>JAOTQP010000001.1:23447399-23459474 GCA_026413545.1 Cichladusa arquata
TTGTCTCTACTCCTGGGTCCTGTCTCTAAAAGAAATTAAACATATTAAGGTTGGCAAACTCAAGTCACACCGTGACAGTGAGCCTTCAATTAATTAATTTTGGTATCAGTTTCCAGAGTCTTGTTTTCTTCTGTACAACCTATCTATTACTTTCGTATTAAGATATATCCACAGTACATAAAAAAATTTTTTCACATTGGCACAAACTTTACCAAAATATTGAGGGAAACATAGCCTGAGAATAAATTCACTGCTAACTCCAGTAGGGCAATGCTTAGTGGTCCCAGGGCCTGATTTTTTCAGTATCATCTGTGATACCAGATTATACAGGAATTCTGTATGAGATCTAGGAAAAAGTGAGTGCATAAGGCAATATGCTGTGAAGGAAGCTATGTAACAATTAATTACATATCTTTAAAATTTCCAATCAAGTAAAGCTGCACATAGAACCTGCTTTGACTTGCCATCTAATAGTGACTTGCATTTTTATCAAGTGCCACCTTCTGCAAATAGATGGTTTTGTCAAGTAGAGAGTGCATATGGAAAGAGTATAAAATTACAAATGCCTTATTTCCCTCTATGTTGTCCTTCCTCAGTCTCCTTTTAGGAATTTGTTGTATCCTTCTACACCATATAGAACCAAGAAGAGTATATGGCACTAGGTCAACATGGATATAATCCAGCACAATGATGCATTTTGACCAGAAAAATCATCAGTTATTCTTGTACTGAGGCATGGTATACAGGGCTGTGGTTTTTGGGTGCAGGGGAAGCATTAAGATTGTAAGTTCAGCTCCCATTTTCACTTTGGCAGTTTCCAAGAGCATTGTTGTGGTTTAACCCCAGCCAGCTGCCAAGCCCCATGCAGCTGTTCAGCCACTCCCTCACCAGCAGAGTTGGGGAGAGAATTGGAAGGGTGAAAGTTAGAAAACCCATGGGAGATAAAGATGGTTTAATAGGGAAAGCAAAGTTCACACAAACAAATAATCAATTTACTGCTTCCCATAGTTGGGCAGGTGTTCAGCCATCTCCAGGAGAGCAGGGCCTCATCACATGTAATGGTTATTGCAAACACAAATGTCATCATTCCAAATGTCTCTCCTGTCCTTCTTCCCATTTTATACATTGAGAATGACATCCTATTGTCTGGGATATCCCTTAGGTCAACTGGGGTCACCTGTCCTGACTGTGTCTCCTCCTAGCCTCCCATGCACCAACACCTTCCTACCCACCATGATTGTATGAAAAGCAGAAAAGGCCTTGGCTCAGCAATAAAAATATTGCTCAGCAATAGCAAAAACATCTCTATATTATCAACTGTGTGTTCAGCAATCCAAAACACAACCTCATACCAGCCACTGTGAAGACAATTAATCCTACCCCATCCAAATTCAGCACAAACATCAAACTAGGATCTAACATTAATATGACAAGAAGATAGTCCAACAAATTTTCTTGCAGGCCTCCCAGAAAATAGACCTTCTTTCCATTGTAAGAATTGTAATTTCTTTTTGGTAAATGCTTGCCTAGATACTTCCTCTACATCTTTAAATATATATGTGAAAACTGAGACAAAGGAGCTATGATTTGTATTGATATATTTAAAGTGAGCTCCAAAACAAAAGCAACATTTAGATTTTAAATTGGAAGAGTTCATCATGTTAATTTTGGCCTTTTATTCCTCTGCATGAAATTAGAAAGTACTTAGCAGTCTGCCAGGAAAAACAAGCCCCAGATATTTCCTATGCAATGCACATTCTCTCTGAAGTACTGTATCACACTATTGGATTTGCAATGCTGAACATAATTTGCTAGAAATTACATAGTTCTTGCATTAGTTTGTAATAGTATAATTTTATCCACAATGGTCCACTTTCCTGGATTGATTTGATCTGTGCATTTATGGAAGAATGAAACTTTGGGTGTTTGTTTTGCTTGAAGGAGGAATCATCAGTTTGTTTGTATTAAGCTACTGTGTCAGCGTGCATTTATATATTTTTTTTTAAAGTCATGGTCTATGCAGTGTGAAAATTTCATGTGTGTTATACAAGGAACTAAGAACTTATTTCTGCATCTAAGATTTAATCATAATTGCAAATCAATAACAAATGCAAAGTCCCCACCTGCTGAAGGAGTATTTTTAAGTGTACACTTTAAAGGAAATGGGGTTTACACTATTGTGTTCTTTGATCTTGTGCATTGTGAACCTGCTGGCCAACTTCAAACACACTCGTTAAAAAGTACAGAGATGTCAAGCACATTCAGAACTTTAAAATTTGTTGAAAATGGGCAGCAGACTGCTGGGTTACTGCTAGCCACACAAAGTGAAATAAACTTATTCTTAGACTATAAAGAATCTGTGTGCACAAGATGTGAAGGAAAGCAAATATGATTAGTTTGGCTGCTGGCAGAACTATCTTTTGAAGTAAACTTTCCAGATATTGAAGACTTAGAGCTGAGGATGCTGAAGAGAAAGTTCTCAGGAGGAATTTTGAGAGATGGAGGCAGAAGGCAGTGTCTGAAGCATCAAAATTCAGAAGCTACTGAAAATGAAAAATAAAATGGTGGGAGTTGAGTCAGAGAAGAAAATGCAATATATAATCAGCTCCTTAAAGACTGAATTTTAAGGATTTTGAGAAAAATGTTCTGTAAACTCACACTCTCACTACATAGGAAAGTTTCAAAACAGAGAAGGCCTCACCAAGAGAGGTGAATAAAAGGGCTGTTTTCTATGCAATGGGGATTTTTTGGTATCATGCTGTTTTTTGTTTTGGGTCTTTTTTCCCTTAATCTGTTAATGGAACTTATTTTCTGAGCTGACATTTATCTGGGAAAATATTGTGATCAGGATTTTATTGAACTTATTTGAAAATCTCCCCAATTTTATATATTTTGGTGAGGAACAGAAGTAGTCATACAATCTACGTGAGTCTTCTGTCCGTAATGGATTGCTTTGATCATTTGACCTCATAGTCTCATGTGTATTTCCACTGCTCACTTCTGTGAACTTCTGATCATGTCAGAAATACTTGCCCTATTCATGCTACTCAAATAATTAGATGACAAATGGGGTAGAGACTTATTGGGATCTAGGTGAAATACTTAAAATGTTTTAAGATTTTGCTGTGTAAGGGGATTAATTTCTGTTAATTTCACTTTTATCCAATACCAAATTATTGCTATGGCTATCAAGATTATAATTGTTTATTTGCTAAGTATTAGTAAAAAATGTTATTTTGCCTTTCAAATTTTAATTGTGTTGCTGAAAAATAAACACAATATAATGTCAGAATTTTTCAAATAAAATTTCAACTATACTCACTTTAGTAGTGAAACATCAGCAATATTTGTTTTCCATCAAGTTTAAACTTTAGCCAAAAAAAATGAGAAGTGTATTGCATTTAAACAAGTACATATTAACTTTGTCTACTGTCTGTGCTCATCAATATGTCATGTGTGAATTGTGTGAATTTTGTGTGTGGAAAAATCTCTATGCATGAAAATATAGATGAAGTGAATTTTAATGTGCATGCAAATAAATTATAGCAAATGATTTAATTGCGTTTTATAATATGAGTTTCATGCATTTGAACATGGTATTTATTTCCTAAATAACTTTCATTAGGGTTTTCATATCAAACATTTCATTTACAGATCTGAAAACACATTACAAAGGCAGGCAAGTCTCATTATTCCTGTTTCACTGCAAATTAATAAAACTCAGCAGGAAGGACTTGCTTCATATAGTGTGGCTAGTTAAAACATCTTTAGATATTTACATAGCTAGATAATGATTGAAGGTTGGGAAACAACAAATGCTCTTTCAAGTTTGGGGTTTTTTTTCCAACAAATGAAAAACTGTTATTAGAGAATTATAATATTTTAATTACAGTCTCATGGGATAGTCATAGTGGAGCTGTGGGGGAAGAGACCAGAGCAACATTTTGGCCCCATTGTAGTTAAAATAAATGATGTCTTTTCTTTCTGTGGGCAGAGCATACTGCCAGGTCTTCTGATTTGTTTGTCCTAGGGCTGCTCTCACTGCCTCTCAGAGTTAAGTATTACTGCAGGTCTGTGGGTCAGAATCCTCTTTCAAGGATTTTCTTTTTTTTTTTCTTCTTCTTTTTTTTGTTTTCTTTTTTCTGTCAGATGCATATATTTGTGTTTGGTGCAAAAGAACCTCTCCATACAAAAGGAATCAATACTACCTCAAAGCCCATGCTGTTTCTGTTTGTTTGAAACCTACAGAAAAAATAGCAACTGTCACTAAATACAAAAAAATAGCTTGCTGGTTAATATACTTCTAAATAAATTGTGGTCCCAAGCAACATCAGCATCCTCCACATTTTGCTATTTATATGTAAGTATCCATCTGTCTGCTGAAGACTTGTAGGAGAGTAACAAATCTACAGGAAACCTTTCATTAACAATTGCCTTATTTAGACTGGGTGGATTAATTTTCTCTACTGCTGAGAAGCAGGTTAATAGGTCCTCCTACTTAAATCTGAGAACAAAGTGAGTATTGCAAGCAAATACATTGCCAGGATTAGCTCATTTACTTGGTAAGGAACATTTATCTTATTTTATTTCTAATTTTCACTGATTGCCAGCTATGTTCAGCTACATATTTTCAGTACAAAACACACAGCTAAGCTACACTAGCAATGTGGGGGCTTTGTCTAGAATGTCACATTACTGTGTTAGCACTTTATCTTTTACATTTAGCATCACTGACTGATTGTTTTCCCCTATTTTAAAATATTAGCCACAGCAGAATTAATTTAGCATTACTATTGTGTCATTACTCTTCTGTGCAGGAATGGCTATTGTATGCAACCCAAATCATTATGACAAATCTACAATAACCCTATGTCCACCACCCAGGAAGAATCTCTTCCCTGCAAGAAACTGCAGTGTAATTAGTGAAGAAATCCCAGTGAAACGAAGGTGACGTATAGGGTTAAGTATTATGATGAATTAGCTGGTAATTTTACCACAGGCAGTCTCCAAATTGTTTTTGAAATTACAGACATTCTGAAAACAAATGCTAGGATTTGAGCAAGTAGGAAATTTTAGTATACTTTGTAAGCCTTTTCAGTTGAATAAAATCTTAGATCTGTAGCTATCACCTTTCCTCTCTCAAGCAAAGAAATAAATTTCCTTGCTTAATGACAAGGAAATCATATTTCACTGAATTCCAGCGCCAACCACTCTCTCTCAGATGGAATCCTGTGAAGCAAAAGTGGACCAACATTTGTAATAATCGGTTCTCCCTAGTTTTTTTACAGCATTTGATTAACTGCATCAATAATATAGAGCATTTGCAAACTCTTTTCTTAAATGAACAGCTGACTTTCTTAAAGGAGAAATTAGACACTCCACAGGAGATAAAAAACTAAAGGTTGAGAGAGATTTAAGTGCCAAAATTTCTGCACTGAAAGAGATTTGATTCTCTTTGTGTTTGTGGCATTTTTCCACTGAAGAACCTAGCGAGAACCTTGTATTGGCTGACAATGTTTCTCATCCATGAGACTGGATAACTCCCCCAGAGTTCCCCCAGAACTTCGTGGCTACATTTTACTCTTTTCTGCTGGCAAGATTATGGAACATTGCACAGTCTGAATTATTTCAGGGGGATTTAATTATTTTGCAAGTAAATTCTACTTTGTTAAATCCAGAGCTGATTTCTATTTGAAAAGTATTTTTAGTGCTTTTTTACTGTTGAGCTTGCTTTCTTTTTTGAAATGTAAAGTTCAGTCCATGCAATTGACAGATCAGTTTTTAATTAAATCAAATGGCTCACAATAATTTTTGTTTCCCACCGGCCCTAATTCAGTGGTTTTGATGGCTCCTAGGAGGCTTGATAACAGCCACCTGGCCTATTCCTGAACACCAGTGACACTACATCTCTGCAAAGAGTAGGAATTTGTAACAGAAGGAAAGCCAGTATGAGGAGGCCTCACTATGAGTGTCTCCTATTACAATGGCAGATTTTCCAGGGTGGCCTCAGACCTGTCTTGTCGCTGTGACCTTGCCAGATGCCCAGGGCTGGGGCTGATCCCCATCCTTCCCTGCTCCTTAGCAGTGGAGCCTGGCTGCTCAACACTGTCCAGACAGAGCCCATGGTGATCCCCTGCAGCTCCAGGTCCACCCCGGCACTGTCCTTCCTAAAAAGCCCGCTGGATCCGTGCCTGGCAGCACTGCTGCGGTGTGACCTGTCCCACCACACCTCCACCACACCTCCACCAACCCCAAATCATGGCCCTGTGTCTGGTTCATCCCCCGTGGGCAGCTCAGCCCCATCCCGCTGCTCCTTCCCTCTTGTCTGCTGGGATGCGTGGGGGAATCAGAAGGGCAGAAGTGAAAAAAAAACAATGACTGAGATGAAGTGAGTTTAATAGTTAGAGCAAAAGCCATGCACACAGCCAAAGAACAAGGAATTCATTCAACACTTTCAGAGCAAGGAGTTCATTAAAGGGTATTGCAGAGGTGTTTAGACAATGCTATTACAAGTTTTACATGGTAAAATTTTCTTACCATGATCTGCATGATACTTCAGTTGTTCCAGCCTGCCTTGCAAAAAATAAAATAATTATAGATGTCTATTAATTCCCTGTTTATATATTAATTGTCTAAAATCAAAGTTAGGGAGATTAAAAAGCATTCAAAAAGACTCTTACTCTCCTTGTTCCCCATACAGAAGCACCCAGTAACAATTTTAGGAACCCAGAAAACTAGTGCATTGAAGTAAACTGAAACATCTTTCTTTTAAGAAACACATATTAATGAGTTCAGTCTGTTGGAAATCTGACTTCCTCTTGGAAAGAAGACACAGGCCCACTTTTGAAATAGATTTCCATATTAGATATGGTAGCTGCCATGAATTTTCCCAGCTACAAAACAGCAGCAAGATGAGAAGTACTTGTGGGCACAAAGCTGACCCACTGATTTTGTACTGTACAGATTGATTCAAAGGTTGAGGAGGAACAAGAGACATTTGTCATCCTGATGGCAGAACATAACATTTCATATTCCTGTGGTGATACTTCAATGAAACTTATCAAAAGGTCTTTTCACAGGCAAAAGACCTGCCCAGACCACAAACAGATAAGTAACAAAATGCAGCGTCTCAGAAAAATGCAAGCTTTAGTCTGCTGCTGTATTACTGATTTGTCTTTGTTACTCCAGTTATGTTCTTTCCCTCCTTTCACTCCATTGCTAAATCCTCCTGTTTTCTTCTTTGTCCTGAGCTTTTCTTGATGAGAACAGTATCACATGGAATGGAATATAGTCAGTTTGGGTCTTCCATCCTGGCAGTGTCCTCTGTCATCATCTTTCCACTCCCACTTTTGGGGTAGAGGAAAGAGGCAAAACTTTAATTCCCAGGGTGGGAAATGAAACCTACTGGATTCTCCCCCCCAGCCTGCCACCCATCCCCATCCAGAAGGCCTCAGGCTGGAGGTGGCAAGAGGCTGGCAATAACACTGCCTGTCTAGTGCACCCAAGCTGACAAAAGGGATATCCACAGAGTGCTGTGCTTCAGCTAGAATGGCTCCAGACAAGAAGGAGAGAGGAGGGATGTTTGTTGTGATAGTGTTTGTCTGTGCAAGTGTTATTCATGCTGAGGGTCTGCTGGCCAAGAACATCTCTCTGCCAAGGGGTAGTAATGAATGAATTCCTTATTTTGCCTGGCTTATGTGTGCAGCTTTTACTTTTCCTGTAAAAATGTCTCAACAATGATCCACAAGTCTTTTTTCCTTTCTTGTGTCTTCTCCCCATCTGCAGAAAAGGGAAAAAGTGCAAGGCTGAGTGGGTGTCACCACTCAGCTAGGGTGAACCCACGACAGATATGGATGACAAATCTTCCCTGCTACACAATATTTATATGGTTTACTTTACTTTTAAGGCATACAAAACTATGCTAAAAAATACTTGCATTTATTTAGTAATTTACCCATTTTCAACCAGTACTTAATGTTTTTAATCATTTTGGCGTTAGCTCATATAATTTGTGATTCTTCACTGTGTCTATCCCTCTCAGAAGCACTTTGCACAGCTTTCAGGATGATGTAAGAGCACTGTTGGAGAAAGCAAAATGTGCCCAGAGAGGCAATGTTTGAGAGTAAGGGAACAGAACATCTCAGGCAGTTTGCTGAGGGCAGTTTGCAAAGGATTAGTGTGAAACCGTGATCACACTCACCAAAGATGTGAAATTGTTGTCACACTTAAAAGACAAAAGTCACTCAAAATGAGATTGCTTCAGTGAACTAATTTACTGGAATCATATTTTTACTCCTTTTCTGATTAAGGAGAGAAGCTGGATTACAGGGGAAGGGATAATAACAGTTGTCTGACCAGACAGTGGTAAAGCTATAGGGAAAAATATACAATAAAGCTGTAATAAAAATTGTTCCTGCTGAAGTTATTGGTAGGTCTATCACTCTTTTTTATTAATAGCATGTGTTTTTCTAAAGCTCCTGTGTCCTGATCATTTGTACATATCACTTCTAATATACACTCTCACAGAGATAAAAACACATGAATTCATGTTACAAAAAAAATGTTGCCTTTCTGATTGCCAGCTAATGCCTGACTGTTAGTCCTCTTTTCCTTATTATCTCATCTATTTTTTACAGGGCAAAGGTGTTGAACAATTGCTTTAAGCATTTCTCCCTCAGTTTGTCTGTATTCTGTATCTTTTGCGTTTGGCAAAAAAAGGGTAAATGGTAAAAATTAGTTTTTCCAGTATCCCAGCTGACATAATTCAGATTTATTTAATCTCTTAAAAAATATAAATTGGGGGAGGCAATTTTACCTGATTAATAATGTGCAGTCTAAAATTAAAGACAGAGGAAGGAAGGAGAGCGAGGGAGGATGGAGCTGCTGCCCTGAGCAGTGATTTGGCTTTATAAGTTGTAAACCAGTAGATGCAAGATTTGAATAGCACCTTATCTTTATTTTTGATACTTGAAAGATCTGTTGCAGACTGGGAGACACACATTCTGTTGGCAAGCTGACAAAGTCTGTTCTACAGCCTGCTCCCCACTACGTGATCAGGTAACGTAAGAGAATTCTGAGGCACTTGGCAGCTGCACCATGTTTACAAATAAGGGCTTTAGTGGAGCTTATCTGCCTTACACAGGATCTTTTTCTTTGACAGCCAAAGGCTTGACGCTGCTGAGGTTGTTTGAATGGTATAAATGCTCTTAATGTAGAACCTAATGTGCACAAAATGCATATTAATACAGCTTCTGGTGAGTTTTTCTCTGCAGACAGTTTATGCCTTATGTTTGAACTCTTGTAGGAATTTCAATTTAAGAATAAAGAGCTATAAACAGTGTACTTACTCTCTGGAAAGAGGTGAATTGGGCCTGCTAAATAAATAAATAAATAAATAAATAATTTTGGTTCTTGTAGTAGCTATAAGCAACTCACTGTCAAGATGAGCAGATTAGTGTCTAGAATATAGGAATCAAGGACAGAGTTTCCAGCAAAGTAAATTAATGTTCAGTTCATGATTTGGCCTTAATATTTAATGGGTAACTCATGCCCCTAAAATTTATTTATTTTACTTTTCACTAGGCCTTATTAACTTAATTAAAAGAAAATGTAGAGGGGGATGTGCTCTGAGCAACCTGGTCTAGTGAAAGGTGTCCATGGTGTCCCTCCCCATGGCAGGGACATTGAAACTGGATGATATTTAAAGTCCCTTCCAATCCAAACCATTCTCTGATTCTAAGATCTTTTGTGGGAGCTGTGCCATTCTGACTCTCTAGATTGAAGCTTAACTTTACCCTTTTCATCACCTCATTCTTTTTAGTGTCATGGCTACATGTATGTTGTCTGCTGTTTTTTCTAGTAATTAGATCTCACTGAGAATTGCGCTGCATTTATGGTCTGAGAATGCTCAAATTTCCTATAATTTCCTCACTATATAAAATAACTATCAGTTTTTGTCTTTACAATCCATGAGAAATCTGTGTATTTGGAAAACTGAAAAAAACCCCAAGCTGTTTCAGAGGCAGTACAGCAGTATAGGCCCTGTGCTCATGGAGTTCATATAAATCCTAAAATGTTACTCTTGCTCTTTCTCTATCCCAGCAGTTTTATGCTAAGAATATTTCATGGTGATTGTAGGACTCCTGTTTTAAAACACAGCAGGCTGAAACACAGCTTATAGCACAACAGTACTGTAACTATTTTTAGGAAATGATCATTTAGAAAAGCCCTGAGGGATCTCCTGGAGCTATTTTATGCTGCTCCTTAATATAAAACAAAATACACATGCCATGTACTTTATATAGACTTTATTTTGCCCTCTGTTGGATCCTCTTTTCAGATGACAGTCTATATGCTAATTGAAACAAAATGTTGACATCAGACTTGTCCACATATCTAGAAATAGAACAACAGCTTTAAAAAAAAAAATGTCTGCAGTTTGTAATTTTTTTGGTTCTTTCTCAGTTTATGTTAAGAATGGTTTCTCATTTTCTGAAATTGATGCTCAAGAACAAGGAAATTGTGGATCTGTGTTTAGTTTTGGTCTTTGCCTTAGGTAGGATGTTGCTCATACATTCAGAGATAATTCAATTGCATTGTAAATAAAGTTTCTTGCCCCAGGGTGTCCGAGTTCGTTAGTAGGTGTCAATATGGTTTGAGCATCTGCTCTACTGGAACAATATTTTACAATATTTATCCAGCTCCTTATTGAGACATGACAACATGTGCACTGCCTCCTTAGAAATATGGGGATGTTTTTGTTCCCATAGACAGGACTTGGCTTGGCAAACTGTTTGTGCTTGATGAATGATAGGATCCCTTAATGGATGCCAGTTGCTCCAGGAAAACATTGTTGTTCTTCTATCATAGCAGTATAGGATAAAAGTTCTCATATTAGTATGAAGGGAAACGTATTTATAATAGTACTTAGTCCATATTGATCTTTCCTGAGCTTACCAAAGGCTGTAGTGAGAAATACAAGTAATTGAAGACACACCAAGCATAAATTCCAAGGGAAAAAAATTGTTGAATATCTTCTGAACTAAATTCCACTTCAAAGAACTATTTACTGTCTTCAGCTATGCCTTGAAGGAATAGATCTTTTATACAACATGGCCTGCCCAAAGCAACAAACAAAGTAAGTCATTGCATACAATAACAGAGTAGCATCAGCAAAATGAAAGTGACCATCATCTGTGCATCATGTGCAGCATTTAATTACATCTTAAGACATTATAATATCTTTTAAAAAGATTAAACTCTATGCCAAATGCCCCTTTCCTTTTAAAGGATCCTAGCAACTTTTTCTGGGCTGTCTTCTGGATTTTACTTCCCTTCCCATCTGGCTTTTCAAGCACACATTGTCCAGCAGCTCTCCTGTGACCACTGTTACAACGCCAGGATGCTGTTTTTCATGGACACTGTGAGAAACAGATGATATCTTCATTTTAAATACAGGCAATGATACAGGAGGATTAAGGCAAAAAGCCTCTGTATGTGCAGGGACTTTCATGCAGGAGATCTAGAGCACTATGCCTGGAAGAAGTTCATCAGGAGATTAGTATGTGTTGCTCCTCTCCAGGAGGAGTAATTCAGTAAGAAGTTGCTTTTCTTCATCACTGAGAAAACAGGGGATGGGGATATCATACTGCTGGACAGGTATCTGTTACCATCCCATTTGACTCTCCTTTGTTAAGTCAGCATGTCCATAAATGACTTGGATGCAGTACTCAAAGGTGTGCTGAGGAATTTTGCTGGTGATAGTAAACTGAAGTATACTGCTGACTCCCTCAAAGGCAGGGAGGTCCTGCAGAGAGACCTTGACAAATCAGAGATCTGGGCAGTCACCAACTATATGAAGTTTAACAAAAGACAAGTTCCAGATTCTGCACTTGGGGTGGGGTAACCCTGGGTGTACAAACAGACTGGGGAGTGAGATGCTGGAAAGCAGTGCTGTGGAAAGGGAGCTGGGGGTCCTGGCCAGTGGCAAGTTGAAGATGAGCCAGCAGAGCCCTGGAGCCAGGAGGGCCAACCCTGTCCTGGGGGCATCAGGCACAGCATGGCCAGCTGGGCAAG
>JAOTQP010000001.1:23465540-23479168 GCA_026413545.1 Cichladusa arquata
TATTGATGGTGTAATTATGACTGTCTATATAACAGACAGTAATTTTATTTTTTTTTTAATTTACAACAATCTATATTTTTTTGGGGTTGTTTTTTTTTTTTTTTTTGTTTTTGTTTTTGGTTTTGTTTTTAATTGTAACACTCCTCAGCAAAGGAATGTAGAAAATCTGAAACATTAAAATTTTTGTCATAGAGGTGTACCTTTGATTTCAAATAAAGTAGAAAAAAATTGAATTTTGGGCCTTAAGCCAGAAAAATAGTTATTGCAAGCAGTGCCAATGATAAATAACCATCATGGCAGAGGAGAATGATGGAGTGTGAGGAATTCTTCTTTATATTCTTCATTAGAACTCTCTTTAAGCTGGAGTTATTATTTTGGTCATTTTTGTTTCTTTCTATATAAATACAACACAGAAAACAAATTGCTGCCACATGAAACAAAAATTATTGCCAACATGCTTTGACGAATAGGAAAATAAAAAAATAACTTATCGTTCATAAACCTGTTCAGCAAGTGTGGGTGTGTAGCTATTTTCAGTGCCAGGTACTCTATTCATCATTATCCTGAATTTGTGCTTAACCTTCTGAAATTTGTGAAGCAGAGCATAAAATGTTGTGTCATAATTCTGTTGAGTATAAAAAATGTCTATGAATGTTGCAGCTCAGCTGAGATCCCACAGAGACAGAAATCTGTGTGAAGCATTTGCAGATGCAAGGTTGTGGTCAGTTCTGCTCCAGCTTCCTAACATCGTAACCAGGAGAACATGTGTGGTGCAGAATTGGTGTCCAGTGCCTGTCCCCAGGGCTGTGGGAGAGAATGAAAGGATTGCTGGCTCCAAATGTTTTTTTGGGTGTGTGAGTAGGGGAAGAGCAGACCTGGCCTTGCACACCCACTCCCCAGCTCTGTATCCCAGCCCTGCAGTGGCTGCCAATCCCTGGCACAGCAGAGGCAATGCTCCAACCCTGGAGCCCCTAACCCAGCTCCTGAGTCTCCAAATTACCAGAGTCCCACCTGGGGGAAGAGCCCAGCACGACCTGCTGGCAGCCAGGAATAGTAGTTCTGTAATGTTGCAGCTAGGTAGATAAATTATAAAAGAAAGCCCTCATAAAATCAGGCCTTGCTCTCTGCTAAATTAATAGCCAGCTTGTCACTTCTATGTACAGTGAAGTGGCTTGCAAGTTCTGATGTGAAAACAATCTTAAGCATGAAAACATTTAACACAACAAACTGTTCGGGTAAGAGAAACATTTGCACCTGCAATAAACAAGAAATGTGTCTCATGGGAATCAGTGAAAAAAATATGTAAACTAACCAAGAATAAAGAAATTTGATAGACAAGTAAAATATCTTTTAGTAGCCAATGGAGCAATTGGCAAGAAAACTGTTAACCAATCAGAGTTGCACAGGAGGTCTGTAAAACTGTATAAAATAAGTGGCGTGAATAAAGAAATAGTTTTTCCTGCATGAAGAAATGGAGTCTTGGATAATTTATTACAATAATTAAAATAATATAGAAAAGTCCTTTTCTATACATGTTCTGTCTTTCTCTCTCTTTGTTCTTCTAAGTCCCTCTCCTCGGAATTTTTGAGTAAATTAAAATCTAACGGGCTTAGAGTTTGCTAAATTGGATGGATTATGTTAATGTGTTAAGAAGTTCCTTATGTTGATTGAATGTTGCTCTTAACCTTTTGCCAAAGTTCTTTGATATTCTAAAGTTGCCAGTAAGGTTTCTTTTTGTTGTTTTGATCTCTGGGGGATATCTTGATGGTATTTCTCCCATGTGTCTAACTCAAAGTATATGAACAACTGTAAGCCCTTTCAGAAGTCTTACTGAGAGAGTTTTTTGTGGCCCAAGAGGCCAAGGGAAGGAAATACCTTCAATGATGAATGCAGGTGGTAAGTAATTTGAAAGGTGTCTAAGTCTTCCTAGTTAGTGCAGTACCTGTGGGGAAGCAGCTGAATATCAGTACTAAGGCCAATGTTCACTCAAAAGAAGATGGATATCTAGCCATCTAACTATCTTTAAGAGTACAGATCTAACAACCTTCATTTCATAGATCCTCTCAGGATTATGTGGTGGCAGTACTTGAAAGAGTGCTGGGCTTTGAATTTTTTCTTTAATGAAAGTTAGTGCCACTTTGGCATGGTGTTAGCACATTAAATAATTTGCTACTAAGCAGAAACCTAGTAATGCTCCTCCCTGAGATTCAAAAGGTCTGACCAAATTAAAAACAAAATTATCAAAATGCAGTTAAGTTTCATGAGCTGTATGGTAGAATACTGTCAAACAGAGAGAAATTATTCGAGCTGTATGGATGTATGTACTACCCAAATGATCATCTCTGATCTTTATTGCAGTGCCTAAAAATACCAACAAGAGGGAAAACACTCCTGTTCAGGAAAGTGGGCGGTGTCCTGCCACCAGTATCATGCTAGCCCATTAAGATAACTCAGGCTGCAGGTCTTTGGCCAACATGCATCATCTGTGCTGCTATCTCCTCCATTTCCAAAGACTGGGTATCTCTTCTTGGAACTGCTGTACTTTTCAATTACAGAATCACAATTTATCATGAAATGTCTTAGAAATGATAAAGCAAGCTGTAAAAAAAAAAAAAAAAATAGGAATGGAATTTCAGGAAAAACAGAAAAGTTTTTCCTTAATTTTTTCCACTTCTTGTTTACCCTTTTGCTGGTATCTGAAACAAACAAAAAGCATTACCAACATATCAACTGGCATGGTAATAGATGAGACAACAGAGAAGAAGCAAAGTTGTTAAAACACTATAAAAAAAACCCTTTAAAATATTTAGTTCAAATGTCGAGAATAGAAAACCTTTGCAATTCTGTAGCTGAAAATATAGAGCCAGCAGGATCCAAATTTAAGAATATTTTTCTGATTCTGACATTAGGAATACATTAATTTATATTAAAAAATCATCCAATGAAAGGTGTTTTAAATTTAAAATCCAATTTAAAACCTCACTTTAAAGGTTGATATGAAGTGCAGAGGAGTAATTGGAAAAACCTTGCATGTCTATGAAAACAATGGAAGGTTGAATGACTGGGTGATCATACACAGAAAGACTTGGAAAGTGAAGTTTAATTTTGGCAGCATTTTAAATGTATGTATTTGGCAGCATCTACAGCCAAAATGTATTACATAGGTGGCAGAAGACAGAATCCAAGATCAGTTACTACCTTTTGCTGGAATTGCATGAAAGTTCATTCACTCTAACTCATTCCTTTGCTTTTTATTCACTTCTTCATCCTTGGCAAGAGAAATGCAATGGAGAAGCATAGAAAAAGTTCTGGGAAAAAGGTCTCGTCAGATGATACCTCAGTCCATTGGGACTAGGTTTACAATAATTTACAACAGTAGAAAACCCCAGAATTATCTGCCAGCAGACTCCTGGAATCAGTGGTCTGTAACTGCTCTCAGATTTCTTCTTTCCTTCATCTCTCAATGTCCTGCAAGAAAGAATGGATTAGCTAGGAGCCCATCCAAAATAAGAAATAAGAAGTTACTGGGTTTTGTTTTTTGGGTTTTTTTGAAAAGTCGAAGGAGTAAGGAAATAATATCTTGCCTCTGTTTAGAATTAGGGGATATTTATGTGGTTTGATATGGTCTCGATCCATTACTGAAATAGCCATATATATATGCATGGCTATGATTTGAAGGTTTCCATATTTTCTGGCTTTTGCATATCACCAAATACACTGTATTGTTTTGTGGATTAAACTCTTATGGAAGAGGTGGTGAGCAAATAAAAAAGAAAGCACCACCTAACAAAGAAGCCATCTGTTCTTCAGCCACAAGTAAAAAATCTATTTTGAGTCACTTGCATGGCTTGGACATCCTGCCTTCTCAGTGTGCATATATAGTACATTTAAGCTCAGATCAGAGACCTTCCTGGTTGGCATTGGCTAAAGACTCTGTGAATATGCTGAAGATATGGGCTCTGAGAAAGGAAAAAACAAGCTGCTGAAAACAAAATGTTAGCACTTTTGTAAATCTGCCAAGTTTTTCAATATAACTGCCAACAGTTTGATGTTCAGAGGAACTCAGCAGAATTGCTAACATGCATGCTGCATAAATGGCTATTCATTAGAAAGATGCTGTAGTTTATATGTGACTGCTTTCTTTGGCTGGCTAATATATCAAGTATGGTACTTGTTTTGTACTGTGAAAAACTTTCTCCATTACCATAGTAACCTCTTGCATGTTGGCGGAAGCTGATGTCATTCATGGTATTATTCATTCTGAGTGAATTGGTCCTCAAAGTGCTAACAAGTTCCAGGGAGATAAAGAACACTAAGTATACATTCTGGTTAAACACAATTTAACCCTTTTACCTCACTAGTTCCCTGGAGATAAATAGGTACATATATTTGATATATACATATATTTAATTTCTTTCGTATTTCTTTGGTATTGCTGAGGGAAAAGGTTAAAATGGCACATTTTAGCATTATACTGGACTAAAGTGAAAAGACAGTAGTCCTCTCTTATTTCCTATTTATTCTCAGACATGTCAGCACTGCAGGTAAACTTATTGAAGGAAAGATAATTGAGCAATCTTTTCTGTTTATCTACTCACATAAAGTTACTTCATTCTTCACCAGTAGCAATAGTATCTATCATAAAATATAAACTGTTTGTATCTTTACCACTGTTATTAAATAAATCTAAAACTTGAATTTCATTTAACATATTCTTCAGATATACTCTTATTAAAGTGCTAGCACAAAACTGGGCATTTGATTTTGATTGAAGTGGGAATAGGATCAAACTTTAGAATAAGGCAACTCTTATCTGTACTTATATATAATCTAGAAAACTTGGTATCTTCTAAAAATCCTCTGTCTTTGAACTAAATATTTCAGGTATAGTAGTGTAGGGAGGGGCTGTGGTAGCAAAGGGCTCTTATCAGTTCCAGGTCAAGGACAGGGAGGCAGAAAGACTTTATCCTCAGACTTCTTCCTCTCCCTTTCCACACTTATCTACACACAAACACAGGGAGAAGGAGAATATCTGTGTCAAAGCCTGAAGGGGCAGAAAAGAAGAAACAAGCCTCCCTTGCTGTGTGCTGAGTGCAGCTATGTGGTTACAAGAAGGGGAGACAAGGGTGGCATGGAAATAAACCTGTTAGAGATTGATTCCACTGGATTTGTTGAAATCTCCTCCAGTACAGCCTTACTGGAAGAAGAATAAATTTTGCTGTACTTTTCTCTTTAGTTGTACAGAACATTTGCTGGTCCTTCACCAAAGTTCTTCTTAGGTAAGGGAAATCTGATCTTCTGTGGGCAAAACTCACTAAAAACCAAAGCAAGGCACCACAACAAATTGCATAAAGGTCTATAGCAAAAGCAATGGTCAGCACTTTTTTATTGAAATACTAATGATGGCATAATGTATTTGAGACACTATCTGACTGGAATGAACAGGAAAGTTTAGATAATAGTGGACAAGAGAAGTTGACTCAGTCTAAACCCTGTATTTGTTGCCTACTAGTGAAGAAGTCTGTGGTTGAAGGGAGCATGAATACCTGAGCTGTGGTGTTGTAATATGAATATTACTTGTAAAATGAATCTTTCTTTGGTCCCTGTACATGGTAAAGGTAGCCAGTTTGTTGAGCCGAAATGACAATAACTGTTTTTATTTTTTCATTAGTTTTCTTTGCTGTTTCCAATAATTTCTTTTAAATTTGTAAACTAAGGTCATTGACTTTGAATCATACAATTTAAATGAATATTGATTTGCTGATGTAAACTTCAACACTACCCCACTGAAGTATAATATCCATCTTTATGTATCTGTTTTACTTTAAAAATAAATATTGAATTTTGTACATGTATAAAAGTTTAACTAAATCAGTGTCTGAATTTCCCAGCCTTGCCACTACTGTTTTAATTCCATTAGTAAGACATTTGAACAAGGATTATTTTGGTTTCTGCGAAGTCAGAGATCTAGTAAAACTAATGGAAAGATAATTTTTTTATTATGCCTAACTAATTGGTTAAGTCATCTGACGAATTTGTCTGTTCCTTGCATGAAAACCTTTCTGCACTTAAATGTTAATTCAAATAAGAATATGTTCTATTAGTATTTTAAATGTAAAAAATGAAATAAAAAACATTCCCTTATCCAAGATGGCAGATAAAATTCCAGTTTTGCTAGCAGTAACCAGAAAATTTCAGGAACCTGCCAGAAAAATGTGCAATTCACCTTGTTTTGCATTTTTCCTAATGAATGTAAAAGTGGTTAGCAAACACTTTATTTTCTAAAGCAGCTTTAAATTAATATTAAAAAGCAATATTTATCAGAAAATTAGAAAAAATATCTTTCATATCTGGATAAAAATCAGGATAACTCTCCATTAAAATAATGCTTTTCTTTTCCCCCCCAAAAAATGAACAGTGCTGGTGAGATTAATTTGACTAAATGATTACTACCACTGCTGAGAATCACTTATTCTATTCAGATTACCTAAGGTTATGACATGGGTAGATTAATCTAAGAAATTCCTACAAGAAACACCTTAATTCCTAGTCCTTCAGCCCATTCAAAGGAAACTGGATACAGAAGATAATTTTGTTTTTCTGGATGTATTAATTCCATCCACTACATTCGAGTAGCTTCACAAAAACCTGTAAAGCCAGCTTCAGCCTATTACCAAAGTGTGAATACCCAGCAGATATTGAGTTATTGCTAGAACCATTGTCTAAGTTCAGGCAGTCTTCTTGAAAGATATTCACGAGCCAGTGGAGACTGACAGGCAGATTTTCCTGTGGAGTGGAGGAATATCACTGCTGACTGAAAGCATTGTCCTCAGTTGTGGCTCTGTACAAGATGGGTTACTTGCAGAAAAAGCAGAATTTATCGGAGTTGATGGTGTGGCCCTGAATACTGAGATCCCCATCTGTTCATCCAAGATCATGAGGATAGGCTTAAGGTTATGTAGAGATATATGACAGTTCAGCATTGTCATCTTCTCTGGAAAGGATAGGGACAGAAAGGGAGTTGTCTTCAAGGATGAAACCCTTTCTGTTATTCAATTCCTCCCTTTCTGTTATCCAACTCCTCCCTTTCTTCCTCCTGCTCCCCTCTATTCTGCTCCTCTTTCCCTTGTGATCGTGCCCAAGCTGTTGAGTTCCTTTGAAATTAGAGCTATACCTCATAGATTCCTTGCCAAGACTATCACAATTTTTTTTTCCACTGCCACTAGAAACACTCCCTTTTATCACCAGGATGTTTGGAAGTTGTGGAAACAGTGAAGTAAAAGATTAGCTGGCTGACCCATGGAGAATCCAACAAGTATATAGGACATTGTTTGGTGTGTCAGGAACTCACTTTTAGTTTGGGAGTCTGCCTTATTCAGGGTAGTGGCTAATCCTCACTGGAGTTATGGGGAACAGATCTCATTTTAACCAGCTACACTGTCCATTTAGTAACTCTGGTAGGCCATGGACATGCACATTACTATTTACTACACTTCACTGATTGCACTTTTCCATGCCCTTCTCTTGAGAAAGCTTTTCCTGACAAAATGTGGTTTTGAACCAGCAGCATGAAGGAGCTGATTTGGATTCCAATGAATCAAAAGTTCCTCTCAAAATACCAGTTACTAAAAATGATTCACTAAGAATTTAAAGTAACTAGAGCCACACTGTTACTGAACTAAAGCTAAATGCAGATATTCATTGCCTTGCATTGCTGTAACATACATGAAGTTCATGTGTTTTAACGTTAGAAACGTTTTAACCTTAGAAACAAAAAATTTTCTGCACCTAATCCCGAGATGTAAATCACTTGCATAACGATGAAAGTGGTAAGAATCTACAGAACTGTTACCTCAGATTAGTATTTCAGCAAAAGTATGTAAAATGCCTAAATATAAGTTTTCTGAACAATTACTTCTGCCAATGTAACATATCTCCCTCTGTAAAAGTTAATGGCATCTAATTCAATATTTAAAATGCAGCAATAACCAAGCAGCTGAAGCTCTTGGTAACCCAATCCTTCATTAACACATCAACAATTAGTAGTTTGATGGTTGTAATAGGCCCTTATGGAGTCATAAATTCAGATCAGCAGTGGTGCTATTCAAGGTTAGTAGCTGCTCCAGTATTTCAAACCTTGTACTTCCCCAAACTAATTGTCAGGAAGATATGTGGCATATTAAAATACTATGTACCTTGATTAATGCAAACCCATGAATAGAAATCAATGTCTTTGTCAAGCTTAGCATCTGATCCACTCTGCAGAATAGATCAAGAATAGATCAGGGAAAATCCATAGCAAAAAGGCTATGTGTTTTTGTGCTGTGCTTTGCACGATGGATTCAAAGTGAACCCTTCAATATGAAATGTGACATAAACTTTGACACTTTCTTTTTAATTTTTCTTACCAGTTTTAAAATACCATCCCCTCTATTGTAATTAGCTCACTGGCAGAAGAGAAAATGAGATATGACTCTCCAGGTTAAGATATAGAAATCTAAACTGGAAAACAAGTCCTTACTGATGAATTTAGATAGTAGAGCTGGAGTCAGAAAGCAATTTGATCAGGCTATTGTCTTATCTGAAAAACAAATAAACACAGTGAGAATAATTTGAAATGACAGACACAAAAATACTGTGAAATTCATACACACTTCAATGGATACAAAATTTTTCTCCTTGACTAACTTTCATAATGTTTCATTAACCTTGGTGGAATACTGCAGCAAAGATATTTTTTCAATAGAAGCAAGTCAGGCTGCAGTGTGTTGGTTATGTATAAATAAATATCTTCTCTGTTCTGAAAGGATGGCTCCTTCTCGTTTCCCTTGTTGCTTCCTCTGTTCCCTTTTCACTTCTCCTGGTATTTGTGTTACACTGCATCACCTCTCCTTTAAAAATAATGGTCTTTAATGTGGGTATTCTACAACAAGCAATAGATTTATCCTTTGATGTGTATATTCTGGGTCACTTTCTTCACTTACTCCATATTTTTGCCTCACCTGCCATGTCTGTAGCCATAGTAGATTATCTACTTATCTGTCCGTTTATTTTCTTTGACATAACCTGTCCATTCGTGTCTATGCAGCAAAACTGGAATGCATTCAAAGTTAGAAAATTAGGTATGTTTGGCTTGATTAAAAATATGCCCTCTCCCTTTCCCTGACTCAAATCTTCTCTTACCCTTTTTCTTTCTGAGACCACTTTGCTTTTGGCTGTCTAGAAACCTTTTCCTGTCCTCACTTCACCTCATGCAATTTGCATGAGCAAAGTGTCTCCCGACTTTCAGGCAATGATTCACACCTCCTACCTAAGCTTTTAGCTGTCAAGCTAGAGATGTTTTGCTTCTACAACTGACTACTCCACTAAAAAGCAGCCAACACAGCTACAGAGCATGTGTTTTATCAGCATGGGGACAAGCAGGGACAGTGTCATGCTTCTGTCTCTCCAAGGTGCATAGTTGAAGCTATATTTCTGGAGAAAACCATTAAGTGTAATAAAATAATAGAATTATAGGATGACTTGTGTTGGAAGGGTCCTTAAATATCTTCTAGTTCCAAGCCTCCTGCCTTGGGTAATGATACCTTCAACTAGACCAGGTTGCTCAGAGCTCCACCCAATGTGGCCTTGAAAACTTGCAGGGATGAGAAATTCACAACACAAGTTGAATATATCCTGAGGAAAGTGTAGACTTAGCATGATCTTTAGTTTGAATTGACCTGCCAAAAATATTATTTACTTTTAAAATGTGGAAAAGTGAAAGACAATCCGTTTGAACAAAGGAAGGCAGCTTCTAAACAACCACAGAGGTTCAGTCCTATTTCCTATGAAACAGGAAATTCTGAGCTGGAGAAGAAATGCTGCTCTTATTCATGGTATTCCAATAGCATGCTTGGCATTTTGGTAAAGCTCGTGCTGTGGGAATGACCATGTTTCCTTCTGGATTCTCTCTAGGCTTTTACTTGTAAAAATACTGTGCGGACTCACACTAGAATTTTCTAGCAACAGTAGCTTAGAGAAATGAACTGATTATTTCAAACTATTTCAAATTCCTTCTGATTCAGAATTTCATCCCCTGATGATATATAATGACAGTGCTCTGGAGGAGAAGCAAGGAGCAATGATTTGTTTGAAGGTTAGTGTCAAATGTGACAGCAATTTAGATTCATAACTATCAATACAAGAATGAATGAATGAACTGCAATATCATTCTTGGTAGAATACATAAAGATTGGAAATTATACTTAAGTAACTTTCTGCTCATATTGGAGTTTGATAGATGCAGTTAACACCAGTGGGTGGTTAGCTCATAATTGCAAAGATTTTTTTCCTTTTTTTAATCTGCAGTCATGCCAAATTATTTTTACAGTGAACATCACTAACTTCAAATATCAGTGTGGGGGATTTTTTGTTGCCTTTCTTCTAATTTGTGACTTTACAAAAAAAAAAGAATTGGGCTATGTGTTTGTATGTCAGCAAACTAATGAAAACTAAAAAATTGGGAACCTTTATACATCAGATGTAATTGTAAACTGACCTTTGAAGTTTCTAATGGAAGAAAAATCAGATTTGGAAACAGAATCAATATGGCTATAGTAATGAAAATTTGCCAGTTTAGTAGAATAATTCAATATTTTATTAACTGTT
This sequence comes from Cichladusa arquata, assembly GCA_026413545.1. NCBI lineage: Eukaryota > Metazoa > Chordata > Aves > Passeriformes > Muscicapidae > Cichladusa > Cichladusa arquata. The sequence goes on from JAOTQP010000001.1 coordinate 23,476,188, forward strand.
AGAATTATATTTTCATATGTTTGCCTGCTAGAAAATAGCACATCTACCCAGCAGAGCTCTGTGTCCTGCAAAGCCAGCAGGGGTAGCTTGGGTACAGGAACCACGCAGACCAGCACTCCTGCTGGGATTATGTTGTGACGCAGATGCTATCAGCCAATGTGTTGAGAGCTGGGTGTGCATTTCTACCTGGCACTGGAATTTGGAGCTAGAGAATTTGATGCAGGAAGAATGACTGAGGACATTGGGGAAATAGGGAAACCTTGGTTTGATGCCTTGAGTATCTAGAACGAATTCTTCAAGGAAGCACTAGAAGCGAGCTCTTCCCTCAGCCTGATGGTGTGTCCAAACCACAAAGGAACAGAATCTTTCTTTCTCTTTAGCACTTCACTGAGCCAGAATTACATCAAATAATAGCATAGGAAGAGCAGATTTAATGTACAGTCTTTCCTGAGCTCTTCCTATGAAGGTGAATTTCACAAGACAGCTCAGCCCAACTGGGGGCTGAGCAGTCCCAGGCAGTCTCCATCTCCTTTTGCTGGCACTACAGCTGCTTGCTCTCTGTTTCCTTTTCATCTACCAAGTACTGACTCTCAGAAAACTTGTTCAAGCATCTAAACTAGCTATGAAGAAATGTTTAGCTTTCTTCAAATTTTGCTCCAACAGAGGAAGCGTTAGAAGCAGGACTGCCACCTTTAGGACAACAAATAGCTCCCAAACCAGCTTAGGTGCATTGTAAATGTACATCCTCAAGGGAAACAAAAATCTAATTTAGTGCTGGAGTCTCCTTCTGTGGCATCTAAACATTTCTTTCTTTTAAGTGAAGTAGGCACCATTAAACACTGTTATAAACATTTTTTAATACCAGTGCTCCCCTTTCTCTTCTTCCAAGAACAAAAAATGAATTGTTTGTTCATTTCTAGATACATAGTTGTGATGATTCTGTAACTTTTTCAGCTTTCAATTTTAAAAACTCTTTAGCTTGCAGGGATTTTCCTCTATGTTTTGTCTCACGTGACACACCTCAATTTGAAACACAATCAGCCTTGTAAATAAACTTTTGGATGTTGTTTTTTGCAATAATGGGGCTTACCTCAGTAATTACAATTTCTCTTTGACATGAAATACTGGCTTTAAAGTTCTTTACTGAGGTACTTTACACAGCCATTGCTTCATTTCCATTTTAGATGTTTAGCCCCTAGTCCCTCAAACAAGAAGGTGGCTCTAGAATAAATCCACTTTACAGAAAAAGTCAAAGAAAAAAAATAGACATCATAAATCTAGGAGATCGTTTCTACCTGAGACATTGTTCTTTCTGTACTGAATTGAAATCAATAGGAAATGACAGATCTTACACATGAAAGTTGCTTACAGAGCACAAGGAAGAAATTACTTTCCTTTTGCATAACCATTGATTATTTAGAGGGCTTGGCCAACAAGCAAAGAGCCATTGAAGGCCTTCCTTAGCCCCAGAGGGTTTCAGTCCACTTTCTAAGAAAGTGCTTCAGACAGAAAGGAGCCAGAATTCAAAGTCAAGGGACCAGACATCATTAAATGATTTAACCTGCAGGAGCCTGAATGAGGGTCTAAATTCTGATACCTATAGTGTGAAATAAAAACAGGATAAAAGCTATTCTGGGAGGATATTTCCTAATTGATTACAGAATCACAAAGTTGAAAACTAGGCTCTCCTTTCCTTCAGTTCTCATAGCTCCTTCACTCTTGTGTGCTGGCTCAGCTTCCAGACAACGGGAAGTGTGTGCTCTGCCCTCAGCACTGCACTCCACACCCTCTGCTGCCTGTGTCTAATCTGGCTACAGGGACACTAACAACTCAGTTGCACACCAGGTCCCTGTAATTTCATGTGGAGATAGCTGTGATCAGATCCATTATTCATAGATTAAGCTTCTCTGGAAAACCTTGAGTGCATTTCAAAAGTGGACCACTTATATGTGGATCACAGTTGAGGTTTAAATGAGGGACAGCTGCTTATATTCCATACAACCAAACCTGAGTCAGCAGTGCAGGTGCCATCATCAGGTGAGCAGGGATCATTCAAGACCAAGTGAAGGGTAATCTAATATGTAGGAATTTATATTCTACAGCGTTTCACAGTGTGTGGGCATCTGGGTATTCTGTGTATCATTGGCATTCCAGCTATGTCTAGAAAGGGTTGTGGGAGAAGGTAACGCTTACTTATGTAAATACAACCCTGAAGTGAGTTTTGGCCCATGTGGGGTGCAAGGTATACCCTACAAACAGAGGAAATCAGTGGATGAATGCTGCTAGGATAGCAAAGATGCTCCTATTGAGAGTATGTAGTGGAAGACAGTGTAGGGCAGTGTCTAGTGAGGACTTGTTTAGGATGCTTCCTGTTAAGCCTCCACTGAAAAAAGATGCTCTGATGTGCACTTTAGCTAGGCAAGGTTCTCATCTGTGGGCAAACTATCTTGCCAGTCTCACTACTCAGTAAGGTGGCAGAAGACTGTCACTGGGACTTGTAACTTTCCTGCCTTCATGTTTTTGCAAGATTTCTACCGGCAGTGCCAGGAAACACAGCTCTAAAGCTGTAGGGCGTGAGCAAGCTGCTCATAGTACCGGGACAGAAACATGCATCCAAGCAGCCATTTGTTTTGTAAGTACAACCTCCTAAGAAGTGTTGATTTTGAATCCATCTCACGGGGTGATAATTATGACATTCCCAGCGTTTCTCTTTTGTTGGGCATTAGGTGCCAGTAGGGTGGGTCTTTGTTGAAGTACATGTAGGCTGCTCCCACACACACAGCCTTCCCGGACCTCTTCCTTCCATCAATTTACCGAAGGAGAGGGGCGGACAAAGCGTGTCAAACCCCGAGAAAGCAGCAGCCCTTTACGGCGTGCCCCGCGGGGCCGACTGAGCTGGGAGCACGGCAGGTAGAGGAGGCACAGGGATGCAGGAGGGGCTCGGTGAGTGCTCAGTGTCTCCTGCAGCCGGCTGCCCCGGC
>JAOTQP010000001.1:23488680-23521498 GCA_026413545.1 Cichladusa arquata
ATTTATTTTTTATTTTTTTTTTTTTTTTTTTTTTTTTTTTTCTGCATAAACTGTTGATACTGTGAAAAATCAAAGAATAGGTATTTATAGATGAAGAAGGTGGTGGGCTTTTTAGTTTTGAAGTTGAAATAATGTAGTAGAACACAACAATTATTTCTTTTTCCCAGAAGAGACAAATCAAAATTGATGCCAATTTTCCTCTCTGAAGATTGAGTGAAAAACCACTCAGGAGATTTCTTCCTCCATCTTCCCTTTCTTCCACCAAAACCAGGCTCTTCGTGAACCCCCCCACCTCCATCTTACATCCTGGGAGACCTAGTTTAAATAGAAAATTTTATTCAGAACTGAATAAAATATAAGATCCTAATCATATTTCCCTACAGTCTTTCCTTTTACCCTGAGGAGAGTAAGATTGTGCCTTCTTAAAATGAGAGAATTAATAATACTCCTCTTTCAGACATGCTGTCAAGAGAGATCTGTTGAGACTTGGAAGTATAGGCTGGCAGGCTGCCCCCTGAGCTCAGGAAGGCATGGCACCATGCCCAGACTCCTTTTCTCTGGGCTTCAGCTTTTTCACATGGCTGTGCAAAAACCACTCAATACTTTCTCCTAACCTTGCTTCTCCTGCTGAAGACCCATCTGTACTAGCCAGAGGTTTCTGTTCTGCTCACTTTGACTTACAATTCACTTCTGCTCTTCGTTGTCAGCTTTCTGCCTGTAGCCAATGCATCTCAACTTTCTTACTCAGACTGACTTAATTCAGCTCAGCTGTTGGATTGCTTTTCCAACCTTGTACTTTTTAATGAGCCTCAGGTAGGGGATAGCTAATCCTCTGAATTTTGCTGTAATAGTGATCTGATTTGCTTTACTATGAGTTCAACCATTCTGGGAAAAGCTAAATTTTTGGGTGATTCGTTAATGCATATTATATATATGCACCTTGAATCAGTTGTTTGGGTTTTTTTTGTTGTTTTTTCAATGGGTTCAATTTCCTGTGAAACGATAGGTTGTAAGAAGTTATAATAACACTGTAAATGGTGACCTTTAAAAACTGGCTTTTTATTTTCACTTTAGTAAAATGAATTAATTTTTCTTGGGATTCTCTTCCTAATGAAGAAAAAGGAATAACTGCAAGCAAGGAGGTAACACTAAGGAGGGAGAATACCATGCTGTTGACATTTCAGTGATCCAAAGTGAATACTCAGTCTACTTAAGTGACAGAACAGAAGACAGAAGTTTTAAATATAACTTCAATTTTACTTAAACTTCAGTTATCATTATTTATTAATATTTATTTAATATTCTGTTTTATTTAATATTCAAAATGAAACACTGAAAATATTTTATGATATTGAAATTTGAAATAGCATTATATCCTTAATCTCTATAGATGGCAATTTAAAAGCTATTATGATATATACTATGTGGTATATTAGTATATTAGCTGTGCTCAGTAGCTCAAAGAGGAAAAAGCAGAAAGCTGATGAGAGGTCTATCACAGACTGTTAAGCCTGCATCATCAAGACCTTCCTACCTGATGCTGCCAGTCCTCAAGTACTTTTTTTTCAGCTTTCTGCACCTGTGTGGTGTGTCTTGCTAGTTCCAGGCAGGGTACAAAGGCAGGTGACGCTGTAGCCACCTCTCCTGACAACATCACTGTGTCGGGAATCACGTTTTCATTTGAATTTGGTTTTCTAGCAAGGAAAACCAGAGCCAAATAGAACACAATTCCACTTACACACTACTACAAACGTGAACTGTCTCATGCACGTCACCCTGGGAGAGTTCTACTAGGATTTTGACAGCTGCACTTTTAAAGGTCCTGGAGTCATCATCAACAATTCCCTCATATCATCAACTTTGTAGCAGCACCAGTCAAAAAAGTTGTTAAAATGTTTGGCATCACCAAGAGTGTTGAGAACGAGACAGAGTGTGTCTAATCTGTGTTTTGCTGTGCTGCACAACATTAATGTGCCCAAATCTTAGCACTTGTGTGCAGGTCTGATTTCCACATCCCAGGAAGGGTGGGTAGTAGAGGAACAGAGGGGCCACTAAATTGATGAAGGGGAAGCAGCTGTCTTTAAGGACTAGAGTCACAGACAAAAGATGAGTGAAGTTTAACATCATGGGGCTATTACTGGAGCTGTATGGCATTTGAACTTTGGAGGAGATAGGCTTAAAACAGATTAAAATAATTTTTTTTCCTTACTATAAGAGCTTGTGAATGCAGATAATGTAACATTATTAAAGAAGAAAACCCAGAGAAACAGAAAATCAACAAATTAATGGGCAGTAAATACTAAAAGGAATAGACAGAAGTATGCTCTAGTATTCTTAGACATATGATGGGCAATGCAGGTGATTTAGGGAATAAGCTAAAGTGCATGGGAGAAAGGAAGGCAGGAAGCCTAAACAGCTCCTCAGTTGTCAGTGGCAGAGACAGTGTGCTAGGTGGTCTGAACTTTCTTGATTTTTTTTTTTTTTTTTTTTTTTTCCATGTTTGCTCACAGTGGTCACAAGGGTTTTATGATAAATTTGTTTGGATGAAAAAAGAAAAGGTTTGAAACAAAATACTGCTGAGAAAATATGGTAAGACATTTTTTTAACTGTCTAGGAAGATGCCAAGACCACTTCTAGATGATTCCTGTGGTACTAACCTTTTCCAGTGGTGGAGGAGATAGGTTTTGTAAATTCAGAATTCCCAAATGCCACAGGAGACTGACATTCATTACAGGCATTTGGGAGGTTTTCACAGGCATCATGATTATTCTGCAAGGGGATCTCAGCCTAAAACCTTTCATTTTAACTCGCACTCCTTACTGATACACAAAAGCAAATAATGAGCAACTGATACCACTTTTGGCAAAAATAGCCGTTGCCTTTTGTAGTGAAACACTGTCCTTTGATTTATAAGCATACTATATTCCAGACACTAAAGAAAGTCACCTTAAAGTCACAGGTTGCAGCTTATATATACCTACCTCAGAATATCGATCCTGTTCCTGAGGAAGTCAGACAAAGATGTTTTTCTGTTAACTTATCAGCAGTTGTGAGCATGCAGTTTGAGGTGATGCAATTGCAGTAGTATAGAAAGGCACCATCAGCCAGAATCGGTGTATGTGCTTGTAGGCTTCCTAAATGCAAACTAAAATGCATTGGAAGTCCGTGTGAAGGGCTAAAACCATGCACATACAGCTAACTTGGTGACAAGCATCAGGTTAGAGTAGCTTAATAATTTTGATCACATGTGCTAAACTTCATCCCTCTGAAACTGCTTATAAAATACTAATTTATTGCTTTGGGACTTTTGATTTTCTTTTTATTTGCTTGTTTGTTAGGGGATGACTTTTTGCTTTGCTTTGTTTCTACTGCATACCTCTGTCCCATAGTGAATTATGGTTACAATTCACACTACTGACCATGAGATGTCTGTCTACCTTTCAAGTGTGTGTATGAGAGTATCAGGAGCTAAACAAAATTCTGGTTAATGGTGAACATCCTTCCCTGGAAGCAAATACAGAATAAGAAGCTGTGAATTCCTTCAGCTGTGGAGCTGCTTAAGAATAGGATTTCCTCTGGATACTTTTCAACATGGCTTGACACCACAGTCTTCAGCAACACAAAACTCTAAACAAGGGTTCTTTCCTCTCTTGTGATATTGTTGATGTCTTATTGATTAACATAATTTCATAAGTGGAGGACAGTTGTTTGAAACTAAATATACAGAGTTGTTTTAGAAAACAGAAAGTGGTTTGCAGCATTTGAATTCATGTGGAAGAAATATCCCCAGAAAAGTGACCAAGTATGGGTGGCTGAAGTCTATGCCTTTGTTGAAATAGACTGTTACAAGTGTCTCAGAGCAGCACCCCCCCTCTTGGTTTGCAGAGACTTCTTCCTAGGATATTTATGTTCAGGGTGCTTCTTTCTTTGGATGGAATCCATCCAAGAGACTACTGAGTCTTTAGGATGAGGATGGTAGCTGTATGTACCCACTGTTTAACATAACTTTGTTCAATAAATTTGAAAATTGTTGTCATCAAAACATCTGTATGGGAAATCAAAGTCAGTGATATGAAGGACTTAGAGATCTGAAAGCCATCGTGAAATAGAGATCATCTTTCTTAACCCATGTTCAGGAACTCCTGTACAGTAGAAAACACAGAGTACAGTCAAGAGCCTACCTTACCTCCACTGACTTAAAAAGAAACAGGTTGTTGAGGCTGCTGATGTTTTTGTTGTATCACTAAGGCAATTTCCTTATTACTGCCTCCTTTGTATGTTCTTCACCACACAGCCTAAGTTTTGTTATGGCATTACTGTTGCATGCAATATCTGCATATTTTCCCAATGTGAGCATTTGAGTCTATTGAGGTCTGGGTTTTACTTCTGAGTTTTTATGAAAGACAATAAATATATTTAAAAAAAACATAACTAAATAGGATTTTACTTGTGGGACACAGAACTGCACTTCTATCCCTCACAGTTTTATTTTGCTCTCTCCCTTGGGACGTGTTTCAAGATATTAACCATCTACCTGGGTTCCATATATAGTAAAAGAATATGATCTATAGTGTCCACTGAACAGTGAGATTATAACTTTATCTACCTGCTTAAACCAATGGCAAACAGAGCTAGTTTTGGTGATGACACTGTTCATTAAGTGCACTGCTATCTCATTACAGAAAGACTAATGGTGCATAAGGGTCTCCTTGATTGTTTTGATGGAGATTTGTATAATGCTTTTATTTGCTAACTTTCCCATGTCTTTTATTCACCAATAAGTTATTACTAGGTTGCTATAGACAAACAAAATCCTCACTCCTGGTTTGAAAAGGACAGTTTTAAAATTCTGCTTCTTTCTGTATCTGTGTTGTTTTATGCTTAACTTCCATAAAATAGAAGGAAGTACAAGGCAAAAGGCTTGGATTATGTAGGAACAAACCTGAAAGCATGCTGAGAGGTGCAAAGAAAGAAGAGACAAGTAAACCATATTGTCACTTAAGGCTACTTTTGAACTTTGAAGTCTCCATGCCAAACCATAGGGTGTAGTTAGTACACTGCAGTGTCTGTGTACGGCAGGTGTGTGACTGCCATTCTCATAGGAAACTGGGAAAAAGAGAGTTGTGTAAAATTAACCAGCTGCTGTTTTTAGCAGGGACTAAATAAGTATAACTGAGGGGAAAATGAGGTTCATCTCAATATTAGCATGAGTGTTTTTCATCAAAGTCTTCTTTTATGATTTATGTTCAGGTATCATTACTATGCACGTGTCCCTGATGGGAGATGAAAGAGATCCTAGAGTGTCCTGTGTGGAAGCTTGAAACAAGATCAATGTTTATGAGATTGTGGGGAAAAGGACTTGTCCAAGACTGATGTCATATAGCTTGCAGAGGCATTTTGCTCCTGACTTTATCCCTTCATGCTAAATGAACTTTACCACAAAACCAGCTTTCCAAGGTTGGTGTCAAGCTGGTGGCCAGAGGAAGTGCTGGAAGCTGGACAGCCCCTAACTCCAGGTCTTGATCTCCCCTGCCCTGGTTTGCACAGGCTGCACACAGATGGCAGCATCCCCACTGGTGCTCCCAGCAGTGGAAGCAGATGGCAATGGGCAGCTCTGCCTGCTGCCAGCCTGATGGCCCTGCTGCCCACTTCACTGAGGATCTCTGCCATCATTCCTCTTTTTGCCTTTCACCTGCATAAAATCCGTTTGCTCGTTTATCATGGAGGTGTATTTTATCCTGCAGAACAGGAAAATGACTGCATGCACTCCTGCAGTTCATACAGTTTGGGGCATTGCTTTGCCAGCTACAGCAGGCACTGCTCACTGCCAAAATGCAAGCTGACAAGCTTGTAGCCAGTTGTTTGCTGAATTCTGTCAAGGTGGTCTAGACCAGTTTTGTAACTCTCTTTTTCAAAATCTTTATAAAAGAGTCTGTTTGCCTGCCTTGTATGACAGCAGCAACCCCTGCAGTTATGTTGATTAAGGGTATAATGATGAAGATCTGGGAAAGAAGCCACCCTTAAAATCTGGGAAAGCAGTAGTGGAAGATGGGGAGGATGATGGTCACAGCATCTTTTTTTTTTTTTTTTTTTCCTTGTAAATAAACATCTTGCCCTGTTCTGTCTCAGTATTGGATTTGCATTGTGCTTGGAGTGTATGTACCTTTTTTTTAATATTTTACAGCTGTGCTATGTTTGTGTGGTTGGAGCAATCCAAACTGCATAGACTATAAAAGATGTGCACAAAAATAATGAAAAAACCCACAATATAAACAGAGTGACTTAGGTGTAAGCCCAGAATATTAAGTTGAAATATTAGCATAAAACTTAAGTGCAAGAGCCTAAACAGGCATGAATAAAGCTTCAATCCTGTGATTATGCCTACATGGTCCTCAAGGTCTCTTAGCTTCTCAGTCAGTGGATGCCAGAAGCTGGAGCTTAACTACTCTATGCACAAAAATGAGTTATGGCTCTTGAACCCGTCTGGTTATCTGAATCTGCCCAGATGCAAGACTAGACTTAGAGAAACAGTTAGCAGTCTTGGATTTGATATTCTCATGTGGGTCTATTTCATAATGAATGAGTATTGCATTGGGTGTATAATTCATGTTAGGTAATTCATGCATTAGTTCATGCATTGGTTTTTTGGTGCGTTTTTTTTTTTTTTAATGTATGCTTTAGAAACTGGGTTTCCTAGGCAACTGTGGCCACCTTGTGGATTCTTCAAAAGAAAATTATATCTTCTATTATTAAAAAGTAGCTATGATAATTTTGATAATTAAAAATATTCTGTTGTGTTGTTAGACCTGGTTAATAGCTTTCGGTCAACACTTTTTAATTGTTAGAAATTAATTTTTTTAGTCAATGTAAGTAGTTAATTATTTTTAGCAAATATAAGCAGCAGTACTACTTTTAGGGTACTTCTTACTACTTCCCTAGTACTGCTACTACTAGGACTGTTAAGTATATGCTTTCCACTATAAAGTTACCATTTTTCATTAAAAGGTTTGAAATTGGTAAAATTTAGCTGTGAAGGAGGAGAAAAGAATAATTTCAGTCACATTGTACGTCTCTCTTGGAGTTGTGGTTCTTTAACATCTCACTTCTTAAGATAGATTTCTGGGAAAGCACACACTGAAGATGGAGTGAGTTGACCTTGTTTGCCTGCTGGATGTCCACCCAGCTGCTCTCTCCCTTGCCTTTTTCAACAGGAAGTGAAGAAAATGAGAGAAATCTAGTTGGTCCAGATAAGGACAGGGATATGTTACCATCATGGATCAAAACAAGCCAGTAGTGTGCCCCACTGATAGCATCTTGCCATGTAAAATCCAGTAAAGAAGGCAGATAAGGCAAAGCAGGATATTGCCTTTCCAGTGTTAGCCTGCTTGCCAGCCCTGCTCTGTTGCAACATTTAATTCTACACTAAAAGCATCACCAGCATGTGTGAAGCTGCTTGGCCTGGCTAATGGAGCCTCAAGTGGCTCAGGCTGTGCAGCCAGAGCAGGTTTCTCGTGGTGTGAGAGACTCCCAGAGCTGTCAGACCTCTGGACACCTGCAGTCAAGATAATTACAAGCCTCAGGGTTTCTGGCACTGGTACAGGTTGAGTAATGGGGATGTCCAAAGTGCCTCCTCCTGGATAGCAACTCCAGCTTTGGACATGTTGGTACTTCCAGCCACCTACTGGGAAGTCAAGCAAAATTTCATGTCAGTTCTTTCAAAGCTAAATCCAAGGTGGTTCATTAAATCAGATTAGATTCAGCTGATGTTTTTTTCTGGTATGACTCTTGTTTTGCCAGAGAGCTTCTGAGTAGCTCCATTGCTGACCATAAAAGTTGAGTATTCCTCAAGTTGCTCTGAAGTAGCTGCCAAAATGGAGTAGTGGAGGCAAAAAATAGTTTGAAGTAGTGATTTTAAATTATAATAAAGCCTGTTCCAAAAGATACTAGACAAGGTGATAGATATGTGTGTTACCCCCTTGTGTCATTACTTCTCTCAAGGTTGCACAAAAGCAATGGGCTGTTATCATACAACACTGTAGTAATGGAGAACTGTGTCTTGGTAAGGCCAGACAGACACAAAGCAACTCAAATAGAATAGTAGGGATACACTAGAAAAAGGCATTTAGGCTTAAAAAAAAAAAAAAGGAAAAAAAGAAGAAAAAATTGCAGTGTATTGTAAATTAAAAAAAACCAAAACAACCCAACACCAACATTTTTTCTTTATTCATTCTTTTTATGATTATCCTGCAATATGGTGTTGTAAACCATATATATTTTTTGTTTCTTCATTTTACTTCTGTATGTCCTGCTCTAATTAATGTAGATGCTTATTGATTTTTGAAACACTTGTGTAACTGCAAGATTACATTTTTTTTTTAAACAAAATAACTTTTTTCCAACCTTTTACATATTAGCCTGTCAGCCATAACTGCTACACATTGTATACAACTCCCCCAGAGGATCATTTTACATATTTTTGGATGCCTAAGGTTCTTCATGTTTGCTGACATGTTAAGAAGTTTCTAATTGATTAGCTTTAATATATTATTATGCATTATTATACTTTCTTTAGCTTTTTATTGGTTTTGCTTCCTGAATTCTCTTTGACTGAATAAAATTAATTTTTTTCCTTCTACTGACATTAATTTAGTTAACTCACGAAATATAAATCAGGCTTGCATATTTTCCTTGAGTCTTGGTTACAAGGAAGAGCTCAAGATGCAATATGATGGCGTAGAGCGCATATCTGTAAGTTGTTTTCACAGTAGAGAGCTTATATGTCAAATTTACAATATATAAATGACAATATTCCATGGGAATACCCCTTAAGACTTCTTGAATTACAATAAGAGCTTTAATTAAAAAAATAAAAAAGCATTTTTTGATTTTTTGACACATTTGTGCTATATACCAAATGATTTTTAAAAAAGGTTGAAAAGTTAACCTTACAATCATGCCTATACCCAGATCCTGCTGAATCAAGCAGATACCATTTACATTAGATTAACTGAATTTGAACCTATGTCATAAAAACATCCTTGTAAGTAGAAAAATCATGAAGGGGATTCTTCTTAATCATCACTTTCTTTTGGTAGATCAGTGGTGTGAGATGTGAGGTGCTTAACAAATATGCATTTGTTATTCCGTAAACACCAAGAGAGTTTTCTGGTACAATTTGACCTTCAAGAAGGTTTGTTATGAGCACAGTGCCAAGCAGCCAGCAGTGTCAGGAAGAACACTGAAGAACGGTGTGAGATCACAATTGTAAATAATGTTGCAATCTGCTTCGTGAACAATCTATCGTTTGTCTGTGTGTGTTTTGTTCCCAGTGCTTAATACTGTGGGAGTGTTTTCTGTTGCTTTGTTCGTGGTACTTTAACACTATGCCAAGTTTTCTGTCTTAGTAGTAGTGAAGTGTTTCTAATGGCTTACCATGGTTTTAACTATGGTGTTATTATCTTTTGTTTAGGAGGTTTTGGTGTTTTGGGCCCAGCACTGGATACTTGGGGCTTTATTCTTTTCTCTAGAGCACTATGGTCAGGAGCATGAAGATATTGGCAATTAAGTGGAAAAACTCAAAACATGTCTGCTGAGGCAGGACATGTGCTAGAACAATGTGTTTGAAATCACTTTTTTTTTGTTTTTTTGAGGGGAGGAGGCAAGAGGATTATATCCCTCCCATCTTTGAATTGCATGGCTTTAAAGAGAGGCTGATCAAGTGCTCTGAGGAGGAATCTCTAGATGTTACTCAGTAGCATCAGTAGTAGTATGAGAGATCATATAAGGTCCAGGAAATGCTTTAAAAACAGCTGGAAAGAAGGTAAGTGTTAACTGAAGACTTAGTGCCTGCAATGTTGTTTTTTTTTTTTCTTAGATCAATGTCCCCAGCTGGAGCTAAATGGGCTAAATAGCTCGATATAGTAACAGTGTTTTGGGGAAACTTGTTCCCCCAAAAGAAGTAAGGATAATTATGAGAGGGTGGGGGATAATGATTCTTCTCATTTGTTAGGGAGTTCTTTGTCTTGTGTGTGTTGTTACGAGTACACATTTGTGATGAAAATTATCCACTGAAGTTGCTCTTCAATAGAATTTTCTCAGAAATGTTATTAAAATAATCCCTGAAACTCTACCTCAGAGCACTTAACTCTGAGATTCTGCTGAGCGTGTGTAACTCTTATATAGAAGGCTTATGTAAGTATTTCAGTTTTGTGGAAGATGACTAAGGTACAGTGAAATGACTTGTCTGGAGTCATTCAAGAAGTTTGTAGCACTTTGAAGGAATTAGGGGATTTAAGGTGTAGAGAGTCCAAGACTAGTTGGAACTCCATTATGCTCATGCTGCATGTTGCTGGTAGTCTGTGATTCAAATGCTGACTAAAGCAGGCTTCTGGGGCTGAGTCCTGATGAATAAAACAAAGATGGCCAATTTAGTCTCAGGCAAAACAGGAACTGCAGTCAATAGAGTTAGAACTTTAGATGATGTTTCCTGAAAAAAAAAGGCAGTGTGGAAAATACACTCCCAATCCTGAACTTAATTTAAAGGGGAGCTTTCAAACAAATAGAATCTCCTTTAGAAGTGTCAAGGTGGCAGTTTCTAAGATATTGTCCAGAAAAACTGATCTTAGAGGATGCATTTAAATGTACAGGAGTGTAAAAATGTCCAAACTTGCTTTTTATGCTGGTCTTGAGGGAAATCCCTTGCTCAAAATTTTAGGTATATAATCTTTCCTCCAGAAGAACATGCTTTTTTGGTGTGAGGCAAGTATCAGCCTGGGAGCAAAGTAGCTTTCTATAAAATGATCAGTGGAGAATAAAATGTACGTTATTTACATAAACTGCTTAAATTCCTGCCCACTGAAATGTGGCTGAAGATGAGACATGAATCAGTTTGGACCTCAGGTGTACTCGTGCCACTTTGGATTCTTAGTTTTACAGTAGAATTGATCAGTGGAAAACAGCATGACAATAATAAGGGTCTCAGTCAGACTGTGGAGTCAAATGTTGATCCTTATTTATCATTGTTAAATAACAGAATGGAAGCAGTGAAGCACAAATTCTCAGCAGAATACTTTATTTTTGACAGCTGAAAAGAAAGATGCTTGTGCCATTAGAAATTGATGCTGCAGTCCCTAGAAACTTGATGGGTTTTTTTGTGAAAAACAGAAAAGAGAAAAAAATAAAAGATGACTCTGGCTTGGAATCCCATGTGTTGTGACCATATGATCAAAATGATACTATCTGTAATTGCAAAACTGGGACTGAAACAGCAGTGAAATGACATTAATTCATCTTTTTTTCTCAGTACTCTCTACCTTTGTCTCACTTGGGTGCTCCTACATACCTTTGGATAAACCTGTCTTGACAAACACTTTGGCTGTGAGGAAAGATTGGGTGGAAAGGAACAAAAGTGGAATGAGGCATGGCTTGTCAAGCTGTTGATGTTATGCTTAAGTGAATACTCTTGTGTTGTAATATTCCCACAGTCCTGCTTTCTTAATTTTTTTTTTTTTTAGCAATCTGGCCACAATATTTTATCCTTCCCATGCAGGAAAGTGGGCTTGAGTTTATTCCTGAGGGCAAGGATTATTGTACACTCAGGTTTTATCCCATTGCATAGTAATGATGTGGCAGAGTTGCTTCCCTGACCTAAGTGCCATGACATGCTTCAGTATTCTGCAGTTCTGACATAGTCTATTTGTTTTGATAATTTAATCATTCCTTAATACTTGAATCTTGTCTATTGCCTGATTAAGAAAGGAGAGGGCAATGGTTACTGTGGAAGAAGGGCACAGACAGTAAGATCCTTGTTCATTCGTTGGGTTCTTTCTCTGGAGCTGTTGTGAGAAAGTTTTTCTTGGGAGTTTTGCATGATTGAACAATAGCATGTGGGGGGAAGGAGGGAGGAGAGTGAGGAGTGAGTTACACTGTGTACTGTTAAATTACAGTGGAAGCTCTCAGGAAGGAGGATTTTTAAGTTGCTCCCTCCAAATTTCTTTTTAGTTTCCCTGTGAAAGTGCTATGCTGTTTCCTTACTAATCGGGCTAGGTCATATCCCAGGTCATCAACTTTCCATAAGCTTCTTTTTGTCATCAACATTCATGTGTCCCAAGTTCTTCTGGCTAGCTAAATGTTTAATCCACTGTGCTTCATCAGTTTAATATTTAGGTTTTGCTATTACAGTTTTGCAATAATTATATGAAAATGTCCTGGACTAAGTAAACTTCAGATCCAGACCTCGTGTCAGCGTCCAAAAAGCAGTCAGTCTTTATACCCCATTTTCCTACTATGCAAGGTCAGTTTCTATTTTCCCTTCTAAGGCTAAACTGGTTTATACTATTTGGATAGAAATTAAGCAATTTGTCATGTAATTAATTTGTTTCCAGTATTCATATTCTCCTCTGTTTGCTCAGAGGTCAGAAGAGGGCTATGAAGAGCTGTGCCTTTAAAGAGGCTTTTATTAGAGCTAATTAGGATATGTTATTGTCTTGTACAAAGGCTTTTGAGTACAAGAGAACTGTAATCTAGGCATTGCATGAAGTTCAATTATTTCGGGTTTGCTGTCTTAGAGTAACTATTGGCACATCAATAATAGTAAATACTCTTTCCTTTTGTGTATAGTTTTCTTTTAAGCACCTGTAGTAGACATTATAAAATGCAGGCTAAACTCTCCATGTGTGTTTTCCTGCCCTTTTCCTTTCATTTTCCCTTTGTGTGTGACAAATGAATACCATTTCCATGATTTTTTTTCCAAAGGTACACTAGGATTCTTTCACTTTGTTAGAAGCCAACAGGGAGTGTTTCACTCCCAAGCAAAGCACTTGGTCTCATAGTTTTGAAAGGGGAAAAACAGATTTAAAGATGTTTCCCATAAGCTTGCCTGCTGCCATTTTCCACGGCAATTCATTAGCTGCTAGGAAAATGTAAATGGGCCCCTTGGAGATGTTATTCTGACAGCCTTATGCTGGAATTTTGTCTTGAAAGCGCTACAAAATGCAAAGTTATCTTACGTGGATGTGGTTTGGCATATTTTAAGGCTTTGTGTTTGCTTTCTATGTTAATAATACTTGTAGAAAAATAGCAGAGAGAAAGGACATTTGTCACATCTTTGGCAAACACTTTCCTCCCTTTTGTTTTAGATAGCAAGCTGAAAAGCTTGTTTTGTTACGTTGGCTTTTGATGGTCAATCAGTCATTGTTATTTAATAAAGTCACATCTAGATGAGTACTTTTTTATGTAACTGGATTTTTAAGCTCATAAAAGAATATTTTTATTAGTTGTAAAACTGTGGACCAGTAATACAGTCATGCAAGTTTTACTACTGTGTAAACAGAAGAGCTTTGAAGTAAGACTGTTTCTGCAAGAGTGTTTTTAATGAGGGAAAAGATTTAGGTTTTTGGGTTTGGGTTTGTTGGTTTTTTTTCCAAATCAAGGCTCTCTTACCTGTTCTATTGCTTTATCTTTCTGTGATGGCAGTTCTCAAAGGAAATGTGATTATGCGTGTATTTCAGTCACCTTAGCGTGTTAGTTCAACTCCTGGTCCTTTTTTGTTTGATTAGGGTTTTTTTTGGTGGTGGTGGTTGTTGTTGTTTTTTTAATAGACTTCTAATGCAGATATAATTGTGTTAGCACTGTTCTTTGCGCTGAAGCTCAGTTTGGAACTCACAGCCACGTTTTCAAAGCCAAAATTTCTTTCTCTTCTTTTGGCACAATTGAACAAAAAAAAATAGTATCTTCTAGTTAATGAAAAGTGTTAGAACTGTATGTCACAGTGTGATTGTAGAATGCTGCGAAACTGTCACTGGGGCAATCCTTGGGTCATGCTGGGCGCCTTTGTTTTGTTTTATTTTTAAATTCTCTTTTCTTTTGAGTACTCTTGACTTTGGTCTATTTTTTTTTTTTTTTTTTTTTTTTTAACAAGATTCAGGCACTGGACTCTTTCAAGCTAAGCCAGGAAAGTAGTTCCCAATGGGAATATTTGTATGCTGTTTAAATCTACTCACCCAGAACACAGTAAGCAGGTCACTTCTAATCCAATATTTTTTTTTTTTTTGAGTGCTGTAAAGTTCGTAGTACACTCGTACCAGTGCTTCAACATTGTCTGAAAAAGAAACAAACTCAAAATAATAAAAAACTCACAAACACATGCAAGAGCGTAATATATTTTTAATGCATGAACACTTGTTAGATAAGGAAGAAATATTGAAGTGTGCCCTTCTCAAACAACTCCATTCTGATTAATCATACCTTGTTGGTGCAGTTGTGTTCAAGGAGAAATCACTCACCTTGGTTGCTTAGCTGATGTGTTTCCTTCCTGTTAAGTACTTCTGCAACACCTGAATCATAAGCTGCTAATTCTGTATGGTCTTCCTGTTCATATTTGATCTTATCAGGAGAAAATTTTGTTAACTTGGAGGGTATCCCAAAGTTAGAGAAAAACAGAGCACCGATTTTTATTTTTGTTCTTTACCTTTTCTACTCTTACCCGCACTGTTGCTGTTGGCTGTCTGTGACACAGGAACATTTAGTAGAGTTAAATGACATTGCTGTACTTTGAGGCACTCTGTGGATTTTTCTCCTTCATTCCAGAATAACCTCCCAGACCTTAGGAGTGGCAGTCAGTCATCAGGAGTGCAGGAGCCAGTGCTGCACCAGGCAGGGGAAGGGAGGCGGGCACCAGGCTGCCCAGTGGATGCAGAGTGGGCCAGGGGTGCTGGGTACAGGTTTCAGTGAGGCCTGGAAGAGTGTGAGTGGGGCAAGCTTGGCTTCTGGGGAAGAGGGGAGCAGTGATGCTGGAGCAGGTGCCAAGGCAGCTGCTAATGTTTCAGGGAGCTAAAAGCCCTGGCCTCCATATGGAGTCAGATACAAAGCATTTCAATGAGAGCCATAAAAAATACGAGCCCTGAGAGGCTGAATTTACTTTTATATACATCTGGGTATATGCCATGGAAATCAGAATTGGTTAAGTATGGGTATGATCCAAATTCTTCCTTCCAGTGATTTCTCCCCTTCACTGTCATGGTTTCTGCTTGGTCCAGCTGATCAAAAACCTGAGTCTAGACACTTACACTCTACCTTTTTCTTTGTACAAATCTAGAGTAAGTGAAGTTAGAAGTGTACAGATAATTGAATTGAATCATACAGTTACATTATACTATGGTCCCATAAGGGCTGAGATAATTGGAGAACTTTTTCCCAAGAAATGAGGATTTTAGTGTTTATTTCTGTGCTACTATAAGGAGTGTTCCCTGGGGGTCCTTGAGGGCAGTCATGTGTATATGTAACCTGCCTCCTAGGAATTGTGTTTAAGTATACTATTTAGCACGTGTCATGGAAAATTTTCAGCGCACCTCCATTTAACAACACCTTACAGAGGACACTTGACAGAAGAAAGAACAGACTTTGTGTTTCCTGCAGCATCTGGTTAGTCAGTGTGTCAGGCCAGAGCTGGTGGTGATGATAGTGAAAAGAAACAACTCTGTCTTTTCTTTTGAGGTTGTTGCAGCACAGACCATAAGGTCTTTTGCGCCAGGGAATTGGGGATTTGTAAGAGTGATATGATTACTGGGTACCAAGTGATCATGTTATTACTGGGCACTGATGTGAAATAGGAAGCAGTCTCAAGAGCACTCTAGAAGTAAATATAAAGCAGGTTGTTCTAGGAATATTTTAATAAAGTAATACCATTGGGTTTTCTCCTGTTGGTGCTGTTTTGGAGAGGGGGATCAAGGACACTGTTTTTTAGCATCCTAGATGTTTTGAATAGAATTTACCTGCTATGAAGCCAAATACTCAATATATGCCATAATGATGCTTTAATTTGAGTGTGATCACTGTGTAATGCTGACAGTAGCTCAAGTAGGTAACCAAAGGAACCTCTGTAAAGATTTCATCATGATTAACTCGTTTGTAATTAACTGTGGTATAGAATTAATGTGGATTGAGAATTACATTGCAATTTACCAAAACACAAGATGGAAAATAGCTAGTAAGCCATCTGACAAGGAATATCTATCACTGCATGAAAATTAAAATCAGCAAAGCAAATAACATGACTTGTTATAGCTGCTGACCTACCGTTCCTTCAAGCGTCTCTGAGGCATGATAATTCCAGCACAAACATAAGTGTGTGTGGTTCTGCATTATGCATATTTTTAAATCACCCCTCCCACATTTTAAAATGCTTGAGTAGTGAAGTGGCTGGCAGCAGAGTTTTGAGCGCTGTTTGCCATGGCAGCTGTTTGGCAACTGGCTCTGCAGCAGGGATGAAACAGCCGGCTTCTCGCAGGTTGGCAGCAGGTCCTGGCAAAGAAAATGAGCTAAAAAAGGGCAGTGACCATGTCAGCTCAGAGGATCCTGCATGCTGAACCCTCGTAGCTGTGCGGTAGTTAACACTCGGTGTCTGACGGCTGAAGAAGTGAAAAATGAAGGTTAATTTTTTAGAAATAGGCAGAGGGCCAAAGCTGATTTTGTTTTGGGCATGCAGCAGTTGGAAGCAGCTGGTCTGCTGTGGTTTAAGATTTTTATGTTCCGTTTAGTTTCACTGTTTTGCCCTTTGGACTTATATCTAGCACACTGTCATGTTTGGACACAGGTACCCAGCACATCAGGGTAAAAAACTGCTCTCTTATCCATGCTTGCAGTCCATACACTGTGGCTTTGATCGCTTTTTGAGGCCCCATTTGAAATGGATATGACTACCAATGTGTAATAATAATCAACTTTTGTGGTGCTGGAGTATATTTTTCTCATTCTTCTGCTACTTTTTGTTTTCTCTTTCTGAATATTCTTTCACTGAAAGCAGGAGGATCTTTTTATAACCTTGAACATACTTTTGGAGGCCTGTGTATGTGGGGACATCATTACCAGCCAAAAATAAAACTTTAATGGGTGTGCAAACAGACTGCAAGCTTAAGCATCTGATGGGATACAGTGTGAAAAAAAGGCCTCAGGCAGCTTGCAGAAGGGATATGTGCATGCTCCCAAGTTTTAATTAAACCCTGTCTCCAGTTTTGCAGTGATTTCCATTTGAATGTGTTATTTAACTTGAGTCTGAAAGTGATATAAATCTGAAAATAGGCATCTCATCTTCTACTTTGAACAGACTTGAGGGTTTTGTGGAAGAGAATACCATAGGGTTTCACACAGTTATTATCCTGTTCAGGATAATAAGAAAGAGTAGGAACAATCAGCAGGCTGGAGATAATTTCTAAGAGCACAAAGTGACTACCAAAGTTTTTTATTTCCTTGATAGACTTGAAAGCAAAAAAGCTAGGCTTGGGGTACTTTAACAAAACGATCACTAGATTTAAAAAGGAGAGAAACCCAAGCCACGTTAATGTGAAGATATGTCAATTTTGCAGCCATCCTGCAGAAAAGGCTCTTTTTGTGGGAAAAGAGCCTTTGACTGTGATGTTTGTACCCTAAATGGGAAGAGGGGTGATAGTGGTAGACTTTAGTGAAAGGAAGAATTTGACTGTCAGTTAGTTTTCTAAATTGTATTTGTATATTGGTCTTGGCATAATTTCTTCTTGTTCTGTTGAACGAAGACTAAAAGTATTATTCACGCAAATCGAATTTCTTTGCTACTCTGTAATGATCCTCCATCTTTTTCACATTAGAAATTTTTCAGTGCTGGAAAGTGCCACAGAAAGGGACCTGGGGGTCCTGGTCAGTGGCAAGTTGAAGATGAGCCAGCAGATCCCTGGAGCCAGGAGAGCCAACCCTGTCCTGGGGGCATCAGGCACAGCATGGCCAGCTGGGCAAGGGAGGGGATTGTCCTGCTCTGCTCTGGGCTGGGGCAGCCTCACCTCCAGGGCTGGGGGCAGCTCTGGGTGCTGCAATATAAAAAAGATATTGAACTATTAGAGAGTGTCCAAAGGAGGACAGAGGATGGTGAAAGGCCTTGAGGAGAAGCTGTGTGGGCTGAGGTCACTTGGTCTGTTCAGCCTGGAGGAGACTGAAGGGAGATCTCACTGCAGTTACAGCTTCTTGTGAGGGGCAGAGGAGGGGCAGGCACTGATCTCTGCTCTGTGGTGACAGTGACAGGACCCAAGGGAATGGCCTGGAGTTATCAGGGAGAGGTTAGGTTAAGTTATTAGAAAAAGGTTCTTCACAAAGAGGATGTTTGGGCACTGGAACAGTTTCCCCAGGGAAGTGGTCACAGCGCCAGCCTGACAGAGTTCAAGAAGCATTTGGACAATGCTCTTGGGTACATGGTGTGATTCTTGGGGATGTGACTGTGTAGAGCCAGGAGTTGGACTTGATGATCCATGAGGATCCCCCTCCAACTCAGCATATCCTTTCATTCAGTGATGCTGATAGGGATACAATATGGATGCTTAATATAATATTAGCTTGTATTAGATTTAATTAGAACAATCCATTGGAACTTTTAAAGCTTTCCAAAAAATTCGTCTTTAAAAGAAGGCACCTTTCAGAAGCAAGCCTTCCACAGAAGGGATAAAGTTATTTAGGAACAAGATCATTTGTTCAGTTTCTGCAGGAAGCTTCAAGACCCAGACTAAGTTTCTTGGCTCAGCCCTTGTCTTCCTATTCTCCCAGGCCACTTGCTCATTGTCATCTCTAGCGGGAGTCAGACAGTCTTGGGAGTCAGGACATCCAGCACAGGGAATTCTTGAAACAGTGACCTGCAAGATGCCTCTGTGGGAGGGCTTTCCTGGAACTGCAGTCCCTAGAGACCTCAGGATTCGTGATGTGGAGGCAGTCCAGATGGCAGGACTGCCTGGAGACACTGCAGGCTTTGTTCCCTTTCAGGTCACCAGCCAAGCTGGCAGGAAACCTGGCAGGCTTTTGATAGGGACTGCCCCTCTTGCAGCCAAGCCATATATTGATCATTGCCCCGTTGTCTGTTTGAGCGTTTTGTTATGTTTTGACCAGGAAATCTATTTTGGGACCTGAAATCCTTTCCAAAAAAATGAGGTTCATTTATATATGGAAGTGTCCACAAGATTTTCTTTTTTTTGTGAATTGGCAGTGTACTCCAAACCCTATCTGACTCCTTTTTATCCTGTTCCTAAAGTGGATTAGCTAAATGCCCATCAGCTACAGTTCTTGACAGGAAAAGGCCAGTTTCAAAAACTCTTGTTTGATCCATCTGGAAATTATGCAGAAAGTAAACTCTGGGTCTGATGCTATCTGTACAGATGTGTCTGACATCTAAATACTGAGCTTTCTTGATAAGGCTTCTTTCTTATGCTACCTTAAATTTTCATACAAAAGCTAGCCCTCAATTTTTTTAAATTTAACTTTCATATCTACTTTTTTCCATCCTCTTCTATGTATTTATAGTGTTACACACAGACACACACTTTTTTTTTCCCAAGACATAACACTACTTCTACTTGAAGTTAGAAGCCAGACCTTTAGTTGTATAAACAGTCTCCAAGGCACGAATTTCAGCAAAGTCATATACTTGTTTTCTTTATTTGTTTGTTTTAATGAATGCTAATGAAGTTTTTAAGGTGATGTAGTAGTCTAGCAACTTTGGGATTTTCCCAAATATGAGAGTGCCAAGGACTGATAATTTCCTGTTGTGAAATTGTCTTTATAGAGGTGGCTTCTAGCCCAAAACCAAACCATATCTGATGCTTAGTGGTGCTGTAATGGTTTGCCAGAATGGATGTTGGAAATGGATTTTGTTGATTTCCAGGGGGGAAAAAAATGCTTAACTGGCATTTAACTAAAACTTGTGCTACTGAAAAAAAAATGTGATTGGCAACATGTTTTAAACAAACTCCAGAAAGATGGCATCATCTGATGATCAATATTTGACAATGAAAATGCTTGTTTCAGTGAGCAAGTCTTTGCTATGTCAGAGAGATTAACATTAAGACAATATAATTTGTTTTGGCAGCTATATTTAAATCCATTCTTAATTCCTTCTTAATCTTTATCTTATGTATATTTTGTAATGAGGAATCAGGATTCTTTTTTTTTCATTACTGTATTTATAGAGAATGTCTGTTTATATAGACATTGTTTCTGTCTTGATTTTTATATTCCCTTGAAATAACTTCTTGCTGTCCTTTAGACCAAATGCAAGTCTTAACAGAATCAAGAATGACTTTCTTGCCAACATGGCCAGCAAAGATTTGAGTGCACAGTTTCATAAACTAGTTTATAAACTTGTTTCTAATTGAGCATGTTAACATAACTGTTTTACTTTGTTATATGTATTTTTAGGGTTTTTTTCCCATGGTTTGCTTGTGTGAATCCTGAAATCTCTGCAGTGCTTCTTTAACTGTAACTGAGTGTATTCCTCTTGAATTTATTTTTTTAATTGCAGTTTTCTGAGCAGTATAGTGGCATGAAAGAGCTTGTGCTGCAGCTTTTCCTGTCAGACTTTAAGAAAAGCATGTGAAATGAGCCTTGGAAAACTGACCAAATGCTGTAAATTCCCTCTGTGCTGTTTCTATTCATGTCTTTATTGCCCTTGTGCTAGGAGAACACCCTTGTATGAGCCCACCTGCCAACAGCTTCAGTCTGCTAAAACAGTTTTGGGTGGTCTTGGGAATGCTGAAGGAACCTTCAGAGACAGTTAAACCTGGTGCAGCAGTTCTTACTGATTGGACAAGTCTCAGGCTTTGAATAGCAAAAGCAAGCTCCTAGTCCCTGTTCCATCTCCCTTCCTGTGGTATTTCAGATTTTAGCAGCATCAGTCTCCCTCAGTCCTAGGAATGGATTTCTTCTACCAGACTTTGCTGATGCTATTACATTTGCAGATTTGCTTGGTACACAGGATCCCAGAACTGAAGAAAGGCTATGACTTAGGGCAGGTACCAGAAGGCAAAATACATTAAATATGTCTACAAAATACATTAAGTATGTCACAGCTACCATCACCAATCACCACAGGGTACAAGGCACATATTTTCATTTTCTTGGTGAAATGAAGACTTTGATCTTCCTTTTGAGGTTATAACACCTTTAGGAACACATTTTCTGTCATTTAGCACAATCATTTCTATCTCCCTCACTGAGACAGTGTTGCTGGTAAGGAAAGCTGATGGTGAAGGACTTGAGGAAAAAAAGTACTGCAATATGACATCTGGAGAGTAACCAAGCCATCTCCTCATCACTGTGTCTTGCATCCTGGGTATAAAACACATTTTAGGTGTCATTTATAGAGACTCCCATGGTCTGGAAAGGTGATTCCACAATGTGTTTCAGGTGGCTGTCACCTGTACCAAGCATACTGAGTGTAAGAGTGTAACTGCCATGGATACACATAGTCCATCCCATGAGGCATCAAGGTCGTGCCCTGTACAGATCTGGAGACCAAATTGTTCACCTAACACCATAGATCTCTGTGTTCTCAAGATGAGTAGGTTCTCCATCACAGGAACCTTCTATTTACCTACTTAGATACCAGTTTCCCAATCCAAGTTGTGTCTTTCCCCATAACCTTTTAGTCCTTCTATACTGTGTTAGATCTCAGCACTCTGATTTTAACATAACTTTTAATTTTGCATATCCCTAAGGACAGCATCTGTTCTTGCTAAGCTTGCATAATATATTGGGAGTGGAACTGTCTTCAGTAAGACATTTGAGAAACCTTGCACTGGATCTAACACCCACTCGGTCACTGGAAACATTTTCACGACACTTTACTTGATGCTGAGTCAGGCTTTTAGTAATTATGTTCTGAAACTAAACGTCTGTTTAAAAATTCAGTAAGCCACAAGGTTATGTTGTAGGAGTTGCTGTTTGTTTTACCAAAAAGTTAAATGTTTTCACTTTAAGACCAATTATCTTATATAATTTCTACACTGCACAGCTGGTGTCCTGGTGATATCTCTGTCCTTTTGATTACACAGCCTGACCTTGCTCCCCTCACACCCCCAGATCTCATTATATCTGTGGGAATTTCACACTAGAGATTGAACACAATAAGGTCATTCTTAAATATACATTCCATTGTAATTCTTTGGCTGTAAAAATATTTTGATTTAAAAAACCAATCAAATAAATAAACTGTTGTTGTAACAGCAAACAGTGAGGATTAATTTAATCTGTAAAGAAACTTCTCAAGATTTTATACATAATACAGGCTCTACCTAATCCCCTCAGCTGTACATGTTAGCATTCTTGCCTTATGTTTGCTGCTATGACTTATAGGATTTAATATTATCCTGATTCCAGTCTACTGTACATAACAATTTCAGGCATACTTTCCAAGGTAGTATACTCTAAATGAAATAATTGCCCATGTATTTTCAGTATACCATCTTTTCTTTTCTTTTCTTTAAAATTTTTGCTGTTATTGCATATTCTAATAATGAGATTGTCTTACACAGAACAAACTAAAAATAACTCCTTCACTTTTACAAAAATGCTGAAAAGCATCCTGAAAAGTCGAAGTTTAATGATCTGAGGTAGAGATCTTTTCCAAACACATGGGCCCACTATAGACAGGATTACTCAGAAGCCTTTTCTTTCCTGAAGGTCTCTTTCTAGTCTTTGCAGACACATCTCTTTCTCTTTAATGGCCTGATCCCACACTTCTGATGAGGTGTATTGAAAACAAGTTTTCACTCATAAGCTTTTTTCTTTTATTCTTAGAATTTTGCACATCTTTCTTTCCTTCTTAGATCTGTCCTTACGCTCTCTGGGCATC
This sequence comes from Cichladusa arquata, assembly GCA_026413545.1. NCBI lineage: Eukaryota > Metazoa > Chordata > Aves > Passeriformes > Muscicapidae > Cichladusa > Cichladusa arquata. The sequence continues at coordinate 23,511,317 of JAOTQP010000001.1, forward strand.
ATTCATGATTCTTATCCAGGGTTGTTAATAATCTTCTAGTCAGGTAGAAAATTCTCTCTGACATTGTTGCCCTGTCGTTTAGGTTATGAACATTCCCTTTGTTCATGTGGTAATGACTTCTATCCCATCAGATAAAACATTCTTCCTCAACACTGTAAACAAAAATAATTCATGGAAGCAAATTAATTTATGCAGGTTTAAAGATATTGGCAATGCCAGACATGAAATGAAAAGAAATGCAAATGTACTGGTTTTTATGGTGGTTTGTGTTTTTGTCCGAGTCTTTGTGAATTTAAGGGAGCTAAGCATGTGAGAAATAAGCAGGGGATGCTGAGTAAGAGAGTGCTGTTTCTGGAAGGAGGTGGCTTCAGCTCTTATGTCTAAGAACGTACAAAGCAGGCTGAGGACACTTGAAGGGCAGAGCTGAAAGTGTCAAATAAACTGAAGCAGTATTGCTTCTGTAACCACCTGGAGTCATGCCTGGTGCTTTCTGCATAAAATAGAATATACCAAATAATCTGAACTCTGTTTTAAAATATTTTAATTTTTACAGCAATGGGTAAAACATACCTAGTATTTTAGATTTGTGGCAAATAAGTGGCTGTGGTAATCCACTGTCAGAGCTGTTTGTATAATTTATAGGAACAGATAATATATTGGACTCATAAAATAGCTTTTGTTACAGGAAATGATTTTTAATTAATTTTAAAATAATAAAAATAAAACTAGAAACTCAAGTTACACAACTTACAGGTGTTTTCTTTGATTTTATACATAAGGGATTTTGCTGAAGAACACTTGGGTGTTTAACAAACCTGTGTGTTTTCAGAAAATTAAAGCTTCTCCAAAACTGTTCACATTGTTCAGAGATTCAAAGATACTAATGAAGCTATTTGGAATCCCACTTTTCTGTAAATATATGGGTAGTGTCCTTGTGCTTATGATTTTCATGTTTTGTGCCAAGGTTATTGTGGAGTGAGATATTCCCACTGACATTTTTCATATTACAGCAAGTGTTCATACCTGCACCAGGAGAAGCTGTACTCACTTCACAGCAGTTTTCTCTGTGCAGAAGTAAATAACTTTTTATTGGTCTGTGTTCTTCCTTCATGGTCAAACAGATTAAAGGACTTGAAGATGCATTTATGTGGTGCCTCATCCTTATGCATAGTTGTTCATATGTCTCAGGTGACTTTTTATATAGCCCTTTCAGTCTGAAAATCGAGGGACAGGATGGGCTGGCCACTGGGGTGGCTGCTCCCTTGCCTGGGTGTGGCCACAGCATCTATGTGCAGAATCAGAGGGGAGGTTGTGGTGCTCTGCTTTAGGGCAGAGATGTAAGACTGATGGGGCTCTAAATTCAGCAGGCTCTTGGGACCTCTGGATGGCGTGGGTTGCAACACTGTCATATGCTAAAGTCCATCAGTTTGGGAGTTCAGCTGAAGCTCTGGCAGCATGACAACAGAACTAATCCTCCCTTGCTCTTTGGAGGCTGCAGGTACTCGACTGCATGAGCCAGTGTTGTTGACAGGCAAGGCAGAGGGGCTGTAGTGGAACAACCCCCCAGTATGATCACCACATCAGTAAAATTCCCCTAAACATATACAGTGTTCCTTAAGGATAGAAGCAGAAAAATTACTCATAAATGTCACAACCTGAGGTGTCTCCTTAGCCCTGAGATCACCTCAGGAGGACATGCAGGTGGTCTGGAGCCCAGCTCTTTCCGATGCCCGCCAATGAGGGACTGCAGGAGGTTGTTCTTAGAGGTTTTCATGGTTGTTTATTGTTTCTTATCTCAGGAATGCTTTGTCCAGCTAACAGCGATCTGTCTAGCTAGACTCCAGGGCAGAATCTGCCTGGCAGAGGCAGGACTTATCTTTTATACTCTAAATTATGCACTAGATATTTATAATAACTTTCCAATACAATACAATGTTGTTAAACTGTCCAGCTTTGTTTTCATCCAATCTGAGAGTGCCAGCATGTCACCCAGCATGGATGACACGGAGGAGAAGGAGAAAGAGGTATACCCCAAATCCTCCATCTTGGCCACGAGCCCTTTAATATAAACATTCTAGAAATCTGCTAATTCTACATTCTAACAGTCTAATTTACACTCTATTTATTTTTTCAGCTTGCATTTCTTGTCTTAATGTTGGTAGATTGTTCCAAGGAGCTAAATCCAACCCCTGAGACACTTGGGTCTCATTCGAGGATCTTTGGGGACCCCGCCAGGGGGGTCTTGAAGCCCCCAAGGAAGCCAGGGAAACACCCTGAGCTCCCACATATACAGGTTTTCTGGCTGTTCAACATTAAATAGGGTTTTCAAGAAGCTGAACCAGATGCAGTTTAAAACTTTCTCTGTCGCCATCCTTACATTTGTACATATGACTGCCTCTGCTCAGTACTGCCATTTTATCAGTAGTTAACATAGGCATAGGAATCTGTTTCATTTATTTAAGTCTTTCAGATCAATAGAGAGAGTGTCTTTGGAATTTTTTTCTTTCCTATGCAAAAATGTCATCAATTATTAATCAAAGCAGACTAGATTTCGTTGAAGATCTGCCTTCCTGCAGCACAATACAATATACTTAAATGTTAAAGGTGCATTTTTTCATAAACTGCTGCATGTTAGAGTAGCTTTTAATTGCAATATGAAATGGATCTCCTGGTAAAGCCTAAATGAGTGTAAGTGTGAAACGTGGGCTGCAGTGTTTTCACATGCAAAGAGTTTTAGCATGAGTACTGAAACTGTGCAGAACAGGCTACACAGATGATCCTGTGGGACTTCAGCAGAAAGCCTTAAAAATTGTCCTGTTCCTCTGGGGATGGGGCACGGCAGGGGCGTTCATCCCTGTACAAAGGGCAAATAGGCCCCAAATCCAGATCGGCTCTGGAAAAAGAAGTGGAGGCATGACAAAAGCTGAATTTCAAGGCTGGATGTTTTATTTCCTGCAGACATTTCTGGTAACCCTCACCCTAGACAACAAAGAATCCTCACCCTGCCAGGCCACGCCAGGACTGGGGTTATTGAGGGAAATGGGGATGTTTGCCAGATCAGGACTCAGACCTTGAATCAACGTTGAGCAAGCAGCTTCCAGTATTTATTTTAAAGCTCTGTTGGCTCAGTTGAAGCCATGCCTGTCATGATAATTATGTTCAAATGCAAGCTGAAGTGACTTAAAGACACATTTAGAAGGACTGTGAACCCTGTCAGAATTGATAACTGAGGCCTCACTTCCTTTATTATTTTCACATGCTCAGTTTATTGAATATGTACAGAGAATGAATTGAAAACAAAGTGCTGTATTTGTGAGACATTTAAATTATGTATTAGTAGCTCGAGACACTGTGGTTAGCCATTAAATAAATAATCGTAAACAGACCAATTCAGAATGATCTATTTCTATATTTATGTTTGCAGCCTAAGAGAGGAAATGGATTCTTTTCAATGAGAGAAAAAAAATCCATCCATCATGGGGTGCTCCAACTAAGGTATCCAGTGCTAGTATAAATGGTATTTTTAAATGTAATGTTCAAATGGGTTTCTAGCATGTCCTAGGAGTGGAAGGCAGCCAAGTTTCTTTGTATTACCTTTTAGTTTTCTATATGATGTATACATTCATTTTGAGAGAACTGTAGGAACAGTGAACAGTTTGTTGTCTGGGCTTTTTTTTTTTTCTTCTCTTTAAGAAAATTGTTTTCTGTTAATTAAATTGGAATTCATCCCACTGAAACTCACCTGCCACAGAGCTCAGCAGGCAGGAAAAGGCAGTCCTGCTGGCCTTGGAAAACAGTAGCAATGTTCCAATTAATTGCAGTTGGACCAGAAAAAATGGCACTTCTCACAATGACCTCATGGTTTCAATGTGTGCACTCAATTGTTTGTGCATTTCTTATTACAGCTGCAGCTCTTGGAGTCATGAGAGCCCTGTTGCATTTCAGTTGTCAGAAAGAAAAGAGGGGAGAAGTTTCTCCCTCTACCTTAAGACTCAGGCATGAGAAGGCACATAAAGGCGTCTCAGGTTGTCATAGTAAACTTACCCCACAAATGCTTTTTTTGAATCCTTGCATGACAAATTTGAGAGACCAGAGGTTGGTTATGCTGCAGCAGTCAGGTCCTGTTGTTCAGAGCTGTAGGTTCAGTTATGCAGGTGACTTTCACAGCTGATGAGAAGTTAAATGCACACCTGGAATGTATAATCCTCAAGCACATGACTGGCTTGGGACCTAACTTTCTTGAAGTATCCTACCGTAGGATCTGTTTCGGCAAAATATCCTGTCTGTCAAAACAGCTTAATGTAAGTAAAATTTAAGTTACTAAAGATGAGGTCCTTTTTTGATTCTGCTCTGTGTTTTGATAATTGTATTATTTATCTAATTTATGTCTCAGTTCGATTGAGAAAAGTAAAATTCAAGCTTTTTTGGGTTTTCCTTTTTTTCAGATCTTCTGGTTAATTTAAGGTTTTCATTCTCAACCCTTAGCACAATGCTGTCATAGCAGCAGTAAGTGCTCTAAGGGAGTCCTGGGCTTTGGAGGTTACCTTTCTAGGGGAATATGTATGTAGAATAATAATTTTTGTTGTTTGAAAAAAAGGATCTTAACCTGCTAACTTCCCTCCAATTTTATGTGCTGACCTCACTGGGTTGCATCAGCAGAGATCTGAACCCATGTGGGAAACCTGAGAAGCTGCATCCAAGTGTCAGGAATAGGACCACTTATATTAATACCTTGTAAATACAGGAACAAGCTGTTCTTTGGAAGGAAGAAAAATTGCACAGCTCTGTATGTGAATGATGGATCTGTTACACTTGCACAATTTCACTACAAATTCTCCTGGCAAGAAAAATGCTCTGGGAAAGCATCCCTAAAAAATTCAACACTGTCAATAACGTCAGCCATACAAACACCACCTCTGTGTGTGTCATCGTATGTAAATCCTGCATAAATGTTTAACTGAGATAAATGTTTAACTGAATATTTCTGCTATTTTCCTCTCACCCTGAGAGCTGTTTGTATTAGTAAACAAATTCTAATGTTTATGTACACAGACACCCACTCTGTCTCGCTCCATCATTTTGCTTTTATTCTGGAAAATTATTCTCTCTGGTGATGTAAGGCTGCTGTAATAGCTGCACTGAGGGATGCTGCCTCCCAAAAGAGAGTTTTACCAGTGGGGGTCCCATGATAAAAACTAGGTCAGTGCCCTTTAATGGATACCTGAAGTTCTTTTAATCAAAAGCAAAAGGCACTGCCATAGTCTGTCTATGATTGGAGGAGATAGAGACAAGGATAGAAAGCAGGTCTCTCACTTTCTCTGAAAGTAATCCAGGTAGAACAAGAATTGCCTTTACAAAAGAAGGAAAAATACTGCAATTAGGCACTTGGCATCCATGTAGTCCTGGTGAGCAGAAGAGTCCACAGTGGTTCATGCAGGTGGATACTGTGTTTGTTCCTGGAGACAAAGCCATGGCATGGAGGTGAGAGGTTTCCTTGAGGCTGCAGAGATTCTGGAGAAGAAATAGGGAGAAAAAGAATATTTTGTGATGCCATACTTGCTGCTGTGTCCCCTGGAGCCCTGCACATGGAACAGAGGAATATGTGAGATGCCAACTGAAGCTTCAACCGTTTTCTCCCCTCTGGCTGGTGAGTACTGTTGTTAAAATAGACTCTTTCCAGCCATCCTTCTCATTGCTCCTACAAACCACATTAGTAAAAGTGGTAGGGATTGCTTTCCTCTGCCCGTGATTTACTAGGAAACATTATCTCTTCCCTTTATTTTCGTCCAATCTTTTGTTGCCTATAAATAATTTTTCTTGATCCCAAATGAGAGCACTGCACTGGGTCTGCAATGTGCACCATGTCTAGTCTTGTGCTCAGACGTTCTAATGATGGGCCATATTTTAAAACTCAGATAGAAGAAGCAGGCTACATAAATATGTTAGAAAACCTGCAGAGTGTGTTTGTTGTTTGTAGCTGAGTTAGGACTGTTTGCAGGAAAGTGCTTCTGTGCTGTGGGATGTTGTACTTTGTGCTTCTGAAGGACGTGGAATGTGGGGGGCCTGGTCACCAGATTTTGCTAGGAAAGACTCACCTTAGTGTGGTTGTGGATGATGAACCTGCCACAGAGACCTCCATGCAGCTGTCAGCAGACAAGCTGCGAGGGGGAAAAAGCAGTCACTGGAGGATTCTGCCTGATGTTGGTATGTGTCCACTCAGCTTCAGCCCTGCTCCCTCCAGCCTGGTTCTAGGGGCTGACACAGGTGATGGAAACCAGCCCGAAGGCAGCTCAGGCCGTGGCAAGAGCAGTCTCATCCCTAGGTGAGAAAACCCACCAAGGCACAGTCCTTGTGAGCACAAGAACAACTAATCTTACATGGCAGGAGCCCCATGGGGTGGCAGGGTGCTGGGGAAGTCAGCAAGGTGGCCGTGTGTACCTGGCAGTGGGAAGCAAACTCTTTTGGAACAGTTTTGCCACTGACTTCAGCAGAGCTGGGATTTTGGCACTGGTGGTGCCACACAAAGGAGAACGCTCCCATCCTACAAAAGCTCAGCTGCTCTGAGAGACGGGTGTCCTACCAGAGTTTGGAGTAAAAATCTAGCGACTGGAGGTAGCAGACAAAGCACAGAGCCATGGTGAAACAGAGCTCTGTTCTTCCATCTTTGCACAAACAAAAGTCCCATTGAAAGCTGTAAGACATTGAGTCCTCTGATTGAAATATATATATATACCCCAAGCACATCTTGGGTAATACAGAATGTACTCTTTATAAAGCCCTCCTTTTCTGGGCAGGCCAATTTTAGTTTCCTGTCTGCTGCTTTTCCCCTGCACCATTGTTTATTCTACTCTCTGCTTGACGATAAAAATGAGGTTTGCTTTTTTCAAGCATTTCAGTTCACTGATAACATCTGCTGTAGAGCCCCACAAATACCCACAAAAACACAGCTAAGGGAAAGCAATCAGAGGGGAAGGGAGCTGGAGAGAAAAGGACGAAAGGACTTGGACAAATATGAGCGTTCTTCCTTAAAGCTAGCTTTATAACTGCAGCTGGAGACATGTTGTGAAATGGCAATACAGTCACAAAAGGTAAGCAATAGCCAGTGCTCCTCAACTGCATACTGAAAGAGCAGATGGCTAAAGGGACTCAGCAAACAGTGGGAGAGAAGGAAATAGAGATGCCCCTAGAGCAAGTGCTAATTTTCATCATTGTCTTTAGAGGTGTGGGAAGTCACCTTACCAGTTTCAAGATACACGTAGCATTCAACTACCTTTTAAAATATTTTAAAACTTGCTGTGCAGCAAAAGCAAGAAATAATTACCAGCACTCAGAACTAAAACTTACCTAGAGAAGTAAGAAGGAGGAGGAGGAGAAGAAATATACAGTGGTAGGCAAAAGAAAGGAAAATAGGGCAAAATAAGTGCAAAGCAGAACAATGTGATGGAGAGGGAGCCTCAGGGCTCTGTGCTGCCAGACAGGAAGAAGATGCTGCTGGGAAGCAGCAGGGGCTGTGCCCAAGTGTCAGGCTAGGTTAGGGTATTGATCCCACACACTGCCACAGTGATGACAGACAGTGCCATAAGTTGCACCTCTGTTTAAAGAGCTCAGCAACAAAAAACTGATTTAGGTTACATATAAAATCTGTAACTCAAAACTTGTCTGAATAGGATTATGAGGTCAGCACTTTCTGGTATGCAAATATTCTGCTTTCCACCAGCCTTGCCTATTGCCCCATTTTATCTTCACTTCCTTGTCTACAGACTCATTACCTCTTTTCGACTTTCATTTTTGGCATTCGAACAAGTTACCATACTTCTGTTGAAGATACACACTCATGGAGATTTATGCATGATGGATGTTAGTTTTTCAACATATGTAATACATTTCACCTGACCATTTCAAGCTGTCATCAGCCTGAAATTTACAGAGGTTTTGGATAACTAGAAAAAAAAAACTGTCTCCATCAATTTCCAAAAGACAACACTTCTGAGCAAGCCTATGTATATGACTACTTTACTTGAGGACAAGGAAAGGAGGAGAGAGAAGGGGAAGAGAGGGGGGAGGGGACAGTTTGTTTTCCAAATGCAAGATAAAAAAAAGTTACAGAAAAGCCTAATATACCAGCCTGATTTTTTTTTTTTTTTTTTTTTTTTTTTTTTTTTTTTTTTTTTTTAATGAAATGGACCAATTTTTCTTCTTATGACTTTAGACATCTAGTAATTCAACATCTGGAGCTGAACTGATCACACAGAGCTGGTTTTGTCATGCACAGGATTTTTAGGGCATGAGTTATCTGATTTAGACGTCTGCTTTAGGACTGTGCTCTGAATATACCTACTTCTCCCTAATATCTTTAATAGCGTTTAGGATTATTGGCTCCATACAGCAAGGTGAATATCCATATAATGGGCAGAGCCACTGAACCATGCTTCCCAAGCACCCAGCTGATAGATAAAAAGTTTCACTTGGGTTTTGGCTGACACACTGTCTAATTTCAGACAAAGAGTTTCTGTGTCAGTTCTCTTGTAACACTTTGCCTTTTTTCTGTCAGTCTCTTTCTTAACAGTCTGGGGAGAAATAGACATGTACCTGGCTATCATGGAAGCATTTACCTGGTTATCACAAACCTGCTCTGAAAAATAGGAATTAGTTTACCGTTATAATCATCTGCATATATCTTCAAAGTTTTATTCAATCTGTAAGTAAAATAAAATGGGGCTGTTTTCCCCTACACCTAAGAAAGTCGAGCTGGGCTTTGCCCTTGTTGAGCATTGCGGTCTGCACAAGGTATCTGCCAAACAAATAGTCCCTCGAGGGCAGTAGTGCAGCCCCAATGCCTACCTTGTGATGGACATTACCTCAATAAGGAGTTCTGCTAATGGCACTCTGGAGGCACAGAGGCCACAGCTTTTTCCTGCAGCTGTGTCAGTTCTTCAAAGTTAAGAGAATTAAATTGGAATGGGAGCACTCCATGAGATGTTGTTGAAGGTAGATCTGGGTGAGCAAACAAGAAACTGCAGCAGCTACATAATTTCTCCCATTTGGGCTGAATTAATTCATTTTTCCAGTATCTCCATCTCCCTGTCCTTTAAAAAGTGGTAGTGCACCTTTCTCTACAGCTGCAGGAAGATTTAGAAACAGGTTTGGGAAATTTTTAGGTCATATGCCTCACACATCATTCTCAAGATGCAGATAGATTATTTCTAGGTGCAGAAATGTTGCTGCCTCAGAGCAGAGACAATATTAGTGCTGCAGGCAGGCAGGAGGGCATCACTTTGTGCCCTAGAGAGCTGTCTCGTTGCTCTGATAGCAGTGCAGACTGCCAGGGCTCTGTTTTGGCAAGGGCTGTACAGCGGACCTGGGTGATGTGGGCACACTGCAACACTCATTTGTGTGAGCATCCATATAGTTTCTTTAAAGTTCTTTAAACAATAAAAACAACCCCTGTGTAACATTGACCCAAATGCATCTGAACTGCAGCAGGGTAGGTGAGATGACTCCCTATAACACTGTTGGCTGCCTTTTGTGTTAGGAAGGCAGATTCACAAGGTGCAGGTGTCTGCAGGTAGGACTGGGGGCAATGGCACTTTTATGAGGCATTTAAAATCTGCCATTTTACATTGCCCAAGGGAAATGGCAGATAATATTCACCTCGGACATGCAGCAGGCAGGTTTTCAAAAATCACACATACTTCACTTCCCTCCTCTTGTTTTAATCTATTCCTAGAGTTTCCTTCATATGATGTTTCATATTTTTTAAATTTCCTTTAAAATTATTTAAACATCTTAGGAATTTGTGCCATCCTTCTTTTACTCCACGCAGCAATAACACCCTTTCTTCTCCATTAGGCCTAGCTGTTCAAGGTTCTGTTTCAAAGCCAAGCAAGGGTTATGTGTCATGTTGGAGGACTAACAAAGACTTTAGAAATAACTGCATACAATTGTATTCAGTACTTTCTACACTCAGAGTACTGAGAACCAAGAGAATTTTAAGGAAAACTGCATTATGGTAGCTATAATGGGATTTAATTTATTTATCTCAATGGTAAATAGTGCTTTAAAAAAAAACAGTCTTGCCTTTAGAGTATTTTAATAATCTTCTTTGTCTCCTTGACTTAATTTTGTCAATGTCTATATTCAGTCTGACACAAAAAAAATTCTGATGTACATGACATAAGTCAT
>JAOTQP010000001.1:23529210-23555287 GCA_026413545.1 Cichladusa arquata
GTTTTTTTTTTTCCTTTTTTTTTTTTTTTTTTTCTTCTTATGTCTGGGCATTCTGATGGCTGTCATGTTTTTCTGCCGATAATTTTAACATGTCTTGGTGGTGTCTTTTCAATCTTGTAAGGGGTTTTGCATATAAAATTTTTGCAGCTTCTCTCTGTAGCAGTCTTTCATCAAATCTATTAAAAAATCTAATTAAAAAAAAGCATATTCACACATTATAATAAAGAAGTTAATTATCAAGTCACTACTGGTGCCAAACATAAGCCTAACCATATATGAGACTTTAGGGATTTCTTCTTGTATTTGGCCTTGTTGTTACCTCTGTTCTAGGCTCTCCCACAACAAGTGTGAGCTTCTTCTTCCCATCCAGTTAAGGAACTGCTAGACAGACCTACTCACAGCCTAAAAAACTGTCATTTTGGGTGTGGCAGGAAGCAAGAAATACTTTGAAATGGCATATGACTTCTACTGGTAATTTTACAAACTTCATCAGTAGGGGGTAAAAATATCTTGTGATTTTAACCTAATATTTTAAATACATTCAAGAATAATTACATGTTAGTCCAACCATATACATTCAGTTAGAATGGTATATAGAGAAGAAGAAAAAGGTGTTGTTTTTTTTTTTTTTTTTACTTTTCTCAGTCTCTAGGTAGAAGAATGGAGGAAGATTGCCAGCTTCCTGAAACATCAAGGCATTTCTAGGGAAATGGGAAAACAAGGAAAGGGTGCAAAAGTTGGAGGAAGGGAAGAGGGAAAACAAAAAGTCATCTGGTTTTCTAGAGGTCAGCCACACTGAGTGATTGATTTGATTTGTTGCTGCAATCTCTGGAGCAAACCTCACATCCATCCGACATGCAAGTTCATCTAAAAAGTTATTTGGAGAAGCTGCTGTGTTTTGTTCTGCTGTGACTCATGTAGAGAAAATTAGTACAGAGTCCTTCTTGCTAAGTATGTACATCTGCTGGGGCTTATCCCAGCTTCCTGACAGAGCATACAGCTGCCAGATGTTATCTGAAGAGTGGCTTGTTGGCAGCTGGATAGAGTGGCCAAGGTTTGATTGCTAAGCAGTATCACTTGTCAGAACATATGAGCCATGCCAATGTTACTCTGTATTCCACTTTTTTTGTCTGCAGTCTTAAACCCATAAGTAGCGCAATGAAGTTGTAACATCTGAAGGAATATAACAAGCTTTGCTGCACTGAGCAAAAATGGCATAAATGGGGAGCATCTGTCATGTATTTAAAACCAGTAGTCACAGTGTTTTTCTCATTATTCAAATTGCTTTTGCATAGTTCTGCATACCTCTATCAAATCTTTCAGTTATATGTGAATTTCAAAATACTAAGATGATAAAATTATTAAATGTTCAGTTGTTTGTGACACCAGGAGACATTGGAAGTGTAACAAGATATTTACATGACATAACTACAATACAGTGTGTCAGTTCTTGACAGCAAAACCTTAAAGTGTTTTTGTTTGCTAGGTTGTTTTAGGAAGCATTTCTGCATTTCATAGGTGCATTTCTAAATCAAGGTTTGAGCCTTGGAAACTGAAATATGAAGGCAGTGTCTGCTCTGAATGGAGATCTCTAGATGGGTGTTTATCCTAAGAAGTAGAACTATCCTAGTGATGGCTGACCTGTTCCAAGACTCTCTTTAAATTACTCTGTAATTTCATTGAATGCTGAATTTCTACAAAGAATGTAATTGGCTGTTTTCTCTCTATAGGTAGAGGTGGCATGGAATTTTTCCAGAAGAGCTAAATATAGCTTGCTTTCTTGATTCTATTTTATCTCTATTTTTGCTGAGCTGGACAAAATCAAATACATTAAGTGTTTTATCACCAGATTTCATACCAGCTCAGTTTTTGTCCCCAGTTCAAGGACATTTGTGCTGTTTTGTAGGCTTAAACACTGGTGTAGTCTTTAGAGAACCACTGGAGCTGTGATTGAAAGCCTGCCAATGTTATCTTTACTTTAGAGAAAGTAGGTTTACAATGCCCTCAGAGCCTGTCTAGATGTAATTCTATAGTTTATATGGTCAGATTGTAAGTGCTGTTTATATCTTTCTCTTTTGAATTTTTGCTGGAGTTCAGTCAGGAGAGAATATCTAACATGGCTAATATCTCTTTCTTATGAATAAATTGTACAATTTGTTTTGTAAAATCATTGTAAATGAAGTATTCCCTCCTTTGGAGTCATTCCAAAAAACAAAGTATTTCTTTTTTTTTCCTTACACTTGAAGTCTTTGTTTATGATATGGACAATCCACCACCATTGTGGCTTCTCCTCTGTTCTTCCTCTACTCTACAGCCTAGCAAAAGATTGCAGTTTCCAGCAGGTGAAACAGATTTTGGCTTCTTAAGTATTCCTATTGTGGCTTGCTTTAACCTCAAGTTTAGCTGTCACTTCTCCTGAAGGTTCATCCTGTCTCTGCACTTTCAGTTATCTATTGTTCCCATTTCTCTTTGATGCTGCCCTTCAATGTGGCACAACTTCCTGCTGATAGCAAGAAACATTGCTTTGCATGTTTTCTTTCCATTTATGCTTGCACTTATTTTTCAAAACCCATTTATGATAATTACCCACATAATAAAACTAAATATGTTACAAAATTAAAAAAAAAAAAAAAAAGAAACACGATATTCTAAAATAAAAGGCCTGTTGAGGTTGCCAATTTCCAGGTACCACTTCTTGAAATGTTTATGCCTTTTTTCCATTTGTCTGGGGGCTGTTATTCATACTTTAGCAACTGGCCACATATTTTTGGTTTACAGATTCCTGGTGAATGGGAAAGTGCACCTGCCTGGCTGCAGGTGGGTACGTGCTGCTCATGAACTTGATTAGTCCAGCAGTCCAGCTGAAGGGCACAGACCCAAGCTATGTGTAGCATTGCAACCCTCCTTGGACAGACCCTCCACATTCTTCCCTGATGGCATGGACCAGCTCATGTTAGGAGAGAAGAAATCAGAGCATATAGGGAACAGCACTGTTCCCAGTTAGTCTGATGAAAATATCAAGCCAACACCTTGCCACGTTCAAGAATCTGTCCTGTACCTTAATGCTCTCTGTAGGGGATGTAGAATCATAGAACATTTTGGATTGAAAGAGACCTTTGAAGATCATCTAGTCCCACCCTCTTCTGCAATGAGCAGTGTCACCTTCAACTTCATCAGGTAGCTCAGAGCCTTGTCCAGTCTGACCTTGAATGTTTCCAAGGTTGGGGGTCCCATAAGGGCAGAAGAGAGGAGCAGGATCTCCCTTGAACTGCCATACTTATTTTGATGCAGCCCAGGACACAATTGGCTTTCTTGGATGCAAGCACTGCAAGCACACGTTGCTGGCTCATGTCCAGCTTTTCATCAGTAGTTCCCAGTCCTTCTCAGCAGGGCTGCTCCCAACCCCTTCATCCCTCGGACTGTATTGATGCTGGGGGCTACCCAGACCCAGGTGCAGGACCTTGCACTTAGAGTGGTCAAATTCTCTCTCTCGTTCTTTGCAGGAGGATGTAGTCTAGCCTGTTGCTACCAAGTTCCACCAGTCTAAATTTTTTCTACAGTAATTAAACACATAATCACATATATTACAATCTAAAATGAGACAGATCCGAATACTTTTCCTTCACGTTCTGTTCAAGCCAAAATCAGGTACTTTTTCTTCCTTTTATGTCTGTCTGCTGAAAAGCATCATTTGTCCATTTCTCTCATTCACCAGTGTTTATGGAAATGCTCCTGGTTTTAACCAGTGGGGTGGTGAAGCGTGATGTTATTAGACTGAGCTGTCTGTTTGCCCGACAGTACCACCAGAGATGAACCTGTCAGGAATGTCTCCACCAAAAAGTATTGCTCAGAGGCCTTTTTGTCAGATTACTTGACACTTGCTCATGAACTATGACTAACATTGCCTTTTAAAACACTCTGTATGTTTATTTTATAAGCCATATGGCTCAAACTGGCCTAGTGTTGTATAGGTGCAAAAGACAGTCTGGATAAATTTAATTACTTTGGACTTCTGAGCTTTACAGTAAAAAAAAAGTTTCCATAGTAATGTAATTACTGTATTGTGTTTTATGTAATTTATCCCTATGTCCCCTTGGTTATTTCTTGATATTTTTTCACTTTCTTCTGGAAAACTGTGTTTTCAGAAAGAAAGCCAAAACACCTAAATAATTAGTTCTGAAAAAGAATTGCTGTGCATATTTAACTTAAAACCAGATGTGAAATATGTGGCAGTTAGGAGCTGAGAGATTTCACCTGAGGGTTTTGCTAATGGATCACTGGAAGCCTGTGAATATATATATTTCTGCTCTTGTGGGAACTTTGCAGAATAGTTGATAGAATCTGAATTAGTGATAGTCACTAATTAGTTAGACCCTTTGTCCTTTGTAGTTCTTTTAACATTTTGTAGCTTTTAAAAATGTTATGTATACAAAATAGTAGGTGAGAACCTTTTCAGGTGAATAAAAGATTTAAATATGGCTGGGCTATCAGTTTTCCTTTACAAGCTCTCACTCAGTGAAGTGTTGACTGTGGTAAGCATGATGCATGGTAAGCAAATGGAGTACAGTTTTCTTAAATTATTTTTTGATACTGTAAAAATATTTTACTGCAGTTCAGCTGTCGGTTTCTCACAGAAGTAGTGACCAAATTCATGGGTAACTGTTCTTGGCAAAGTAATGCAGGAATTGTTCTCAGAGGATGCTGCAGCCTGGGTGTTTAAAACACAATGCAGGTCTGCCTTTTGTGTGTCCTTAATCTGAAACCGGGTAATGCGTCACTGTACATTGACTTGTTATTCTACAGTGTGATAAATAATTGTATGGACTTGTTCTTAGTGATGCATTTTCTTAGGCTTTTTGTCCTACAATCAGTAATTTAAATGCCATTAGATAACATGCGCATAATCATGATATAACCATGCAGAGCTTGCAGTTTTTGTCTCCTGACATAAATATTCCATCTGTGAAAAAGATGCAATGTAATACAAAGAAATGATGGAACAGGAACATACCAAGGAATGTACACACAAGCATGTTTTTAGCTCAATGTAAATTAGTCCATGCATAAACCATGAGAGTGTGAAGATGGCTGTAAGCTCTATCCTGATTTTTACCTTATAATATACTGAAAAATGATCTGTGATGCTAAAAGATGGTTATTTTTGGCATCCTATATCAATTTCCTATTCACACAGCAACTGGTGGCAACTAAAAATAATCCTGGTTTAGTACTAGCTAAAAATCTGGTCGCATTTGGCACACGAACAACATGCACAAATAAAATTTAAGATCCCCTGTTCTGCTATTTCATTCGAGCCCACTCATCAAGCTTAGTTTGCTGCCATTTGAAAGCTATTGAAAAGCCATTAACTGGCAGGACTGTGAAAGCCGCAGTGCAGCAGCACACCTCAGTGCTGGAAGAATGTGGCTGCAAGTGCACTCCAATTAAATCTTTCTATTCCTGGGGATGTGGGATTAGGAGCGGTGTCAATCAATTGTGCTACAATAGCACGTGCAGTAGTCATGGTTCAAGACGCACAGAGGTTTATCGTAACTCCAGCAGCCGGGCGAGGGTGACTTGGAAGCCTCTGCAAGATCCTGGAACAGAACCTGCGCTAAATAATGTATTCTGAGGTGTACTGGATACCTGAGGAAGGGCTTTAAATAATGCATTTTCTGGGCATGACAGTTGTAGCAGAAGAGAATGCTGAAACCTGTAGCAAGACTACAGCCTGAGATGAAAGAATGTCTCATTACCATTTTATCAAATGCTGTAAGTAACAAAATGGTTATTTTGCTTTTAAAACTGTCTTTTTATTTTCTGAGGTGTGTCTTTTCATTGCATATGCAAAAAGTCGAAGGCAGATGCTGCATGATGTCAACATAGTAGTGGGGAAGGGGAGTTGTTACTTTGCATGTGAATATATAGGCAGAGCCCAGTGTTTCTTTCTCTCCTCTGTTCAGAGGTAACTTCATTGTGTGTGTAATAATGCCCTCATTCTGAACTTCATAATGATCAGCTTTTAAAACTTTTGTTTAAATTAATCACCAAAGAATGGAATGTCCGAAAAGAAGAAACGTCATTGACAGCATTATGTTAAGGATGCCTTTAAGGACAACCTTGGAACATGGCTCTCACACTTTCCAAGGATATACAAATGACAATAGCTGTGTAATTATGAGCCCAGTTTATCATCTACTGTAGATCAAATGCTTGCATCCCCTCCTTATCAAAATATTTAGCTATTTGGTGTGACAGGCTTAAAAAAATAATAATGAACTTTTAACCTTGAATCATGCAAGCTTGCCTCCTTAAAGGAATCCTGAAATTGGGATCTCTACTAAATGTATTTGATACATTGCAGAGGAAACTCCTAATAGCATTTTTTTTTTTTCAAGGCTGCTTGTCTTCCTAGCTGCACATTTTTCAATCTTTTAGGATTTGCATTTGAAATTACCCAGGGTCTGAGTGGAAATTGCTGGGTTTGCATCAGAGAAATGAATTATTCTTTAAGTACTTGTTTTGGACAGCCAGTAGTAGTTCAATAGCCACAGATATTTTTTACTGAAGGATTTAGAAAACTTGCAACTTTAGTGATTATGGCAGAATTTTTACGTGTCAAATAGCAGACTGCTGTGAAAGGTTTTTCTCTCCAGATCACAGTCTTTGATGACTTTAAGTGTACTGAGGACATTTTGAAACTATTTTGAAAACACTGTGTTATAGTTAATAAACAAGTAATGTGGTTCTTTGCTGTCTTAATATGAAATTAAGGTAGTATTATAGTAATTGAAGTAAAAATGATTTATATGGGTTTCCTCTTGTCTGTATTCAATGGGTCTGGTGTATGGACTGCTTTTAATACTCGTGGGAGTTACAATTCCCTGTTCATGCGGAGAAGCACAGATTAGTGTTGCTGCAGAGTTTTAAAGGTGCATTCTAGGAATAAATCTTTGAGCTTGTATTGAGACTTGATATATGCAAATGAGTAATTTGTAACATAACTATCTTGAAGATGTCAAAAAAGTATTGTTTGTTCTTTGTTCACTTTAAAATTACTCTTACAATGAAATTTTAGCAAATCTAGATAGGCATGTGTTAATAGCATATTAAATAAGTAACTCTTCAGTGGAACTATAGGAAAGATATGAGGATGACCCTGAGGTTCTTCTGTTAAAAGGAAGCAAATGATGACTAATTGGAATGTTCATTGTATTGATTGCAGAGATGAAGGACTAGTAGAGGGAAAGGTGAATGTTAGAGACTCAATTTTGGCCATAATATTTGTTTCCCGTTCTTCAGATTTGGAATTTTGATCAGTGCTTTCTCAGCAAATTGGCGTGTTTAACCCCACAGTTCTTTTCTCCCCAGATAGTGTCCTTTAGAAGACAATGGATGCTGGCTGGAGCCGGACAGGAGTTTTTTCACTGCTGGTGCTTCTCAGAATTGGCAAAAATGCTTCCATTTCCACCTGTAATTAGTGAAGAAGATGCGCTTCCTCTTCAGTGCTCCCCTGAGCGTTTTTCTTTGGTTAGCATACCAGTATGCTGCAGATATTTGTGTTTGGCAGGCAGCTGGGATCAAAGATGGGCCAGGACTGCGTGCGCAGTTGCAGCACCAGCAGTGCTCTGAGATGTGCTGAGACCAGCTGAATCTCACAGTGGCTGGAACGTGACTCTTCACACCCCACTTTGCTTTTAGTTCATTCCACCACTGATTTCTGTATCAGAAAGAAAGACACTGATCCAGAGGAAGCACAGTGGCAGAGCACTATCTCTTGGCCACTTTGGGTAGAGAGGAAATATCTAAAAGGTACAAATTAATGGCACTTAAAAGCTAGTGTTTTATGAACTGTAGTGCTATGTACCTGGCTTTTACATATGTTTGTAATTTTTTTTTAACCTTTGCAGGAGTTGGGTGTGGAAATCTGAGCTGAGAAGGGCTTATAGCTATTCTCTGATGATATTAGTATAATTTTAATAATATTCTTTCGTTTTTTCATGGCTTTGCTCATAGAAGCCTGTGAAAATCAGATATACTTCACCATATAGGTCACCATCTTGCCATAAGACCTTTCAGGATGGAAAGATCCAACTTTAAAAGCTCTGCAATCCACCACAGACTCATAAAATCATTAATGTTGGAAAAGACCTCTAAGATCATGGAATCCGACCATTATCCTAACACTGCCATATCCACCACTAAACCATGTCCCCAAGCACCATATCTATACATTTTTTAACTGTTCCAGGGATTACAATTCAACCAATTCCCTGGGCAGACTGTTCCAGTGTTGACCACACTTTCAGTGAAGTAATTTTTCCTACTATCCAATCTAAACCTCTTGTGGCACAACTTGAGGCCATTTCTTCTTGTCCTGTCTCTTGCTACCTGGGAGAAGCGACTCATTACAGCCTCCTTTAAGACAATTGAAGAGAGTGATTAGGTGTCCCCTGAGCCTCCTTTTCTCCAAGTTAAACAACCCCAGCTCCTCACAAGACCTGTGCTCCTAACCCTGCTCCAGCTCCATTGCCATTCTCGGGATACTCCCTCCTGCTCTGAGCAGGAGTAGCTGCGTGGTCAAACCGGATTTTCTGGGACCATGCCCAGTGAGGTCTTCCATGCCAGTAATACTCTGGAATGGTGCCTGCTGCAGCCATCATGTTGTCTTTAGCTGGCACCTGCAGCATTTAACACACAAGCCAAATGTGTCTGCCTGTTGGAGCAGCTCATGTTGTCACTGCTTGTGCCCATCTCCTTTTTGCAGCCAAGCATTGCTGCTGCTCAGAGCTGTCCCTGTCTGTGCTGGTAGCTTATCCTTGGCCATCTGTGAGTGTGAGTATTTAGAAAAGAGAACAGGGGTTTGTAGGAGAGTATCACATATTATCTGCCAGCTGCAGGGTGCTGTTTTATCTTGATTATTTGTGTGACAGATTGTACAAATGAACGTAATTTTGCAAATTAGGCAGCATCTTGCTGCTGTCTTGTGTCCCTCGTATATCTAGTTATGATATTTATATAATTTATATCTTATGGCAGTGGTTTTCTATCTTTGCTCTGGACTTACTCAGAGGGATCTGCAAAAGTAACTAAGAAAAACAGTACTTTAGCAAGGAAGCTTAGGTTTGTTACTCCAGGGTCTGATTTCCACTGCAAGTGCTGTAGAGGTGCATAAGTTCAAACAGAATAAAAACCTTGCTAAAATGAGTTATAGTTATGCCCAGTGGAAGAAGTCCAAGCCAAGTGAATTTTCCAAATGTTAGGATCATAAAATCTGAACATCAGCCTCTACTTCCATTCTTTCTGGTTTATCTGCTTCCAATTCCTTTAAATCCTTTGTATGAATTAAAACCCACTGAACTGTGCTATGTTACAGCCTGATACCTACAGTGATCTGGGATGAAAATACTAATTAGATATTCATTGATAACTTTAATTCAGGATTTGAAATAAGATATAAAATAAATATAATAATTTTCTTCAATATCTATCCCTTATTACCTTCAGGACATGATTACATGGCAAGGATTGTCCATGAAGTGGTAGCTCTACCTGAACCTTATGGAGCTTGGAAAGGGTTGGGGAAAGGTGTGATATGATACATTAGTTTCAGTTTTCAGAGGATGCAGACTTGAACTCGACTCTCCCATGGATGAAGAAGTAATACTGGGTGTGAAACATGATACCTTGGTGTCAGCTTTCCTATTGTGAGACAGCCTGTGAAACTTTCATCTGTGCCTCAGTAGAGTTACTGTCTTTAGACCAAATAAGAAGAGAAGAGGAGGCTGAAAAGAAGAATTGAGACCTGTAGTTGGTCTGTGACACAGGAACCCTTTACCTCTGTGGCAGCATGTGCAGGATGTGTGATGACCCAAGTGAGAGTGACACAGGCGTTCTGTCACACTGGATGGTTACTGACGTAAGAGAGCTGGCAAATGTTTTCAAGTGCTTTCTCCTTCCCATGAGTAGTATTCCTTCTATTCCAGGGTTAGGCAGGAGGTGGTAATAATTTATTTATTGTATATTCTGGTGTCCTAGAGAATTCTCACATCTTGGACATATTCTCTGTCTCCAATGAGGAGCTCAAGGGACAAAATAATAAAAATATGCAGGTGGTGGAAATGAGAGCTGTAAACAGCAGCAGATGTTTGTTACAGCCTTTATTCAGCACCTATCCCATTTATTTAGGCTGATAGTTGATGATAGTGTCTCCTAACTCTCATGTCATGGTTTATTTCTGCAATAACAGAGCTAAGTACACCATGGCTGCAGGGAAAAATTCCTTTTCCTTGTACATGCTTATAACACTGTGACCTGTGGCATGAGGTTAAGATTGTTACTGAAATGAGATGCTTAGCATGGCTGAGTGATCCTGCCTGCTGGAAATGAAAGTGGGAGGCAGAGTCAGGAGTCATCTGCCCTGGGAGTCCTGGAAGAGCAGGAGGAGTGGCTCTGTGAAATGAACCACTGCTTGGGAGGTTTAAGGTCCTGTGAAGGCACATAAAGCAAGTCTGGGGGAGTAAAGAGATTTTGATGAAAGGTATTTGTTTGAGAAGCTTATACTGAAAAAAAATATATAAAAGAGTGCTAATACAATACATGGTATTTTGTATTCCATTTTGACAGACTGAATGTGTCTGATGTATCAGTGATATAAACTGCAAAATTTTAAGAAAAAGATATTATAATTCAGGTGTCATGAAAAACATCTAAAAAATTAGGTTTTTAATTATTCAGTTAGGAACAAATGGGTTTTATCTTACTAACCTTAACACAAATAGAGCCACAGCTAGAATATTTTTACTTCTATTACACTTTTATCTCTCTCTCTCACTGTCATCACAGGAAAATAGGATATTATTTACCACCTATGAATGACAGTATGTCTGTACCAGTTAGATGTGTTTATCCATTTTTTGCTCTCCAGTTCCCGAGTTCATGTGACAATGACAGAAACACAACATGATTTTTTAAATTTCAACTTATTTTCTACCTAATCTATATACTAACAAGTTTAAGTTTCATGACACTGGGTGCAAGGAAAGAGATAAAAATAAAATTTTATATTAGTACGTAGGCATAGGAAGTTATACTTAGAAAAATGTGTTTTCAGCAGTCAGTCAGCCTATTAGCTTGGCACATTTGTAGTTGTAGTCTAATAATTTGCAAAGTGTGTTTCCACTAAATAAAACTTAGCTCACAGTAGCATCTTTCTTAACAATGACAACCACATTGAATAGCATTTATTTATTTTTATTAAGATGAATTTTTATATTAAATTGGTATTTGGAAAAATACACTTTGAAATAACAGCAAAAGGACCAGTATAATAACTTGGACAATTGAAGACTAAAAATATTGCAACTTTGCGTTCAACTAAGAATGGGTTCTATTTATAGTAGTTTCATGGAAATCAGTTATTCACCAATTTTTTGTCATTATGTTGTTTGCCACTGTAAAAAATCTGTCCCTAAAGAGAAAAATCAGCACTTTCTGTGGAAAACTTTACTGAAGGATTGTAAAAAATTCCTCATAATTTTGGTATTTGGAGTGCTTTTTTCTTCTAATGTAGTTATTCTGCAAACAGCAAAGAAATCTAGCCACCCTAAAAATCAGACGAAAGAAGATTATAAAGGTCAAAGTACCATATTTTCTCACCATATTGGTACAGCATGTGTGAAGCTTCAGATTCTGATATTACATTTTTTGAGAAGATTGCAGCAGGAACAGAGAGCAGAAAAATCCCCAAACCAACAACACAACCACTTTATTTCCATTTTTGAAATTGTAGAAGTATAGCACTTTTCAGTCCTGAAGTAGCTTCTTGCTCTAAATAATCACATTTATTTCTTTTGCTTGTTTAATACAAATTAATATCCTGCATCACCGTGAATTTTGTAGTTTCTAAGTTATAAAACCAAACAGAAAATATTTTTGGATAATTGAATTAACACCTGAATCAAAATTGCAACAATATAAATATGATTATTTTAAAGCAAGTGGAATCTGAGATGGAACTAATTCTAATTTTTTCTTGAACAAGTGAAAATAATTTAGTCAGCAAAAGCTTAGTTTGATTTGGAGCAAATAAAGAGTTGACCTAATGCAAGTTTTTTACTATATCATAAAGGAACACCACTAATCAAAGAAAAATGCTGTTTGTTTATTACAAGAGGTGCTTTCCATTTGTTTGCTTTTGAGCAAATGCCTTCAGTGAAAACAACAGAAATATAAGACCCACTAAGAGAAATCTGCAAGTTTTGACTGCTGCACATCCCTTCAGCCAACAGATGGGTCAGTGTTGTATCACTTGCAGAAACACAAATGTGAGTAGTATGGCCAGAACTGGTTTTCTTGCCAGTGCCATTCTTGTACATTGGAAGACAGCAGTCCCTGACAACTTCCCCCCATTTATAGGGTGATTCAGAGAGCCCTGACTCAGTCCACTTTAAACCTTTTTGATGTAAGAATGGGATCTGGCAAGGAGTGTGGACAGGAGGGCACCACACACAGTGGAAGAGCGTTTGGTCATTTTTTACTAGCTTTTCATACAGCTAGAATATGAATGTTCCTGTTGGAAGTGTACTTCACTCTTTCATTTCATAGTTGATTTTAAAACAAAAAATGTTTTTTCTTGGAAAAAAGGAGAAAGATAAAATCTGGTATCTTTGGCTGTAAATCCTACTGTGAATGTGTCTGTGCAGGATGACATTTCAGAGAAGATGGAAGCAGTATTCAGAGCACACAGACAGGCAGTAGATCTAGGCCATACCACCTCAGGTTGGTGGGCTCCTGCTGGCGTGCAAATCCTGTTATGGAGTACAACACATAAAATATATATGGGCCCTTGTAAAGGCATCTACAGAAAATAGAGCAATGTATTAAGGTCATATTTTGAGAATTAATCGATAACTTTCAAATATGATCCCTTTCCTATAAAAGGAATCAAACCTTTCTCCTGTGGAAAGTTTTGTAAATGTTGACATCTAAACTGAGAAAGGAGGGAAGCAGGCATGTAGAAATTTCCTCTTTTTTTTCTCTCTTTGTGGGAAGAAGAGTGTTTTTAGGTAGCTTATTGCAGGAGACTCTAAAAAATGTTAGAACAATGTATTCCTTACTCAACAATAATTTTATGTGAAATGAGAGACATTATTTATTCAGGTTGCTCATGAATTGAACAGCTTGTTTTTCCGATGCTTTCCTTTCAAGGCAATAATTTGATTCTGTTAGCTACAGTACTAATATTAGTTGCAGAAGTGATATGTGTAAATCATATAGGCATAGTTGTGAAAAGTAAAGCTTTTAAGGCAAACTAAATGACTTAATTCCTCTTAATCAGCAATGAATGTATATATTTATTTTGTCTTGGATTGACGTTTTTCTTTCTTGTGAGGAGTAATGTCAGAGTTGCAATAATAATTCCTGTTTGATTTTTACTTCAGTTTCTTCAACATCTATAAAACTCTTTTATGTTTATCCAGTTATTTAGTCAGTAAAGGTGCCTGAAGATTTGTGTAGACTAGTCCATCCTTTGACACTGCTTTTTTCAGTTGGTCAAATGAGATCAAGCTCTTCAGTTTCTTCTATTTCGTCTTCTTTCTCTACTTCCTCTTCTTTCTCTTCTTCCTTTTCCTCTCTTTCAAATTATCCACCATATTTCCCCATTTTAATTTAACCCAGAAAGGACACTGTTGCACGTGTTCACAATCAAATGTTATAATGCCTATCTTCCCTTGTTTCCCTGCCCACACAGCTGTCCTATAGTAGGATATGGCCACGAATGTAGTGCTTGATGGGAGATGTGGAAGGTGACCCTAGAGACTGTTGTAAAACACTGTTGTCAGGAAAGCCACTAAACCTGCTTTCTTTTTCACTTGCCATGAAGATCCAGCTCTCCCTAGCAATCATCCTTGCTCCCCTAGCCTTGGCCAGGCTTGCCAAGGACTTACCCAGCAGCTACCCTGCCAGTGCAAGGGAGAGAAGCCTTTCAGATGCCAGTGGTGTGGCTTCACTAGCCAGAAATTCTCATGGGTTGGTTCTTCACTTTACTGAGGGGTTCTCTTTACAGAGCTTTAAGGGCCATTTGGAGATGTCAGAACTGAGTGAAGAAGCTGACCTGAATGTCAGAAAAACAGAGCTGCTGTGCCCGTTGTGCTTTTGTCCACCCAGTACACCAAACAAGGAATCTTGTGATCTTACCTGTTAATCTCATCCACATGTGCTATTTTTGTCTTGGTACTCTGCCTAAATTTGCACTATATTGAATTCATTTTATTGTTGCATATTCATTTTTATGGTATATAACCTTTCTTTTTCCCTTTCACTGTTTAAATTTCTGTTAACTTTTCTCTCCTTAGTCACTGCTTAGCTAAGCTATGCATATTTAATTCTTTTCATCTTTCCTCATAAATCAGTCCCTCAGGCCCCAAAACCATTTGTGGTAGTTTCTTTTGAACTGCTCCAATTTGACTGTCTAGAATTGAATGCAATATTCCAGATAAGTTGCCTTTCTGCAGAATGGAGGAGGGCCAGTTTCCAATCCTCTTGCTTTTTGAAAACTGATATGGCAGTCCCTTGATGTGCACAGAAGAGTGACCAAAGGCCTACATATTAGCCCTGCTGCAGAATTTTTGTTAGCTCCACTGTGTGGTAAACTACTTTTCCATCTGCTTTTACTTTACAGTAATCTCTGTAAATTATTAGATTGCATGTAGAACCACAGTTCACTTGGCATAGAATTTCCTTTCCTGTGTGCTTGCCAGTCCTTATGGTTAGGTGTGTCAACCACTGTTTCCTTTTTGACTTTTAACTCCCTATGATGTATGATACTCAATATCCTTTTTGTCTTGATTCACATAGTTCTTTACTAGCTTTTATGTGTGCAGGTCTTTGTGAATTTTGATTTATGTGTTTTTCTCCTATATTTTTTGTAATTCTCATATGCTGTATGACTCTTGAGCCATGGCATATTTGCTGACTATGTAGTGATATCTGAGAAGTATGTGATAAAAGAACAGGTTTTGAAACAATTTTTTGTTTCTTTATTCAAGCAGTTGGTTGTGGGTGCTGCTGTTCAATTCTTTCAGTACCCTTGAAGGTGCAGCAGCTGCAATTTTGGCTTCCTCTCACTGTTTACCAATGTGATAGTTCACTTTCCCAAATTTCAGATTTGCAAGTGTTTACAACAGTCTTAGTGTTTTTCACTGACTATTGTGGTAAGTACCTGTGTAACAAAACTTTTACATTATTCTGTGATGGCAGGAAGAATTTTCCAGTGCATCTGTTCCAGTGCACGTGCTTCCCTTCTCTCTAGCCTATATCTGGAAGTGTGGGCTAGAGATCCATGTATTATTACATCTCCATTTAATGCACAGTAAGGAAATAACTGTTATCATCAAAGCTTAATTGTCACTTCATAAGTCTTATATTGCAGTCAAATAAAGACAGCTACGTCTATGCAAGGACTAGAAAGGAGTTATATTTTTTAATGAAAATTTCTCATCTATTCCTTCTTCTCTTTCTTTATTGTCATTTATCAAGCCCAGCTCTTCATTCTCATTCTACATTCTGAATTGGAGCTTGAGTTTTACTTGCTCTTGGTGTGATTTACAGCAATTTGGATTATTCAAATATGACCAAATATTCTGATGCTATTTCTTCACAGGCTTTACAAGTGACAACCATTAATTAGTATATTATTCTAACAAATATACATTGCTTGCTTCTGAAAATGCCAAATAAAAAGTGACATAAATTCACAGATCCAAAAGTTACAAAGGTTAGCAAACAGCCAATTTGTTTTCACTTCTAAATTATCTGTATATAGTTACATATTTAAAATGTGCTAGTGCAGTCAGTGTTAATCAGATGACTGTTGTTTTCTGATTGCTTTAAACTCTCTCTTCAGATCCTGACATAGAAACTTGGACTATTTCTTAAAAAAAAATTTAGCTGGTTTGTCATTAAGCTTTGGAAAACACATATGCATATTTTGCTTTGATCTGTCTAAGGAAACAAAGTCTTTGTGATTATGTTACTTGTGTGTGTGCATCTTGTAGTTTTTCTCCCCATGATAATTTCCAAACCCATTCCCCAGTTGCAGGAAAATGTTTCAAAACCAGGTTAATCATTACATGGTTTATTCAATCAAGTGAGTACTACATTGCATAGTAGTGTTGTGCAACTATTTCTTTATGGTTAGAAATTATAATGTGGCTTTTCTGCTATGTGGATGTCAGGTTTTGCTTACAAGCCATTATCTCTTGTCACACGAGGTACCGAGTAATGTCAAGTACCTTGCAAGGAAATTAAGCATGCTGCACGTTTCTTCCTTTTGGTGTGCTGCTTTCAGCTGGGGTAGAGTAAGTTTTTGTCGCAGTGTCTAGTACAGGACTCTGTTTTGGATTTGTGCTGAACACAAGGCTGATAATGTACAGATGTTGCTGAGCAGGGCTAACACAGAGCCAAGGCCTTTTCTGCTTTTCATGCAGCCATGGTGGGTAGGAAGGTGTTGGTGCATGGGAGCCTGGGAGGAGACACAGCCAGGACAGGGGACCCCAGTCGACCAAAGGGATATTCCAGACCACAGGACCTCATGCTCAGAGTAGAAAGTAGGGAGGAAGAAGGAGGAAGGGCATGCATTTGGAGTGATGTTGTTTGTCTTCCCAAGTAACCATTACACATGATAAGGCCCTGCTCTCCTGGAGATGGCTGAACACCTGCCCAACCATGGGAAGCAGTGAATTAATTTATTTATACTTTGCTTGTGTGTGCAGCTTTAGCTTTCCCAGTTAAACTGTATTTCAGCCCATGCGTTCTCTTTTACCCTTCCTATTCTCTCCCCAGTTCTGCTAGTGGGAGAGTGACTGAGCAGCTGTGTGGGATTTGGTGGCTGGAGTCAAACCACAGTGCTTGGGTGAAAAGCAATGCCATGCACACTTTTCACCACTTGCCTTGCTGCAAGCAAAAGAAAGATAAGGTGGTGGTGGGACAAGCTTCAGAGGATGTGTCTGCACTTCATAAAGCATGAAGGAAAGGCATTGGAGGAAAGGACTGCTGATGTTCTACTGTATTGTTATTTAGCTCGCTGGATCATTTTTTGAAGTGTCCCTTCTAGTCCTCTGTATGGCAAAGGCTGCAGATGGTATCTAGAGACCCCTCCCAAAAGACTGGGCAGATGAAACACCACCAAACTGTGTGTTCTATGCCCTGTGCAGTCTTTCATCTATTTCAAAGGGCTTTGTAGTCTCAAATACTGTTCCCCACCTATGTATATCCTCCTGCTGCTTACTAGAACATATATATACACACCTTTGGGTTTATGTTGTAAAATACCTTTCTCCTATGTTGCAGTGCAGTCTTCACTTTAGACACTGTGAAATTTAGAAGCTACAAAAAAGATAATTATATCTTAGAGCACAAGAGCACAGCAAAATCAAAGGGGAACTAGGACAATATCCTGTGCTGTCTAGATGTGTTTAATTTGTTCTGCATGTACCTTCACTAGTGAACATGAGCGAGTATATAACATTTAACTGACAAGCTTTTTTCCCCTTCTTTTCTTTCTTTCTTTCTTTTTTTTTTAAGACTTACTTAAATTCCAAAAGAGCAGTGTTCCAATTGTTTCAACCTATTGTCTGAATACTCATTATTTAAAGTTGCTACAATAAAGCCCTGAATTCACCTTGAGCACAGACTTTCATTTCTAAAAAGCCCATCTGGGATATTCCATGAGATTAATGGGTTAATGTGTTTTACTCATATCTGAGTCTGTGCAGTCTTTCTGGTTGGAAACTCCTGTGCTCCAGAGCAGACAATGGTCTCTTAGTTTATTTCACAAAAGGTTCTGATGTTTGCAGGTGAAATTACTTTAAGTATGCTGTGGTTTGTGGGAATCCAGACTGCATCTTTGTCTCATCCTTCAAGGGAGTCCAGAAGGATAATGGCAGTAGAGAGGAGATGGAGATAGCAGCTTTACCCAAAATAAACAGTATGAGCTTGACCAGATCATGTATGTTCATTTTGCTTGCATTCCTGTAGTTTCTGGATGTGATCCACAGATGAGGACTACTGCTCTGGGACATACAGACATTTTTTCAGACTATTCATACTTGTGAATTCCCTGTATATCAGAAACAGACAAAAGAAAATTATTCTTTTGTGTTTCCAAAAAATGAGAAGAACTCCATACATATGTATTTGAAACCTGTTTTTTATTACACTGAAGGCTAATGCACAGGCAAGCAGTTTGGCTGCATTTGTTGAATAAGCTGGCACACAGTTAATGAATTTTACCTAGAACATAAAATCTCCATATGTCACAGACTGCTACATGGCATAAATCACAAATGACAGTGCAGAGCCCTCTGTTATATTTAATTAGGTATTATTCAGACTCTCTTCTATCACTACAATGGCAAGATCCCAAACTGGTTGATTCTTTGATTTAAATATAATAAATTTTTAGAAAATGCCAGTGTAACTTCACTGAATTGCTGATAGATAGATAATAGAGTCTGTTAGGAAGCCTGTAGAGTTGATAAATAGCATCTGATAAATAACTTTTCCTTGGTATCAAGCTGGAAATTGATTTCAGCTCCTACTTACCAGTCTAGTCACATCGAAAGGCTCTTGAAGAACAGCATACAGGAGTAGGGTTTTATAAGAGGGTGGCTGCTTGAATGTACTCAGGATTGCTCTTCAGCAGAAACAGAATTGGGTGTTAAGCAGAAATTGAGGAAGCTTTGTGTATAGGGTCATTTAAGAGCCCTGACTTTCTAATTACATCTAAAAGAAGCTCTGTGGAGCCAAGAATAGGAGAAGCTCATCAGCTCCTTTACAGCAATGTAATTTATTCTCAGAGGACTTGGAATTAATTGAATACTTTACATTCTTTACAAGGTAAATAGTTTACATTTATGCTGCTCCCTCATGATTATCTACTTTTGGGGTGGGAAGGGGAACCAAGAAAAAAGAAAAAGGATGAAGTCCATTGCTACAGTGAGCAGATCCGTACTGACCTGATGGAAGTGTTTCAGCTGTGGAAGTCAGGCTGAGTGGTTGCAAGCACCACACTTCACTCACAGCTTTATAAAAGTAATGGAGAGGCTGTTCAAATGGTAAGTAATTTTCCCTGTGCTGAACATAAGATTTTCAAATCCAACTATTTTGATGCTTGCCTTAATGTTTCAATTTGAGATGGATTTAAACTAAGCTAGCCTTTCCTGGGCTGTTCTTAGCAACATTTCTTTTGGAAACTGTAAGATCAGTAGAAAATACATAATAACTTTTGATTTCTGAAGAGAGCACCTGTAAAAAATGCACTGATCTGTGGTTCAGACACAATGGCTTCAGTTATGCTGTAGTATTTATATCACTGATTTCATATGGAATTAGTTTCAGCTTCATAAATACTAATAATTTTTCATTTATAATTCATCATAATACATTTAAATAATATGCATTGTTGGTAGAATAAAAACCTCCTGTATAATAATGTCATGATGTATAACATCAAAGTGCATTACTGAAAGGGCCAGTGCTTTAATTTCTAGTCTGACATCTGTTAGCAAACAAGGAGTGCACATTAATGTAGCTTTTTGAACTGGACGGAGCTGCACTGAATTACATCATCCATGTATCTGAATCTGTAGGTGCCAAAGCACTTGCTGCTCATTGCACACCTTTCCCACATATCTTTGTTAGTACTGTGGTTATGGTTAGCCAACCAGCTTTAAAAGTGTTGTACAGTAGTACTGTCTTTAATTTGTTAAATGAATGATAATCCATTTAAGCATTTATTGAAGTCATTGAAATTTTGAAGTATTTTATCTTTCTGCAATTCAGGACAATTTCAGTTATCTAAATTAGAATGTAGTTGATTAATTGCAGTTGTGAAAATGGGCTGATATCATATGTTTAGCAAGAATGGACCAAGATAGAGACTAAGTGTCAGAGGACCCAAACTAAACACAGTATATATTTCTGAGGGGTTTTTACCCTTTTTCCTTTAGTGAGATTAAACTGCTTAAAGACTATTGTTTTGGTAGCAGTGTCAAGTAGATACCTTCTCAGAATCTTGGATTACCATTTTTCCAGGTACCTTAAATCCTCTACATTTTGTTTCAATGCTATAAAGTCCATAGTCTCTCAAATACCCAGAACTTTATTTATTCATTGTTTAAAATATCGAAAAAATCAGAATGTTTGCATAAATAAAGATAAGCATGTCTCTTTTTATATTGAAATTTGTAATTTTAAGCATTATGCTCCATCATTCCATGTCACTTTATTTGAGAGGCTTGCTGTATTAAGCAATGTCAACAGTTTGATTGTGTGCTTGCCTTTAATGAAAAGTTACATACAATGTCAAAATACAGGGAGGTGTACATGTATGTAGGCATTCAATTTTACTGTCTGGAAATGCCTCCTGATCTGTGACCCAGATTAGACAGGGACACAATCACCCCCATGTAATGTGAATTACCAGCTGAGCTGCATTTTTTAGGATGACTACTCTCCCAATTTAAATGTCACACTGAAGTTAGTAGACAAAGCCATAAGAAGCAGTATAAGGGAAAGCTGTATCCATATGGTTTCTGAAAAAAGGTATGGCAAAAATGTCCCTGCGTACTGTAAAGTTACTTGAACTCAAATCATCTGCAGATGATGGAAGAACATTTCTGTAACAATCACATTCTTCCTCTCTGTTTATGTCCCATCACTCTTCCTGTGCTCTTCATTTTGTTCAGGAGCTGGTGCTTGTAATGTCACAAAGTATTTCTTCTCTCATCTTCACAGTGAGAATCAGTGACAATTCAAAGCAAACCATTCCTCTTTACTCAGAAATCTCTTGTTTGTACAGGCAGGATCAAAACTGTAATTTGTCTTGTGATGCAGATGTCACTCTCTTCAATTGTGAGTAAATTGCTACAATTTTATGAACATGTTGTTTTAAAGCAACGATTCTTCTCTTTCTCGTGGTTCATGGTGGACCCAGTCAATGAAGCAGCTCTTCACTTTAGCATTTCATTGAAACTTTTTTTTCCTTCTGATTACTGTGGAAATGACTTTCTTTTTCCTGTACTAATTAGTAATCAATGTAATATGGTAAAAATTTCTCTGGTTTTGATATTTCAGTGTTCTGTAGAGGTTTCTATATTGCATGCTTATACAGAAGATGCCGACCTTAAAACTATATGCTTCCTGGCAATCATGTTTAATCTAGTAATTTTTGTCCGGAACATCCCATTAAATAAATAATAACCTGGTAAACCCTGCCAGCTTTTTCATGGGTGACACTGCCAATGTGTTCCCCGGTGCAGTCTACCATGACCGTCACAGTGACCTTATCAAGTCCCTGCACATTAGTGTAATTTGTCATGCACTGAGGCAAGAACCACATGAAATAATTTTCAAATCTGATATCTTACGTCATGAGATATAAACTCTTAGGCAAACAGAAATTTAGAAGGCAACCTTTTTCCCTACCCACAAATCTTTACCATACTGCCTCCTGACTAGCACACTCAAAACCAGCTCTGTTTTGGATCGTGTTTTCCATCTGTCTTCTGCTGTTGAGTGGGGATCATAGTGTGTTCTTGTACCAAATCAGTGTGGCAGTTTGTGCCAGTTTTCTCATAAATGGGGAAGGAAAGGATGGACAGACCTGCTGCACGTGTTACCTTTTTAGGAGGCTTTAATAGCTTTTCTTTGAAGTCTGGCTGTGGCTGAGTTGTCATTCTCTAAGCAGTAACTGTTTACATCTGCCTAATGAAGTTGTGGATTTTAGCAGCTATTTTTTCCTGGAGGGTTTCTTTACAGCTGAAGCTGTTGCTGCTGTTGGCAGTACTCGCTTAGGATAGAGTAGTTGGCATACTTCAAATAGGAGAGCTTAATCCTGGGGATTGGTTTACCAGAAACTTTGGGCAGTTCAAGAGGTTAAGTGCATATCTTCATGCCTGAGACTCACTAACCCTATACCTCAGTACAGGCTGGGAACTGGCTGATCTGAGCTGCAATCCTGCTGAAGAGCGTGTAGGAGTTACAAGGGACACAGAGTTGAATGGAAGCCAGCTGTGTGCTGATGGTAACTCAGGCAAACCACATAGAGGGTATGTTCAGAGGAGTTTGGCCAGCAGATTGAGGGAACTCACTGTCTGCTGCTGCTTGGGGCTGCTGAAGATGCACCTGCAAATATGTGATCTTGGTCCCACCAGTCTAAGACTGACATTGAGGCAATAGAATGAGAGCAATGGAAGGCTACCAGGACAACTAACAGAAATGACAAAGCTGAAGTCTTCTCAGTGGTGACAATAGTAACAAGGAGTAATGGCCAACAAAACAACTCAAGGCACTTTGATAGAAGTCAGTGCAGCACTTAAACAGTTTACCCAGGCAACTTGTAGAATCCATTAATGGAGGTTTTTAAGACTGGTAGACAAGACAAAGTTATCTGATCCAGTGTTAGTGAATTATGCTTCATTACTCCATGCTAAACCATCCACAGAATTTCCTCTAGAAGCTCGTCTATAACCATCCTGTGTTTGAGCTCTCTCGAGGTGTGAAAGAAGCTCCGTCTCTTATGCCATCATCAGTTTCCCTGCTCAGCAGGACCACAGAGCAGAGCACTGCCTGGCTCTAAAACTGGGACTCAATGGTACATTCATAGAGATAAGCATCTGAAAGATTGATTCAGGGAGTTTGCCTTGTCTGCATTTATACCATGTTTCTTAATCCAGGCTTAATCTAATGAGGTTGCTAACCTGCAGCTGTTACACCTACAGGCACTGATCTCATCTGAGTTGTATCAGGTTCCAGATGTGCTGAGAAAAGAAATTCCATCTTCAATTCTTTAATTCTCAGCTGAGATCAGTGCCCAAATGGATCAGGAGTCTTTTTCTCATTTGGCCTGAATTGCTTTGACTCTGGCCACATGCTGGGAGCTGCTATGTGAGACCAGTTGTGGCAATCAAGCACTGTTCCTCATGGAGCAAATAGACAAAGACTCATACAAGCTGAAAATCATCCCAGTGGAGAGGCAGAGGGCACTAAGCCAGGAACATCCTTCCTGAAACTGGAATCTGCCTGTGGGAGCATCTTTGCTGTTCTGTGTTTGGCCAAGACACTGATTTGTTTGATTTCTTGCCTTGGATGAGGAGAGAAGTGTGATGGCAGAGATGTCCTACAGCTAGCATCAGTCTCATTTGTGATACAGCAGCAAACACTGCCAGTTCCTCCTAAGAACAGAAACTGTGCATGAGTTAAGCTGAGGAAAAGCAAAGATGCCATTAAAGTCTTTGGTTAGCAAACAGTGCAGATTTACAGCTATGACTAGGACAGCAGCCACGATTCTCAGCCTCAGATGAGTTTTCAAAATATAAACAAGTTCATTTGCAGCCTGTTGGAGCTCAAGTGCATGGCTGATTCTCTTTCCCTTCATAAAGGAGAAGGAATGAGCAGTGCAGGGGTCGGCTCCCAGCTGCAGGCATACATGGTTTAACACAGCAAGCTGATTTTCACTGTGACTATGAGCCTTGCTGGCAGGCATTATAGCCGCATTTAGAAGTGTTAGGGTATAAATTTAGGGAATTACAAGCCAAAAGGCCTGTGTAGGCTAAAGGCTTGGCTGCTGAAATATTTTATACACAGCAGAACAATTCTAATAGAGATTTGAAGTTTGCTTATTCTGCAGTCCTACTTTGAGAAAAAGAAGATGCAGTTGCAAACTACCTCAGGCTGAGGAGGATGGCCTGAGTGTAGCTCTGCTATGGGATTGAATGCTCTGAACACTGGGATTCAGGCCAGAATAAAGTTAGATTGTCTGCAGTGTTACAGAATTACCCTTTCATTTCCTTGTGTCTTCCAACAAGGAAATGAAAGAAATGAAACATATAATTTTTGCTATGAAATGAAACATATCATTTAAGGTCAAGTGGAAAAATTTTCTACAGCAGGAGGAGTTGGCATTGACATGCAAGAACAAAGAGTTTGTGTTTTGCCTTAACACAAGCCAATACTTGTTTCCAGTTTTTAGTGTGGCAACTCATTTTCTTCTAACTAGAAGGCATACTAAGAAAGGAACAGAAATTATAGGGAGAGAGTAGCCTGTGTTAAAAGTGATTGACTGAATTTGACCTGTAGAATTGTATTCTGTGTCTGCTTCTGTCATAGAGTTTCCCAGCAAGACACCCTGGCCACTTTTTGGATAAATGTATCTTCCTCAATTTTGGGAAGTCTGGTTTGAGATCATGGGTTGTAATTTATAGTGAATGCATATAATATTAAATGTAATATATTATATACACATATATAATATGTGTATTACATATGACATATTATAATATATAATATATATTATATACACATATGCACATTATATAATATTTGTAATATCTGCAATTTATGAAATAATATACAAATAATTTAGCAAATAAATATATGATGTTATACATAGAATTTATAGAGTGATTGGCATGCAGACCTAAGACTATCATTTTATATTTTATTATGATATTGTGATACCTTTAAAGCAAACCAAAACATGTTAAAAAAGAACACAAAATTCTTGAATGGGACACCTTAAATTGTGAGTGATTTAAAAAGAAAATCATTGTTTTTCACTTCCTTTGTAGAGAATGCAGATAAGAATACTCTGTTGTCCTTTTTAAATGAAAGTAAATGTATATTTGGATGCTTTTATGTGCTATGATGACATGAGCTTTACAAAATCCTATCAGGAGGTTGTTAATTATGCCTTCAGAGCAGGGTTTGAATATTGAATGGTATTCAATAGATTAAACATGTGTCAAACCACAAGGAGAAAACAAAGTGGTCATTTAGTCAGCACTACTCAGGTGTACCCTCAATGAGATAGGGATCCCTTGATGATGTAACTCCACAAAACAAGTAGTCAAAAGCAGTTCATTAAGTTGTAGAATAATACCAAATTTGGTATTTCTTAACTACCTGAGGTAAATTGAGTCTGTGTTTCCTTTAAGAGGTCTTACTTCAAACTATGGAGAGAAAACATCCTTCATCTGGGCTGCTGTCAGTCCTCAGAAATTACAAATTTGAGCACCTAGCCCCCATATGAAGGAAATTCATATACATTAAGTAGAACATAAGAATAAGAATTGATGGGGTGGTCTGTAGCCACCATGTCAAAAGGCCTTAGTGCAGGATAGTGGGCACATTGTTGATAGAGGTGGATTCATATTCAAGGACTTAGGCAATAAAATTATCTGACAGTCTATTAGCCTCCTTCTGTAACATAACAGTCCCTTGAAAAGTAAGTAGCAGTACTCAGGTCTCCTATGGTCTTGGTCTTTGCTCTCAGTGGAAGAGAGAACATACTTGAAAATAACAGTTATTGCAATGTCAGCAAAAATACCATATTTAATGGTAAAAACGAAAAAGAAATCTGGCTTAAAGGAAATGCTGTGAACATTAGGAATAACTGATTCAAAGACACATTTGTAATTGTTTCTGCACGAAGATTTTAGTATCTGATGGTTTCATTTGAAGGATCAATTTTGATGTCTCTCAACAATTAATTTTAAAAAATAGAAAAAAGTTTTACGCATGGTTAGGAACCTGAAATGACTGATCTTTGTGAGAGGTAGTTATCTGAGTGCCCACTGCATGCTAATGGACTCATTAAAATTCACAGACTCACTAGGTTGGAAGAGACCTTCAAGATCATTGAGTCCAATCCATGCCCTCACACCTCAACTAAACCATGGGACCAAGTGCCACATCCAGTCTTTTTTTAAACATATCCAGGGATGGTGACTCCCCCACCTCCCCGGGCAGAAAATTCCAGTACTTTATCACACTTTCCATGAAAAACTTTTTCCTAATATCCAACCTAATTTTCCTTTGACACAGCTTGAGACTGTGTCCTCTGGTTCTGTCAGTTGCTGCCTGGTGAAGGAGACCAACCCCACCTGACTACAAACACCTTTCAGGGAGTTGTAGAGAGTGATAAGGTCACCCCTGAATCTCCTTTTCTCCAGGCTGAACACCCCCAGCTCCCTCAGCCATTCCTCACAGGGTTTGTGTTCCAAGCCCCTCACCA
>JAOTQP010000001.1:23572589-23583577 GCA_026413545.1 Cichladusa arquata
GCATACTCTAAGGAATTTCTTTGTCTAAGGGATGCTGTTCCAGGGGCCCTGTTTGGGGGAAGTAACATCTTCTACAGCAGTCTGCCAACAGAGGCCTTGTGTCTCACTGCACCCACCATCATGTTATTATGTACCTGCTGACCTTCTTCAGTTATCCCCTGTTCCATGCTTCCAGAAAGACATTTAGTAATGCCAAAGTCAGCACTTCCAGCTAATGGACTTCCTCCTGCCTAAACAGCATGGCCCCTGAACTCCAGCCGTATGAACTTTGGAACAGTAGCCATTTATTTACACTTCTTGGGGACATTGGGCTTTATCTTCTTGTTCTCCTATGCTGCGGGTCTCTCTGTCAGTGGCATGGTTGTATTTGACGGAGTTTTATTGATTGTGATCTGTATTCCATGTATCTTATCCTGAGTCCAGCAGATGATCAGTAATAGTCTTAATAAGGTAATGGCCTTACAGGTGCAGCCTGTTTTGGCATCAGGGTACACGAACCCTTTGCACAAAAAACAAAGAAAGGGGGAATTGTTGCATATAAGTTAAGCCTTATAAAATAAGGGCTTTGTTACCCTTGTAAAATCATGGCTCAGGCCTGCTACTTTGGCTAAGTAGAAGAAAACTATGTGAGAGTGACTCCGCTGAGTTGGAGGTAGAAAAGCAAGTTAAAACCTTCTTTTCCCCTGACCTATATGTTCGTTCACTGTAGACAGCCAGAACTCCTTCCTTGGCAAGCTACACTATAATAATGGATTTCCCCAATTAATACTGTGAGAAACAATGCTTACCTTTAAAATTTCAAAGGTTTATTAAACCTTTGTTGTATTAAATACAACAAAAGACTGAATAAGGAGAAAGAGCAGTGCTGGGAGCAAAGGACCATGTGCTTGTCCACAAAATGGATGCTCCGCCTTTTATACCCCTAGCCTTTCCCAAAGTCTTGTTAGTCAACTCCTTCTTCGCCGTCCATTGGTGGAAATAATCTTACATCTTGATTGGAGGTCAGGTGTTGCCATAGTAACAAGCTGACCCTTCCCCAATGTCCTGAATTCCAAGGCCATCCTATGACAACAATAAAAGGGGGAGGGGAAATAGGACTATGGGAGGACATATTATAGTAACATAACTATACATCTACAAAACTTCTCTTAACATACACATAATATTTACTCCTTAATTGTCAGAGCCAACAATCGCATTACTCATTTATAACACACGCAAAACTTCTCCTTTCCCCCCACCCTTTGGTGTGAGGGTCTTTGTGAGCCTGGCAGTTGATAGCCCCGGGGCTGTAGTCTCCACCCTAAAGGTTCTAAGCTTGATTGTTGCCTGGAAAGGCTGACCTGGAACAGACTAGACAGAGCAAAAGGAATAAAATAGGTATTTATTGAAAAGATACACTTTGGGCAGTGCAAGAGCCCAGCCAGGGCAACACCCAAATCAAATTCAAGATGGATCCCGGTCCCAAGTTTTTACACTTTTATAAGCTTTGGTTCATCTACATATTGGGGTCAATTATCCAACCACAGCCCCAGGCTCTGAAGTATCAGCCCCCTGGCTTGCCCCCTGTAACGTCGACTGGTGCCGAGTCCGAGACAGAGACACGGCACTCTATGATTCATGTGACAAAAAGCACTTTATTGTTCTCAACTTCACCTTAAATACCCATCTTAATGTTCCTGGGCAAGCACTTATGATTGGTTGAAAGTTTAGGCTGCTCAGCTCTCTGACCAATAGCTTCTGCAGCTTAGGCTGGACCTCATTGAATAAAATCCCCGTCTGGCTCCGAATCTGTCCTATCATTGTTCCCTAGAGGCCTGTCTATCAGACCAGGCTGCTTTTCCCATTTATGGCCGAATCAATTGCCCAGCAACAAGCCAGCTTGTACCGTGACAGCCCTCTTTCCCTCGCCGTTGTTTATGCTTTTAGGGTACTGGTTGTCCTTGATTCTCTAGCTAGAAAGGAATTGTTTTGTCTAAATACCCTGTGAAGAGAACTTACTAATACCTAATATGAAGTTTCAGAGTTACACACTAAGCAGCATAGAATCTGAAAAATAGAAAAGCTAAAACTCAAGGTATGACAATGGTTTTCAAATTAAGGTACTGACCACAGAAGGAATTATTTTGCTGATGTGTGTTTTAGTTTTTATCATTTAATGACTGGACTGGAAATTTGCAAATTCTGAAATAAATTTAACTTATTTTGTAAAATGTTGTAAGATCTGAGGTTTTCATTCAATTCTACAAACATTTGAACGTACAGCCAGATGTTTCTGAAAAGTTCCAGGTTGCTGAAAAGTTGGCCTAAAACTTGTACTGGTAATTTTAAGAGCTTTCAAACAAATATCTAAGGTGAACCTAGTGGGTTGTGAGTTTTTTGCAATACTTGACTGTAGCCTGATGATAAAGTTGTTATTGGTTTTAGTAATCTTTTTCAGGAACTCCAGGAAAATTTATACATGGCAGACATAAAATATGTATAACACATGAAACACATGACCTAAATGCTAAAATATTTAATTCCTTTTTTTTTTTCTTTATTTCTTAACCTTGAAATAAATAAATCTGATTAACTAGCTGGAAGTGAAAGTTTTAAGAACAGCTATTTTTAAATTTACTGTATGATCATCTACTTTCCCCTAAGGTTAATTTTAGAGTGTTCGACTTCTGGCAAACTTTACAAAGCTTCGTTTTATTGTAATTTTGTCTCACTAACAGACTTTCTGGATTCAGTCAGGTCTGTGCTACCAGCTTTTGTTGACAGAGCTATTTGTTGTCAGAAGTGGCTATGCTGGCAAATCCCTGGCTGTGTTATTAGCTGTCAAGATAGACCCAGTATTTTTAGCTAAGTATGTGTTATTTTGTAAGGTGGTGTTGAATGATTATAGCAACACTTCTGTTATATACACAGGTTGTAGGTGCAGTGAGATAAAATCACAGCTTTATTAGCAACTAAGACCTTACCATAATAATTCCCTCCCTCTGGCCTGGCCAAAGCTCTAAATGGAGGCAAAACCACGGGTCACCATTACTGCTTTTTGATCCTTGATGTGCCCCTTGCAGCAGTGTCTTTGGGCTATAGAACTGAATGGATACTCCCAGTCTTCTCAAAATTACTGTGATTTATACCACTGTTTTGCCTTCCACATCACAACATAACTCAGGCATGCTAGTGCTGACTGCTGCCCATTGTCACTTTTGAGTAAGGAGATAGGTTAACTTGTCACTGCTTGGGCATTGTAAGAGGCACACACAAGGATTTTTTAAGCCATTGGGTTTGTGGACCTAATATTTTCCATTGGAGACACAGACTGCATTATATTTAATGTACACAGAAATGAAAGAGAGATAATTTGCCTGAAGGAAAAGTTTAAATGTGCAAGTTCTTGAATAACTGTAGTCCCTAACTCATAAATTATTCTGGCTATGTCTACAGTGATAGAGATGTCTGTCCCGTGAGAGAACTGTGATTCTCCTCACGGATCTTATTGGAGTTTGACTTAGTGAGCTGTGGCTCAGAGACATAAGCATTATTTTCCATGTGGTTTTCCAGTTCAGATATCTCAGGTAACAGGAGGGCTGTGCCCTCAACCTCCAGCCATGGCAGTGCATGGCAGGAAGCTGGCAGGGCTGGGCAGAGCCCAGGCATGGACACACAGCAGCTGATGGCACCAGGCATGGTTGGAAAGGGGCACAAGGCTAGGCACAAAGAAAGGGAATCATCTTGTCACATGCTTACCTGTGCTGCTGGAAGGTTGCTCCCACACTGAGTGATCAAGCCCCTCAGCTGTTTCCAAGGCTGGAGTCTGACTGATTTATCCACAAGTAGAGTATGGGAAAGAATTACCATGTATTTTGATCTTCCAGCATCCAAGTTAGGAGAGATGCTGAGTGGGACTGTAGGACTAACTCTGTCGGTCTGTCTTCTTGGTGTTGGTTTGTTTCTTTTAAAGGTAATACTGTGTCCAGTGGAGCACTGAAATCAGCCTGACATTCCACATCATCTTTTAATTTTAGAAGAGAATCAATGACCCAGTTGCTTTGGGTTCATGGTATTATGATTCCTGGCTACCTGAAAAAAAACTATAAACTGTGGGAACTCTGACAGGAGGATGGAAACATCAACTCTATCCTTATCAGTGCTCTTTTCAAGCAGTGGGCACTGTATCTCGGATATGCAAGGCTAACACTCTCCAATTCAACCAGTATGGAAAGAGTAATTTCCCTCTCTTCATTTTTGAAGTCTGTGAATGGCCACTTATCTTCTGTTCAAATGTGCGTATTTTGTTTCTGGTTTGCTGCCTTTAATCTTTGTGCAGCAAAGATGGGAATTTATTTCCAAGAATTCTCCTAAAAATGAGGAGATCTGAACAACTCTGACAGATGTTGCCAATGAACTCTGGAAATATTTTATGTAAAAAAGCAATGGGATTACAAATCAGTTATTTGCAAAGCTCATTAAGGGCATGGCTGCTCTGAATAAACACTGTCAGCTGATGAACTTGCTCTGAAGGAAAGCCTGAGCCATTTCACTAGGGATAGTGGGGATAGTGATAGCAGCAGTATTGCCGCAGGAAATGGCCTTGTTAGGTAAACAAGACACCTTAAAAGAAAGATTAAAAAATTAAATTACCAACATTGGTACTTGGATTTTAAAATTTAATTTTTAACTACTCATAGCCAAGGCATGAGGTAAATATTTTTTCTAAGACTACATTAACCAAACATTTATGACACCTTGCATTATTTCATTTGGTGTTCTGATTAAGAAATTACTAGAGACTAGAATTCATCTGTTCTCACATGCAGCTGAATTGTGTAGCAGGTTTCTCTTAAACACCTTTGGTACAAGCTGAAAAGTATGGAGTGGCTGCTGAGAAATGAGAAAAGAGAACTGAAGAGGTGTGAATGTGGAGAGAATTCTAAATGATTAATCTGTACACAGTTTAAGTGGTGGACAAAATATCTGACTGTGGAGGAACTAATGGGAAAAACATGACTCTTAACTGGTGGAAGTGGAAGGGGGGTGGAAGGATGCTATTGCACATCTTTCAATATTGCTTCTGTTGTGATTCAATTTCATGGTCAGTTTATGCCCAAACTACTTTCATCTATTGGTGGAAAGTGGTGGTTACGCCATTTTACTTATTTGTACCCATTACCCAGTGCCACGTTCTCTGATCCTTAGTCTAGTTGGGAAACTAACTTTGCTGTGTTCCAAGTGACAAAAACGTGCAGCCTGGGGTAGGAGGAGAATGTGATAATCCATTCCAGAATCAGCAGCATTTTAGCTATGCAAGTCATGTTTATGCACATCATGGACAAGTAAAGCCTTCCAGTTATTCTTGCAAAACTAAAGAGAACAAAAATAGATGTTAATAGGAACATAGTTTACACTTGCTGGCTGCTATTCCCCAGAGGAACAGTTAATAGGAGCATACATTGGCACTCTGTATACAGCATAGTAGATGGCTAAATGTTAGGTTTTACATATGTTAGGTGTCTTTATTTTGTCTGTTCTGTTACTACTAAAACTGAGTTTGCTGTGAATGCAACATTGCCCAGCACCAAAGTTTGTGTTACCATCCGTAGCAGATCCCTGGTGAGTTACTGATAGCCCTGGGCCTCCTGAATTCACCTTTCAGGCTCTGCTGTGACTTCAGAACTCCTTTTGTCTGCAGCATACATAGGGTCACAGATAGCTCTAGATGCAAATGCAGCTAGATTACAACCACAGGGCAGTATAAGTGCTAGTTACTGCCATGTATATCATAATCCTTAATGCATTTTGCACCACAGTTACACAGAGCTAACCAAACTGTGCTGGGTAATTGTCGTCTTGTCATCAGCCAGTTGCTATAACAACTAAAGCAAAGCTCAAAGCAAGCCAAGACTAGCCCAGAGAAAGTAAAGCCTTACAGCCCTAGTTCCACAGGCAAAGTTAGTACAAGACCTGTGCCTGGTAACGGCACAGCAATAATGACTTTACTGCATTATAAGGCTATATTATAAATTGTAATCTAGTCAATACAATCAATGGAAAGTAAAAAGGTATTCAGCTCTCTGGAATAATTTGGTTAAAATTACAACATCAAGGATACATAAAAAGCCCTGTTGATTATTGCCTTTCTTTGCTGATGAGAGTTCAATGCATCCAGTGCTTTCTAAAACACCTTTATTAGATATGAAATAGGTATGAAATTCTGTTCTAAGTTGTCAATAATTTTGTGTGTCAATTTTGTGTATGAGTGAATGGATGGGCCTGTTTATACACACACAGGAAAGGCTTCAAAATTTGCTGAAATGTTTTTACTTTGGGTTTTTTTTGGTGGTTTTTGGTTTTTTTTTTTTTTTTTTGTTTGGTTTGGTTTGGTTTGGTTTGGTTTGGTTTTTTTTTGGTTTTTTTTCAGGTAAATGTCAGTTTCCTGATTTTAACTCAGTTTTTAGTCTCATCTTTCATGTAAACTTTTCTTTACAAGAATGATTGCAAGTAAAACAAGTTTTAAAAGAAAGTTTTGTGAAAGCTTCCTTAAAATTGCACTAATTAAGAGATATTTTGCATTTCCTGAATAGAGGTTTATATTACTTTCTGTCCTCATTAGGGCATTAAATCCCAAATTACTAGCAGTAGCTAATATTTACTATCTAACTACTTTTAGGCTGTAGTTCTAGCAAAAGAAAAATCCAAACATAAGGTGAATATTTTCTACTGACTAGTGAAGTCCTAAGTAAATGATCTAAGTGAGCTGTCTAGTAGGAAGGGGGGTTTGTTTCTGTGATCTTCTTTTCTTGTTTTCTTCTTTTTATTCTGTTTTGCAGAGGGGATAAATTCAAGGAAGGAATAACTTTTTTTACTTGTTTTTAGATGCAAAGGCATGTAGCACATAGTACTGATTTAGGACACAGACTTTTGCCCAGTTGAAAGGAGAGTTTGCATATCTTGCCCTGGTAGTCTGTATGATGTGAATTTCCTGAAGCACTGATCAAGCTGTGTGCAATAATGAGGAAAAAGACACCAGACCAAACAAATAAGCTACTGATCTTTTATCCACATTCCCTAATGTTTTTGTATGTGATTCAGTAATTTGTTTGTGGTCATTATTTAATATTCTTCTTGAAGATCGGAGTTAGCATATTAATTCTTTATGCTGTAATCTTGGTATACATTTCTGCTGGTAGAAAAAAAAAATAAGGCAAACCAATTAATTCTAATGGATTTCAAACTCAGATCTAGAAATGCTCTGTCTTTTTTTGCGTTCAGCTGCAAGGAGTTGCAAAATGGATCTGGAAGGGCATTACTTTGTTTTGCATAGCTTCTCTGCGAGAACCAAGTCTTCAGCGGTTGGTGGGAGGAGGGTATTCAATAAATTGCCCATATTTTTTATACTAGAGTAGCTAGGGTTTATTTCTGCCTCTTGGTTACTGTTTTAGGCTCCAGATGAAATTCTTGTGGAATGCTGTTAGAAATGCAATTCGCCAACCCACTGACCTTCCCATGTGTCCTGGTTCTGCCAAAAGAGAGAAGTCTTCATCCTGTCTTTGCATAGAAAGATCTATCCTAAAGTCACTTTTGGTGATCCCAAGGTTCATAATGATTGAGTTCATCTCAGTGACTCAACAAGAAATTCCAGATTTGATTTTTCCTGGTGTTATTTTTTGTGCCATCAGAATCGGTTCCCACG
The DNA here is from genome assembly GCA_026413545.1 of Cichladusa arquata. Taxonomy (NCBI): domain Eukaryota; kingdom Metazoa; phylum Chordata; class Aves; order Passeriformes; family Muscicapidae; genus Cichladusa; species Cichladusa arquata. The sequence continues at coordinate 23,580,274 of JAOTQP010000001.1, forward strand.
TGCAGGGACAGCCAGAGGTAGAGGTGTGTAAGTCCCTTTGTGAATGGAAAAGGGAACAGGCTCCTTTGGTTATCACCTTACCTGTCTTATCCCATCTTGTAGAAACACAGACTGAGTATGCTGTTTCATATCAGTCCTAGTAAATATCAGACTTCTGCCACCAACACACCATGTGCTTGCTCTGCCACCACATGATGTATGATTTTTTTCCCCCCTGGAAAACAGGAGATGGAGGAAAGAGAACACTTTGGAGTGTTAATTTCTTCAGGTGAAATCCTGATGGGATTCGAAGAATGAAATTATTTTCAGAGCCTCACGAAATCTTGTGTGATATGGAAATAATATTTTCTGCCCTACTTAAGAAATGGCATGACATAGGAACATTGGAAATATTAACACTTGAGGAGGATGTAATTGCATGCCTGTTTAAGGAAGGAGGATTTATAAGTCTTTACTCACTTTAAACCTGGGGTAGAGAGAGCATCTCCATATGTGGTCAGAAATTTAGTTATTAAAAAAAGGAACTTAGTTCTGAACCTCTAGTGGTCTCTCTCTGGATGAGTACAAGTATGTGCTTCAATAGGAGGTTTGTGGATCTGAGACAGCAGAAAGGAATAGTTTGCTTTTTATTGTTCATCCATTTCTCTTGATATTATGAAATATTAGAAATAATTCTGTACCTTCCCACTCTGGTTCTGTGCTTTTCATCTTGCTTAACAGGTGCTGTGCAGGTTTTTTTATTCTATGCTACCTAATGCTCCTATTCTACTTTTGGTGAATGCACTGGGGACAACAGGGACTCCTAATAGTGGCTAACTTTCAAAGTGGCATTTGCCAGAACATATAAGTATTTTCCAGTTATGTAAATTAAATGAGACAAAATCTTTGGTGAGGAGAAATAGGTACACCATGGAACTATTCATAAAGTAAAAATTTATACAGTACTTTTGGTTGATCTTTGATTTTCAAAGTTTAAACAAGATCAAAAGATTAAAATACTTTGGCTAAGTATTGTAAATATTTGTCCATTATACCAGTCTGTTTTTTTGCTATATCATGTGTTTAGTAATGATGACCAATGTTTCATAGACTTGCAACTATTTAACCAAATATTCTTTCTTAGGAGAAATTTTTCTAGGGCACCTGGTCAAAAATAATTTAGCACATTCAGAAAACATTGCTTTTATAAATTGACAATATTTGAAAAGTGACCCCTTTCAAATAGGTTAAGTAAGTGTCTGAATGCAGTAAGAAGTTTAAATGTACTGTGAAAATGGAGTTGTAATATATCCTTGGGAGAAAGAAAAGAGATACAGAAAATGTATAGATAGGAAAGAGGTGGTGGCCATGAGTCTGTTGACAGATTCACAGAAGAGCCTTGAGAGAAATCTCTGGCCCTTCTGTAAGACAGACATCTCAGTGGAACCCATTTCACAGCTTAAAATTTCTTTGCAGTTGTTCACACAAGTCCAGGATCTTAACTAAGAATTAAGCTCAAGACAGAAGCACCTGTGCTCCCACTCAGGAAACATTATTGGCAGCTATTCTCATGGAGAGAGGCCTTTTAAAAGGGTTTTTCATTCCAGTTTAATGAAGGCAGGGTTGCAATGGTGGTGTGGAGTCCCCTGGTATTGCCAGGCATTGCTGCTGTGCAGTTCTGTTCAAGGAATGAACTCTATTTCCATGAGTCAGTCATTGCTTTGATTCAGAGTGAAAAGGTTATAAAGGCAATAAAGACCATGGGAGAAAAGTGCTGAATTTTCACACTTGAGTGAGCACCAATGTGAAGGGTTGTGGTTTTGCTTGCACTTATAAGCCTGTTTTCATTTCAAAGGGGTTTGATACATGTAACTGGGAGTGGAGTGTGGCTCCAAATATCGTTTTAAAGATTATGCTGCATCAGTGATCTGACAATGCACTGGAAAGGTTAAATTGAGTGCAGACCATTTAGCTTTGGTATTATGATTAATTTCAAGTGATATCAGTTATGAATACTAGTTTCAAATATTTACTGAAAAAACCAATATATCACATGGGAAGTTTGAAAGGTAAAATAACACCAGTTAACTGTGATTTTGCTCCCAAATGAACAGATCAGGTGATTGTGACCTTGACAGGGCTCCTTCCTCCAGCCCTCCCCTTCCCTCTCGTATGTACAAAACTGACATGCTCATCTGTATAGTTGAAAAGTCTTTGATACTGATATTTATATTGATACTTGATGTTGATATTTACCATTCATTATCAAAGGTCTTTTGCTTTACAGGCTTAGCTATTAAAACAGGTGAGATGGCAAATGCTGACATGATAGTTTTGCAGTTACATAAGATGTTTGAATATATTATTAAGTCCCCTGATGAAGATGATTAAGAATCAGCCTATTAACAGTTCAGAATTAGGTGTACTGCTGTTATACTAGGTATATTAGGCATATTAACTCTTTTTGCTTCTCTTTGATATTTCAGTGCTACGGCTGTTGAAGGATGGTGCTGACCCTCATATGCTCCTTTCCTCAGGAGGCTCCTTGCTCCATCTGGTAAGAGTGATTGAAGATTAGTGTTAGTGACTGTGAATAAACTTGGTGGGATAGTGAGTAGCAGATTTGGAATATTAACAAAGAAGAAAGGCTTAGAAGGTTTTGGTTTTTTTTATTAATATACACTGAGCTCTGCCATGGCTATGATTTGCATCCAGATATGTTTTTTAAATAAATGGTCATTTTCAAGTTGCTTACAGAAGAATGGATCATGTCATAGGAGTGGTAACTAACAAAGGAGAATAAAGTGTGTTAGTTAGAAATTGTCTATGCAGCAAGAAAGAGCAAAGGAAATACTGCTTGATTCCAAATAGAAAATTATATGGTTCAAAGATTCACAGGTCCTATATGAAAAACCCCCCATGATTTAGCATTTTTCCTTTTGTTTTTGTGACACTTTCTTGCACCAGTTTCCTACACGTGTATATTTAACACATTATCTGCATTTAGTTTATCATTATTTGCATAGCAGTTCAGATTAATAAAAGGAAGATAAAAGAAAAACAATTGGTATATAATACTGAAAGTAAAAACAAGAGGTAAGGATATGAAAGGCAGACAGAAAATATCATTGGAGTGGAATTTTGGCATTGCTGAAGCCAGTAGCAAAACTCATAAATAATTCCTACATCTTGTGATCCTTTTCTTTGGTCTGTGATGCTTTCGTCTCAGACATGCTGTCTATTCCATGTTGTCCTGGTTTGAAGGACAGGTGTCTGCCAGTAAAGGCAGAAGTTTCCTCTGAAATAGAGACTTTAATTCCACTCC
>JAOTQP010000001.1:23584686-23595247 GCA_026413545.1 Cichladusa arquata
ACAGCACACAAAGACACTTCAATCAGTCTTCCACTTAAATAATCATTTCAGTTCACTTTCGAGAGAAAAGTTCTTTCTTGTGTCCACAGGGTTTGTTTTCACTTTCACAGTTTGCATCCGCCTGGGAAAACCTGCAAATCGTGGAACTCTCCCCATCTTCACAGTCTTTCCAGAGCTGTGTTATGGGTCATGTCAAAAAACCTCATGGGGTATTACTTTTAATGGCAAGCTGTTCAAGGCAAAAAGTTTTCTTCATATCTTTTTTCCATCAAATGTCTCTGTTCATCTTTCCATTCTCCAGAACAGAGACCCCCCATTCCCTCGGGGCAAAGGATCCTTTCTCAAACACTTCAACCCCCTCATGTGTCTTCTCCACGATTTAAAGGAATTTTCAGTGCAGTCCAGTCCACCCTATAGCTTACAAAAAAGGTTTTTCAGCCAACCTATTCATGGCGTCTCTTCAATCTCTTCCCATCTGGAAACTTAGCTCTTACTTCACTAACTCTAGTATCCTTTCTGCTTTAATCCTCTCATTCGAGGGAGGTCAGGAGATCTGAAGTCTTATCCGAGCATTGGAATGGTGAAGGGAGCCGTGCCAGGATTTTTCAGGCCACGCAGGTTGTGTGAGGGAGACTCGGCTGGAACAGAGCCCGGCTGCATTTCTCCCAAGCTGCGTGGGCAGCTAGGGGGTGGAACTAAGACCTTAGCAAAGGTTTCTCTTTCCCTTGGCCATCAGAGCCCCTAGCTGAAAACAGGGGGGCCTCGGTGGCTCCTGCACCCCTGCCTGGCCAGGCCCCATCGGGAGGGGGCCGGGCTGGCCAGCCTTACCTTCTCAAAAGCTGGAAGCCAAAAGAGAAAGATTTCAGTTTACCAATGTGATTCATGGAGGTGAAGTAACTTTTAAATGGTTTCCCAGGCTGTCAGTATCTCTCAACTGGTGCCTGCTGCTTCACAAGCAAACATATGCTTCCAAAGGAAGGAAAGATTTCTGCAGAAAGAAATTTGCGGTAGAGAGCTATGTGTAACCTACCTATCTCTAGCCCTAACCCTAGGCTGAGCAGTTAAGCCTGTATGGGGGTGAGACTGGATCCAGGCAGCAGAGTGTGGCGAGAGCCATTGTTATTACAGTCCTACATTCTCCTTGTCATGGCTGTGGTAGCTGCAGACTCCCAGAACCTCGGGGCTTTGGAGTTTTCTGAACCCTAACCCCAGGCATAACCCTAACCCTAGGCTGAGCACCTAAACCTGTATGGGGGTGAGACATGAGGGAAGCAGAAAAGAGTGGATAGAGCCATGTTATGGCAGTCCTGTGTTCTCCTTGGCAGACCAATTTTAGTGGCAGAGTCCCAGAACCTCAGGGCTTGGAGTTTTCTGAACCCTAACCCTAGCTGTAGCCCTACCCTAGGCTGAGCAGTTAAACCTCAAGGTGAGCCTGGAGCCAAGCATATAGGTGTGAAGGGAGCCATGTTTTGACAGTCTGGTTTTCCCTTGGCATGTGTTTTGTAGCTGCAGAGTTGTTGGAGCTCTAGCCTTTGTGATTTTCTAAACCCTAACCCTTGGCATTACCCTAAACCTATGCTGAGCAGTTAAACCTGTATGGGGGTGTGACTGGAGCCAGGCAGCAAAGTGTGGAGGGAGCCATTGTTATACCAGTCCTGTGCTCCCCTTGGCATGCCTATTGTAGCTGCACTGTCCCTGGAACTCTATGGTTGGTGGTTTCCTGAACCCTAATCCTAGACATAAGCCTAACCCTAGCTGTAGCCTTAACCATAGGCTGAATACTTTAGCCTGAATGGGAGTTGGACTGTATCCAGGCAGCAAAATGTGGAGAGACCCATTGTTATAACAGTCCTATGTTCTCCTTGGCATGCCTGTTGTAGCTGAAGACTTCCAGAACATCGAGGCGTTGTTGTTTTCTGAGCCCTAGCCCTAGGCATAATCCTAACCCTAGGCTAACCCTTACCCTAACCCTGCCTGATTAAACTGCCTCAGTTTAATCAGAGTTACTTATAAGTACTCATAATTCATTTGTAGGAAAATGCTCATCCTACTGGTGATAGAGATAAACCTGAATTCAATGAAATTGGGATTTGACCCTAATTTGAGAGCAGTACAGACAGGAGAGGAGAATCATGATACAGGGAAGCAAGAGAAGCCAAACTTATTTTTGGCAGGAATTGAAACTAGTAGTTTAGCATGCACCTGTGTTATATTCTTAAAGCCCTCTCAGATCCATTCTAACTGCTAGTTTTACAACCGTGAAGCTGCTTGGTTCAAAGGGGATCTTAGTGTTTATTCTTTCCACTTGTAGGCTAAATGTTTTGGTGTCAGAATAAATGGAAAATATATGTATATTGTTCTTCTTAAAATCTGATTCATTATACAATTCTGTTTTCCTTTTCCATATCTCTTAATTTCCAAAATATTGTATAATTCTTAAAAAAAAAAAAATCAAATGTGACACTTTATAAAGATTCTGTTTTTGTCTCTGTAGAGAGCATCCCAATATGATTGAATCTAGGCAAGCTATGAGAGCTCTGAGCTCTCTTTAGCTTCCATGAGAGGAGAAGTACAATAAAAAGCGAGTATGTGCCTGAGCTGCCTGTACAGTACAAAGCACAGGGTGTCAGGTCAAGGCATGCAGACAATCACCCACCCCCACCCTTATATCAATGTATATGTGTCATAGTTTTATTCTGGATCTTTAACTGAGCTTGTCCAATTTTTCAGAAAACCTATTAAACAAGAATCAAAGAGCAGCAACAAATCTAAGCTGCAGCTAATCACAAAAGGCTCTACATCTATTATTAATGTACAAAATGACTCAGTGACACCTGTCATCTCTAGAACTGATTGTTTGTGTGGGTTTTTTTGTTTAACAATGGCTTGAAAATATGGTTGGTGTTAGATTATGCTATCTGTAATATCTATAATATATGCTATCTCTGATTTCTTAAATTTCAGCATAGAACAGCTCAATTTATGTTGTACTGATACGATGAATGATACTGATGCAACAAAACAGAACTGTTTCTAGAGCTGCCAGATAAGTTACACAAACTAAAGGAAATACATTAGAATTCAACTTCTGTTCTGTAATTTAATTGTCAGTATATTTGGAAATCATTTTGGGTGGGACTGCTTTTTATCCTGATAGAATTTAATATTCATCTTCAGGGTTATCTATATTTATGATCGTAGGAGTACATGCAGCTGCTGCATTCTGCTGAAGGTCTCAGCTATATCTTGGCTTCACAGTCAGATCCAGTTACACACTTTTCCTTCTTCCCCACTTCCTTTAGTATCCTGGTTTCCATGCCAGATTAAAATAAGTCTCCCCATAACCTCTTCCCCATGGGGAAAGAGATAGGATCCTTCTCTAGAGTTACTGGGCTTGTGCGTGAGGCCAGAGTTAGGATCTTAACTGAGGTGCTCTGATTGTCTTTTAAGGTATCATCCATAACTTTACACATAAGAAGTCACAGATGTGACAGAGGAGTAAGGTCAAAACAATGTCTAGGCCATTTGCTTCTTCTCTACCGAAATTGTGACCATGACCAAGGTTTAGAAACATGCACACATGCACGCATATACAAACACACATGCATCTCTCTACCTCCCAATAACACCCTCAGTGTGCAGAGTATTTTTCTGGCAGAGAGACTTGAACAGGAATCTGTATAGTTAGTGAATTTGAAATAGAGGTGGGGTATGAAGAAGGGTGCATTATTGCCCTGAACTGCATAAAAAACAGAGAAATTCATGTATGCATGGACATATGTATGTGTGGGTGTGCATATACTTAGCACTACTTATGATGTGATCATCATGCACTGATGCCTGTGCTCTGATTTGCAATGACAGTACTGAACAGAAAAAAAAGCCTCATCCTTATTGTAGATTCAGCAAGATTTCATAAGGAAATAGGGGATTCTGTGAATCATGCACACGGAACTGGAAATCTCCACACAATTATTTCTATAGACTCCTCAGCTGTTGTTCCTTACAAACACAGCAGCTTAACTACAATGTGTCATCTGCCCAATTTAAATTGTATGTAATAAATTTAGTTGTACACTGAGAAAACACCATCCCTAATCTGCTCTTTTTTCTTCTAGTGTGCTCGCTACGATAATGCATTTGCTGCAGAAATTCTAATTGACAGAGGAGTAAATGTAAATCATCAAGATGAGGATTTTTGGACATCAATGCACGTAGCCTGTGCCTGTGATAATCCTGATATTGTCCTGCTGCTGCTACTAGTAAGTAAAGCAAGCCAATGCATTTTATGCTTGAAAAGGAGACAGAATGTAGCACCCTAAGGTCTGAAACTGCTATATGAATGCAAAATATTGTTACTAATCATATCACTGAAAACATGTACAGTGTTTTGCTTTTCTTGACATTGCTTTGGTGCTCAGGATTTTTAGAAGACATTTTTACAACTTCAATAAGAATAAATTGCAAACATCAATGTCAAGTATCTCCTGTTTCTCCCCTGTGGTCCGGAGCTTATATCTCTGATAAGCACTCAGTCCCAAATGGGCTATTCAGATAATTTATTTTCTTTTCTCCTTGTCACTTTCTGTTAAGGGTTGAGTTCTCAGACAATCTTACAAAAAGCTTCTTCTGAAAAGCAAGTATTGGCTCACTTATATTCAGTAGTCATAAGAAATGTTTGTGGATATGATCAAAATGAGACAAATATAATATTTATATAAACAACTTTGACTTTTTAATCCTGAGTTTGCCCAATGTAGTAATAGATGTGGCATTCAGCCTTTTTAGAGAGCAGTAGTGTGCCCAGATGGCCAAGAAGGCCAATGGCATCCTGGCCTGTACCAGAAACAGTGGCCAGCAGGATGAGGACAATGATTGTCCCCCTGTACTCAGCACTGCTGAGGCCACACCTCAAATCCTGTGCTCAGTTCTGGGCCCCTCACTACAAAGAAGGACACTGAGGGGCTGGAACGAGTCCAGAGAAGGGCAGGGGAGCTGGGGAAGGGTGTGGAGCACAAATCCTGTGAGGAGCAGCTGAGGGAGCTGGGGTTGTTTAGGATGGAGAACTGGCTCAGAGAAAACCTGAAAGAAGGTTGTAAAAAGGTGGGGGTTGGCCTCTCAGGCCAGGTAGCAATCAACAGGACAAGAAGAAATGACCTCAAGTCACACGCAGGGAAGTTGAGATTGAACATTCGGAAAACTTTCTGTGCTGCAAGAGCCCATTGGAATGGGCTGCCCAGAGAAGTGGCAGAGTCAACATCCCTGGAACTTTTTAAAAGGTGTGTGACAGCTATGGACGTGGTTTAGTGATGGGCTTGGCAGTGCTGAGCTAATGATTGACTCAATGATCTTGTGTCCTTTAGACCCTAAATGATTCTCTGGTTCTGTTTTGTGTTTCCATCCCTAGCACCACAAACTCTACTTTTATGCAATGGTACTAATGCAGCTCTTCCTCTCAGTTCACTGATACTGCTTTAAAACAGTAGTGCAAAAATAACTCACAGTTCTGACTTACAGTTTTTTTAGTCTTTTTGTATAATTTAAAAATGTTTATGTTTTAAATAGGTTGTTGCAAGGTCAGAGTTTCTTGTCATGCTTATAATTGTATTGCAATGTTACAAGTAAAGGGAAGGGATATATATTTTTAGACTGTATACTTGATAATACATTTAATTAAATCTCTTTGGGAGATTATTTAGTCCATTCCCTCTACTCAGACAAGAGCTAGGCACACCAGCTTGCCCAGGACCAAATCATCAAGGATGGAAAGTCCACAAACTCACTGGGCAACATGTACAGTAAAAAAAAACCCCAAAACCAAACAAACCAAAAACAACAAAAACCCCAAACCAAAACAGAACAACAAACCAAAAACAAGAACAAAAAATCAGATACATCTGATTTTAAACAGTATCATTACTCCTGGCTAATAAAGGATACAATTTCCAGGTCTTTTTTCAGTCTCTTGTATTACCTCAATCTATCCAGTGTAGACACTTCTGGAGCCCATGTATCCTTTGTGTTCTGCATGTACTCCTAGACTGATAAACAAATTAGGACAGAGCAGTTTATTTATAAAAACTCTAGTACTATGGGATACTCTTGCAAGGGAGCAATTTTTCAGAAATTCTGAATGCAGTGCTTTTATCCTTAATAGGAACAGTTTAGGTTATAGAGGGCACTTACAAAATTTCCCTTGCCAATTTTTGCAAGAAGCTTGATCTGATTAAACTTCAAGTATTTCTATACAGGGTTATATCCAAAATAGTTTTCAAATGCCCATCATTTGAATGTTTTTTGATTTGATCCTTGTGTGTTACAAGCTGCCTTCATCTGAAGGTTCTAAATATTTTCTGATAACTTGGTTATGTAATATATTAAAATTTCAATAAACAAGGTAAATGCATGTGGATTTTTGCAGATAAAGTTTGAATTGTCCATATTAATTGCAATAATGTCTGGTAAATTTGCCCACATTTAGGTGGTCAGCCCTTTTAAAGACAGAGTTTCCTTGACTAGATAAATAATAGCTCTAAAGTCTCCCTTCTAGAGTTAAAATAAGGAATTTTAAATTTTGAGATTTCAAGATTTTTAAAGAGATGGCAGAATAAGGGAAATTGGTAAGCAGTAGGTTTTGAACCATCACATTCATGTTGTCTTTAATAACATTAGACAAATTGAAGATGAAAATTGAGGTTGGATAGACTTATTTTTCACAATTCTGAATTGCCTTTGCGTGAGCAATTCATATTAGAAATTACTTTGCCTTGAGGTTAGTGTTTCATGGACCATGTCTAATGTGTAGCATGAGCCTCAATAATGACAATATGAGCTACAGTCAGCTTCTATTATGCCACAGTTTTTCACTGGAAGAAAAAAATAACAGTTCTTGTAACCTCAGGAATTACTTTTAAACAAATATTTCTTCTGGACTGAGTTTATAGCCCAGACAATACCATATTTTCTGTTTTAAAGATGTGACCTAAAAGGTAACAGCATGGTCCTTTAATTGTTCAATTCAGATTTCTGGAAAACTCTAAGAAGCCAGTGGAGATTTCCTCAGTAAGGCCTTAAAATATTTCTTGAAGGGGAAGTAGAACAAATTAAAAACAAAGAAATACACAAACAAACACAACAAAAAAAGAATATATGGTATATATAGATCCCAGAAAGCTATAAGGCTATGAATTAAGATTTGCTTAAACACTCCCTCTTTCTGACTTCACCCCACTTTTGGTGGTCTTCGTTTTCCTCTGGCTGAGACAAGATAGTGACTTGTCATTCATCATCTAAACTGTGGTATCTCACAATTTCTTTGCAATTTCTTTGGTCTGGTGGATAGCAATGAAAAAATCAAAGCTAATTCGTTTTAAGCTAGGAGGGGCTGTAGCTGTTTGCAATGTGGTAATCTGCTGTCGTATCCTGTTGTATGGCTATTGGAATTGTAAGTGCTGTTTTTGGAATAGATGCAGAATGAAGTGCTTGAAGCTATTTCTCTCCATAATTTCCAGCACTTTACCCTAGGTGGTGTAGCTTTCCAGGGACACATTTCTGTCTTCTCAGTTTTGTAGCTGTCAGTGAGGGGAGGGGAGCCCTGGAGGGAACATCCAGGAGATAGATCCAGTGTGTGCTAAAGAGTGGGTCAATAAGGAGCTCACCCCAGGGCAGCTGTCTGCACGTGAGGAGGTGCAGAGATCAGGAGGGATCCATAGGGATCTGCCTGCCATACATGCCAACGAGGGGGGAAAGGTCACGTTCATCAGTCACTGCTCGACCACATCAGCGCTGCGTATTCTCCCCGTGGCACAGCGAATTGCTTTTCATGGGTTTTGCATGAAGCAGGCATAGGAATTTACTGCTCAACCTAGGGTTAGGCTTATGCTGGAGTTAGGGTTACACCGAGGGTTCAGCAAACCACAAAGCCCACAGCTCCAAGCACTCTCCAGTTTAAAAAGGCATGGCAAGCTGAGCACAAATGTGCCACAACACAGCTCCATCCACATCTCTGTGACTGGCAGCCACGTCATCCCCGTGAGGTTTCAATGCTCCGCCTAGGGTTAGGCTTATGCCTAGTGCTGGGGTTCAGGAAACCACAAAGCCCACAGTGCAGTGTAAAAAGGCATGCCAAGCTGAACACAACGCTGCCACAACTTTGCTCCATCCACATTTTTCTGCTTGGCACCAGCTGCACCTCATGACACCTTTACAGCTCTGGCTAGGGTTAGGGTTCCACCTAGGGTTAGGGCTCACAAAACCACTAACCCCGGAGCTCCAAGCTCTCTGCAGTGTAAGCAGGCATGCCTAGCAGAACACAAAACTCCTACAACATGGCTCCTTCAACACCTTTCTGCTTGGCACCAGGCACATCCCTGTAAAGATTTCTGCTCTGCCTAGGGTTAGGCTTGAGAAAATGACAAACTCCACAGCTTTAAGTACTCTGCAGTGTAAAAAGGCATGCCACGCTGAAGACAACATTGCCACAACTACTCTCCACCCATATTTTTTTTCTTGGCACCAGCCTAACCTCAGGAGGCCCTTACAACTCTGCCTAGGGTTAGGGTTGAGAAAACTACAAACTCCTGAGCTCCAAGCACTCTGCAGTATAAAATGCATGTCAAGTTGACCACAAGACTGCCACAACATGGCTTCTTTGACACCTTTCTGCTTGGCATCAGGTTCACCCCTATGAGAATTTACTGCTCAATCAAGGGTTAGGCTTATGCCTGGAGTTAGAGTTACACATAGGGTTAGGGTTCAGAAAACCACGAAGCCCAGAGCTTCAAGCACAGTGCAGTGTAAAAAGGCATGGCAAGCCGAACACAACACTGCCACAACTTTGCTCCATCCACATTTTTCTGCTTGGCACCAACCTCACCCCATGACACCTTTACAGCTCTGCTTAGGGTTAGGGTTCTGCCCAGGGTACGCAAAACCCCAGAGCTCCAAGCACTCTGCAGTGTGAAAGGGCATCCCTAGCAGAACACAAAACTCCTACAGCACGGCTCCTTCAACGCCTTTCTGCTTGGCACCAGGCTCATCTCCATAAAGATTTACAGCTCTGCCTAGGGTTAGGCTTACGCCTAGAGTTAGGCTTACACCTAGAGTTAGGGTTCAAAAAAGCACAAACCCAAGAGTTGTAAACCCACTGTAGCAACAAAAAGCCTGCCAAGTTAAACTTGAGGCTGCCACAACACGGCTCCATCGACAACTTTCTGCTTGGTACCAGGCTCACTCCAGGTTGAGGAGAATGCTAAAGTGTCTTTCATTTAAGAACAAAGATGTTTAGGCTTTTATACATTTGTGCCAGCATGAAATCTCTTAAGAGTATGAACAGCAATCACAACCGATTTATTGGAAAGATCTGCTCCGTCTTGCCTCGCTGCCTTTTGAAGGCTCAGGAATGGATGTGCTGCCAGCAGCTCTGTCCCGTTGGGCTGTGGTCTTATCATATGGGATGCATTGCAACATTGTATTTTACATTAATTCCCCACGCTTGTTCTATATTGAATTGAAACACTAGTCAAGTGTACCTTAGTATCCAGTATTCTTTGTCCTATGCTACCAGAGCTGCAGAATGTCCAAGCACTGGCATTTTGATGCTGCTCCTGCTTTGTTAGCTCTAGCAAGTGTTTAATCCTCTCACTTTAAATATGGCTTTAAACTTGCACCCATCACTTGCAGTCTAATTATTCCTCCACAAAATACAATTTTTATCTTCAGATACTTCTAATTGATACATAAGAGTGGGTAACCTTCGCTTTACTTGTGCACTGTTCAAACCATCTTCTTGTCATGACAGCTCAGCCCAGTCTCTCATTCACTCCCCCCAGGTCAGGATCAGAAGGATGAAAGTGAAAAAACTTGTGTGTTGAGATAAAGACAGTTTAATAGGGAAAGCAAAAGCTGCACACACAAGCAAAGCAAAAGAAAAGTTAATTTACCATGTCCTATCAGCAGGCAGGTGTTCAACCATCTCCAGGGAAGCTGGACTCCACAACATGTAGTGGTGGGAAGACAAATGCCATCACGCTGAACATCCTCCTCCTTCCTGCTTCTTTCCCCAGCTTTGTATGCTGAGTATGAGGCCATATGGTGAGGGACATCCCTCTGAACAGTCAGAGTGTGCTGTCCCTGCTGGGACAGCTCCTTTGCACCATCACCCTGCATTGGTGGGGCGAGGAACAGAAATGGCCTTAGCTCTGTGTAAGTGCTGCTCAGAAATAGCTAAACCATCCCCATGTTATCAACACACTCTTCAACACAAATCCAAAACACACACTGGCTACTGGGAAGAAAACTGCTCAATCCCACCCCGAACCTGCACACCTGTGGTGGAATAAACATGGATACTGTTGCAGCTCTGGAAATTAACCTTGGCTTCTCAGGGCGTAGGCTATGTAGGTAAAAATACCCCTTTGTAGAACCTTTTATTTTTTTAATTTTTTTTTCCTGTTCGCTCTGACTGCATTATTTTTCATCGTGAATTCTGTGTTTTAGAGGATCAGCAGTGGTTCACAGTCATATTGAGCTCCCACATTTAGTTCTTTTTCTTGAGAGAGCT
>JAOTQP010000001.1:23595732-23632720 GCA_026413545.1 Cichladusa arquata
GAAAACTGCTCAATCCCACCCCGAACCTGCACACCTGTGGTGGAATAAACATTGATGCTGTTGCAGCTTTGGAAATTAACCTTGGTTTCTCAGGGTGTAGGCTAGGTAGGTAAATATACCCCTTTGTAGAATCTTTTAATTTTTTGTTTTTTGGTTTTTTTCTTCCTGTTCACTGTGACTGTGTTATTTTTCATCGTGAATTCTGTGTTTTAGAGGATCAGCACTGGTTCACAGTCGTATTGAGCTCCCACATTTAGTTCTTTTTCTTGAGAGAGCTATGGCTGTGATGCAAACCACAGGTTTCTTTATGACTTGTTGTTTACAGCACTTTAATTTCAGAGCATAGCACAGGTAATAATCATGGAGCTGTACAGTTTGGCTCTCACATTGCAAGTTGATAACTATTATTTTTCTTTTCTAATGTATTTTAGGTCTTGGTTTTGGGGTTATTTTTTTCCCTTCTCCCACTCCTAAAGAACCATGGCATGTTTTGATGTTGATTGACCTGAGATTGAGAGCAACAGAGAGAAAGAAAGCTGATGCGAATATGTTTTTACAGTGTACTTCATTTTACTATTGTAAGGAGGCATCTTTTAGTGGGCAACATCAGTGTTAAATTTTCATCCTCAACACAGATCTTGTCAAATGAAACTGGGAAGGTGGAGATGGGATTTTGGCATGTGGCACAGTAGAAATTTATTATTTATTTATTCTTTCACAGATCTGAAAGCATTACTGTGATAAACCTGGCACTTAATTACTTAGAAAAGATCAGTACTACATCCTCAGAACATTCTTAATACATTTTTTTAATTGACCTTACTAGGAAAAGTAAGTGTAAATTCTGTCTGCTAACTAATTAAATGTTTCATCATGTGCTTTTTGGAACCTAGAACTGAAGCACAAAATGCAAATCTGTCACTGAAGGCTAAAAGTACAAATTAAAAAAAAAAAGTAAATTTGAGGCTGAATATTTTTTCTCTCCCCTATTTAAGAGCTTAGGAAAATCTGTTCTTGGCAGTGTGCAAAAGGGAGTTACCATAAAATCATTAATTAGATTTCGAGCAACAATAGATGAGCAGTATCAGGTATCTAATACTATCCACTACATGCATAATCCACCTTTGAATTTGGTGTAAAATCCCCTTTCCAAAATCAGATATATTTTTACTGGAAAAAACTTACGTGAGCCGACTTCCTGGTGGGAAGGGTCTGTAGCTCTCTTTTCTGCTCCCCCATACGGTTGATAATGGCACGTATCTGAAGTCATGTAATCAGACAGTAGTTACATAGTTATTTTGCTCTTGTTCTTTGCAGGCTGTGTTAGCAAGCAGAGATGAATGATCAAAATGCCATTATCTTTCAAACTTAAAGAAAGATCCTTCTATTTCATAGTTCCAGAAACAATTACTTCCTCAGAGGAAGAAATTTTGCCCTCCCACTCAATCTTTCTCAGTATGACTTCCTCCTTTGAGTCAATATGAGAGGAAGCAGGGATGGGGAAAGAATGAAGAGCAGTTAGAGGTCATGAGGAGGCAGTGCTAACAGTTGATAGTATAAATGACCATGTACCCTGAAAGAAAAATTACTCTTCTGTCTTTCTAGAGGCAGTTACCAATATTTGTAGTAAGGAAATTTAAATAGCTTTTTTTTTTTTTTCTGTGAAAGCTACAAGTATCTATTTGAATGCACTCAGAGTTTGCAGAGGCTGGTGCACGTGTGAGAAATGTAGGAGGGAACTTCCAGAGTGTGTGTACTCCTGGCTTATAGCCTTTCATCATTGCTAGCTGAGATAACATAGAACTAACCTAGATGAAGGCCACTAATTAACTAATCTAGGTGATGCCTCTTAATGAGTTGCTGAACACCAGATGGCAACTCTTTTACTCTTGGGAAACTGTAAAAATATATTAGTCTTTCTCCATAAAGACTGGGGGAAAGGGATGAAGCTAGCTAGTCATGCAGCACTGAAGGTGGTCCAAAGAGGGATAAGAACAGGAACCTAACCGGATACAGCATAATGGTCAAAGCATTTGACTTTAAGCATTATCATGAAAGTAATGAGCTAGCCTAGAAAAAAAATGAGGATGATATAAAAAGAAAAGAAATAGCATTGAACTTGAATTGACAGGTGAAATAACCAGTGAAATAGAATCTGCAGTTCACTGTGCAAAGAATGCTAAATCATGGCATAAATCAAAGCCTTTTTACATGGAAAGTAGCCACAGAAAGTAAGATTGAAGAGTCTGTAAATACTTACTTGATGTCTAGAAATCCCGTCCTCTCTCTCACAAACGCACTTTAACTCTCTGCCTCCCTTCATCCCTCCCTCCCTCTCTTTCAGCCTCTGTCCCTCTGTGCAGATGGAAAACATTTGAGGTAGTGGATGAGACTTAGGATGCAGACCATGGCTATTAAGCAGCAGATCTGTACACTGTGCAGTTCTTAGCATCGGAGCATTTCCAGGAAACAAAAACTCCTGGAGGTAAAAGAGAGTTAGACCTGCTGGAAAAAAATATCACCCCCAGTTTTGCTGGAGCAGGTCAGGAAAAGTATGCTGAGAGATGGACAACATGAGGAATTTTGGATAAGCTTCACTCCAATTCTCTTTTTCCTGAGAGAAGGAGGATCAAGGAATGATAAGAAAATGAAAATCAACATCTGGCTTTGATCTTCAGTAAACATAGTTTTGTGAATAAAGAAGATGGTCTGGGCATGTTCCATCACCGAGGGATATTTGTAGAAGGTGAAATTCATTCTTCATGCCAAGTGGCCTCTGCTTGAATCACTGGCATAATTATTCTGTGAGTTTCTCGTGGAGGAACTAGGGAATTGAGGAAAACCCTTAGTTAAATTGTAGAAATGAAAAGCTGCTTGGTAGTGAAGAACTTGGTAAAAAGACTACAGCACAGCTATTAATAGAGAAATGGGCCTAGAGTTGCTGAGGTTTCATTAGGATTGGTCTTATGACATTATTTTGAGTTTTCAGTGATAACCTTGAGAGGAAAATTAGGGTATGAAAATGCAATATGTTGAAGATAATGATGACATGTCTTATCTATTGGGGTGAGGATTATAATGTTGTGTAGAAATAATAGGGTGTCTTTGAAGACTTAAGTAATAAAAATACCTTGAAATTTCAGTGTGAAAGTACAAGGTCATGGTCTGAGCAACAGACATTTCTGTGATATGCTCTGGAACCATCAGCTGGAAATTTGGAAAAAGACCTCAGAGCTTCAGTCAATTTTAAGACAATTGTATGCTGCAAACATATAACTTCAGGTGGGGAAAAACAGATTCTTGGATTTGTCAGAATGAAAATATTGCCAAGAGAAAGGGAGGAATGGTTTTGCTACTGTCCAAGTGATGACAGCCTGCAGTTAGCTATCTACAGCCAGGCTCAGGAATGGGAAATTGTACCAAGGAAACCAGCAAGGATAAGTGTGGGAGTAAAAAGCTTATCTTAAAAGAAGGGAGCATAAATAATGCATTATACTCTAAAAAAATCAAAACAGGGAGGTTGTAAAATTTTCTGTAAATATATCAGGATAGAGGAAGAGGTATGAAAAAGCTTTTAAAAACTGAAGTTACTACTAGCATGAAAGCAAATGATTGCAAAGGTGCTCAACAATAAACTTAAGGCAGAAATTAAACTAAGCTTTCTTAAAGTTAGGAGATATGTGTTGGAAAGCAGCATTCTGTGCAGGAGTAATAGGGATGACAAAACCCTTAACCTGAACCTTAACTGGCTTTAAAGTTGATCCTAAAGTTGTAAATGAGATTATGATATGTGTTACCTGCATTACCAATGTGATGCTTCAGGTGTGTTCTATTTCCACATGACAGGTGTTCAGAGGGCTGTGTGGATATAATTATTCTGCTTGTGTTCTTAAGACAATAAAGTAACATACCGATGATATTAAAAAACATAATATTGTGAACAATAAATGGCAAGTAAAGTTATATGGTCCATATATGATGTCTGTTGGACTATGCTTAATTTCTGTAGCCCAAAAACAGACAGGAGAAAAGTTCATGGAAGAACACAGTTCAGAAAGAGAAGTTAAGAACTGGGCAAACATACTGCTTTTCAAGCATTTGAAACAGTTCTGTTTGGTTTTTTTTAATACTGTTTCCAGATATTTAAAAGCAAAATACATAATGGCCAAATAGCATGAAATCAAGGGAGAGAAAAAAAAAAAAGGCTTTTTATTTTCTCAAGAAAAGAGGCCCCAAGGCCACAAAATCTAGATGTTTAGTCTCTGGAAGTAAGTTGAGAATGGCATTTAGATAAGTAATTGTGCGCCTCAGAAGTATTTATTATTTTTTTTTTAAAATGTGGATTTTCAGTGGAAAAAAGGATGTTTTATTATTTTTTAAAAATGTTAGTAAATTCTGTTTCCAAAGGGCTGACTTCAGGGAAGATGGACCTTTCCTAGCCAAATTTCAATTAAAACATCTGCCTAATTGGTATATGGGATTGGAAAGGCAGTATAATCTAGTAATCAGGACAAATAATGCATTTATTTCGTTTGGATCTGTGTATCTTTCTGAGCAATGTTTTCCTACTGTGACAGATTTTGACATCAAGTATTGAAGTAAACTGAACTTAGAACCAGACCTTGAATCACCATATCATTAGGATTTAAGCCTTTTTTTAATGAGGTATTCAACCCATTTTTTCTCATTAAAAATATAATAATAAAAATAATAAAATAAAAATGTACTATTAATGAATAAAATAAAAATATTTTATTATATTATTTAATATAATATTTATTTGGATAAGAGCTGTCCCTGAATGCTAAAACAAATCCCCAAACTACTCAAACCAACAGCCTCCTCTCTGACATACATGACTTTTTGTGTGTTTTCATTTCAGAAATACTGTATGAAATATCACTATGGCATAGTTTGTAATGCATAATTTAAAAGGGCTTGGGAGCATGAACCTGGGAAAAAAGAACCATCAATGAACCTCCATTGAATGCTTGAATTTCTGAGTGAGCTAGTAGGGGAAAATGAAGTGCTGATAAAATTTATCAAAAGTTCAAGGACAACTTACCTTGACATGGCACTATAAAGATCGATGTGTATAGTCATTGGAAAGAAAACTGCTGCAGGAAAAACTGGCTTACATATTGAAAGCAGATGGTTTAGGTAAATTGTAACAGTGCAGTGTTAGTGGAGCTAATAAATGAGGTGATGTGAAGGTCATTAAAAGACTCACATTTGCACACGTGTTTGAAGACTTTTCAGTTAGAATAGGAAAGGTGGAGAAAGAGCATTGACTTTCCAAATCTAGAATAATTGGTGTGGACTATGTGTGGCAAAAGTAGGTAATTCAGTTCAGTGTAGAACAATATAAAATAATGAGACTGGGTTGGATAGTTGGAAGTGTAGGAGTTAAATTAATGAAAAGAAAAATAATGGAAAGTTAGATGTACTTTATTTTTTTTCTGTTTTGATAATGAGCTTGAGCAAGATGTGGTTGCTGTCTGCAAGGATAAAAGGCTAAAAAGGTGTTGGAAAATGTATAAAAGCTATCTTATGAAAGCACAGGAGAAAACTAACCTTTATATTATTTCTGAATAACAGCTGTATCTTCAGCTATTTGAAGTCAAAGTTTACCAAATCAGACTTAAATTTCAAATCAGTCTTAAATTTCTAATGACTCCCTATAAAACTGTGATACATTGTGAATTTTTAAAATGCAGTAAATAATATTTTTCGAAATGCTATATAATGGAAATTATTTGTTGAATTAAAGTGAATACTGCAATATTATGACTTGCATTTATTGGGAAGAAGGATATTCCTTAAAATTATGACTGTAATGGAAGGTGGAAAAATTCATTTTCTGGAATAAAGTCCAGAGAATGGTAAAGTAATTATTATGGACAATTGTTTCTTGGCAAGGTGATAGGTAGTTGATAGATTAGTGCCTGTAACTTCATCAACTGCTAAGATTACATTTATGAACATGAGGAGAAAAATTTGTCTAGTAAAGCACATAGATAAATCCTTGATGGATGGCATAGCAATATGTTTTTGAAGTATTTATTTCAATTTTGTGTAGAATTTCATCACTTTTTCAATACATATATTAATCCACAGAGACCAATTATTGCAAATAGACCTGGAGTTTGGTTAATATATAAATGTCAGCTGTGGTTATACTTGTATTGCTAGGATTTATAAGCATACGTTTTTATTTTCATCTAATCAATTTCAAAATTTGGCATGGAGTGTGTATTTCCCCCACAGCTGTATTAGGAACTAACTTGCTGCAATCCCACACAGCAAGTTACTACTGACTATGACTGGAAGATTGTCTTGTCTACTGTATTCATTACCTAAGCACAGGAAAATAATAGAGTATTCTGCTTTTCTGATGAGTTCTCTAATTATATGCTGATGTTCTGAGAAGCCAGTTTTGTATTAAGGTGATACTGGCATACTAAACTCTCTAAATAGATTTGCTATTTCACATGATGGTTTGTTTCTAGGAGATTTAGATTTAATTACTAACCAGCAAGGCAGCATCACCCAGAGTGCAGATTAAGCTACTGTACAGTCCCTTCCCTGTACACTTGGGAACATGCTGATGTTATCAATCAACACAATGAATCTATCTCATAACAAAAATGCAAATTACTGAGTAAAATAGCAGTTTTGTACTCTTACTTCCTTGCATGATACATTTATCTTTGCAGAAACTATATGCTGTGCACAGCTATCGTTTTTTGCATACTGTTTAATCTCTTGCTTTTTACAACAGACACATTTTCTTTACACCAGACACAGATTTTCTTTCTTTTTACTGTGTGTGTATATACATTAACATAGACTCTGACCTTTTTCTCTGCATTAATAAAATGGTAAGATCTGATGTCATACCTGAACTAGGGCTGTTTATTTATGTGCCATTTTAAGTGTATTTAATTTATGCACACACATATGTATACACACTATGCACACACATGCGTGTGTATGTGTATGTAATCTCAAAATGGACTGGAGAATGAAAATCAAAACATTCAGCATCTGTATTTTCCAAGTTACATAAATACATAGACATGGATATGACAGTATGCATAGAGAGGAAGGGAAGATAGCTTCCCAAACCATGGGGTTTAAGGAGAAGACCATCATGTTAAACAGGGCCTTGAGGTTTGCCCCTAGTTAGATTTCCTGCATTTATGTTATTTGCACTGAACCTGTAAACTATAAGGTCTTCAGAAAACAACTTTCAGTCTTTACTGAACCATTACAATCAACTTCCTCTCTTTGCTGCCGTGTGGTTGTATTGTTTGTTCTGCTCTCATCTGCGGTGGGCCAGGGGTGGAAACTTTCAAGTGAAGCTACAAGGCAGAACTTGGAATGTGTGTATATCTATATCTAATCTATCTATCTATCTATCTATCTATCTATCTATCTATCTATCTATCTATCTATCTATCTATCTGTGTGTGACTACTTTCCCATATATATACGTGCATATATATGTATATACATACAAACACATAGAACTTTATAAGGAAACATACTAGTAAAACTTTAACCTCGATGCCTTATAATTTATTTGTACTCATCAGTGCAGTAGTGGATGATAAGAGGATGCTTCTTATCTCTATTTTGCCTAAAATAAAGCTATGCCTTACTAACTGTCCTATTTTGTATACAAGTGACTGTTCTTGCTAATTCCAGGGAGTAATCTTTTTAATTCTTAAAGTATGAGATTTGTTTGACTTTATGTAATTACAGTCTTGCTTAATGGTTATAAAGTAATTGTTCACTCTAACTGTGGTGTCAGATTAAAAGACTTTTTGACAGACAATTCCAAAGGCTCACACCCTACTGTGTGAAGGAGAATTTCTTCCTATTTGTTCTAAAAATAAAAGGCAATTTCAAAAAGTGACCTTTTGTTGGAGTATTATATAAGACAGGGACTGATCATTTTTCTGTGTGCCTGTCACAATTTTTAATGATTACAATTAAAATAAAATTAGAATAAAGTGTGCTTCTATACTGTTATCAGAGGCATTCAGTGCTCCAATAATTTCATTTTTTTCCCATAAGCTCTGCTACTGATGGGAAGTTTGCAAGTCCCATGTGCAGAAACAGATGGGGGAATTTTAGTCTTTAGTCATCAATGCTCTTTGAAGTTTCCTTTCTAATTCCCTTTTCTTGCCAAATAATTTGAGAGCTGGCAATATCAAGTCAAATACCCCTCCTTCTGTACTTCAACTATCCTTTTTTTGACCTCATTCTGATCTTTTGGTTTTTTGCTGCAGTGTCTTAATAATAGAGCAGAATAAGAATGCTATTCTAGGCAAAGAGGACTTTTTTTTGGTGATATATAACATGCAAGTCAAGTTTTTCTTTGATTTCTTCCATTCTTTAGTCTACCTCCACATTCAGTAAAAATACAAAATTTCAGTGAGAAAATACATTCTGAATTTTTTCTCTTTTTTCATGCTTTCAGGTAAAATGGTTTTAAAAGAGTTAAAAGTGGGTCAACTTATTTTTGTGACATTCAAACAGGTACATCCAATTCATGTAATTATTCCAAATAAGATTCTTTTTTTGCATACTAAGCTAAAAGGAGTGTCTTCACGTTCTTAGAGCCCTCCTGATACCTTAACGCCTCATAATTTTGTCTCTTTTCTGAGAAGCCCTCACTGAAAATGTGCAACACATGTTTCAAACAAAGAGGTGCCTCCATAAAGTAGGAAAGTAAGAAATAAACGCAGTTATTATTTTCTTTTTTTGTCATACTTGATTTTGGAGATTAAATTCATATATTCATATATTCATAGATTCTTCATTAGCTGCTCCTTAATGTAACACCTTTTTCAATGGAAGGAAAAATATTGACCTGTAGAATATTGAAATATTGATATTGTATTAAGACAAGTATGTATCTTGAGAGTGAGATTGGTTTCTGTAATTTCTGGTTGAATAAAGCATATGTGCAGAGACTGGACAATTGGATGTATAAACTCATAGCTATGTGGGAGCCCTAGACTGAATATGTTCTACCCATGGCCTGTCCCACCAGAAACTATAGATTCATTTGCCCTGCACTGTGGCTAAACTAAAATGTCTCATGCCTGAATGAACATTTAGCCTATAAAAGCAAAAAATATTTTTCTTAAGGCCTGTTTCCTCACAGACATAAAACCAACAGTGATTGCATATGAAGACAAACTGAGGCTGAAGCAATTAGTGCTCACATTGTATGGCAAAATTTAGTCATGCGTTTGAGGTAGAGATTTTCATGACAGTAACAATGATCGGCTGAAGTTGTTGCAAAACTTCAGAATAAAGTATGGAAGTTAAGAAACAGAAATGGCTATTACAAAAATAATTCCGTTCTTCCAATTTCTAGTCAAACTAGCTGGATGATTCTCAGCGTTTCCAGATACTTGTGTGGGAGAAGAGAGAAAATAAGAATAATTTCTTGAGGCAAAGCTAAGTCAAGGAAATCAGACTATATTTAACTTAGAAATTAAGACCTTAAATTCTGAGAAACCTTGGTGGTGTGTACTAGGATTCAGATTATGAGGAACCCACCATGAAAGACAACTTGCTGTCTGGTTAAGATCCACGTACAAATCTGTGTGCCTTTAGAAGTAATAAAATCATGAATGTTGTCATTCTAGGGTATGGAGATAGTGGTAACTTGAGAAATAGACATTTCTTTTTATTTGACCGCTTCTGGATAAGTAGCTTTTAATTTTTTATTTCATAGCTGCATGCTAAATTGTATTTTACTTTGAAAGATGCTGTTACAAACATGCTACACTTCTAGAGTGTTTTTAGAAGTGTTCAGTACTGGAATTGAGTGGGATTTTATTTGCCTTTTTCATGCCTTCCAGCTGATGGGCAGAATTTAAGTCCCCATGGTGCACAAACAGATGGGAGAATGTTGGTCTTTCATTTTCAGTCATCAGTGCTAATTCTTTTATCTTCTGCATGCATTAGTCAAACAGGCTATGCCTGTCAAGCAATCCGTAATATGTGCCATGACAGCCTTTTTTTTTTTTTTTTTAAACTCTACTGAAAATCTTTTCTGTGAACTGACATTGCCTACATTCTATTAGTTTAAGGAGGAAAATGCTTTATTCATGAGCTAAATGATTGCCAAAATGGTTTTGGAACTTTGACAATTTTAAAGTACTATTTTTTTACTATTTTTTGAAGTAATTCAACAATCAAGAAATATGTTTTCAAATACATTTGGGGATTTTTATGGACATTGGTGAACCTATATATAGATATACAACTATGCAATGTTTTTTATGGACAGACACTGTATTGGCACAAACTTTTATCCTTTCTTACCCAGCATGCCACAGAGATACACGCTTGGGCTTTCTGGAACACTATGAGTTTCTTTATGCACACTGGCAAGCACCCATAAATCTTAATTTCTAGAGTATAGCAAGAGACCAAGTCTGTTTTGATGAGCAGTTAAGTTGTGTATTTGGATTTTGGTACCCATTTTTGCAACATGGAACCCAGAAGTGCCATGAATTAAAGAACTTATCCACAGAGCAGCTGAAATACTTTACTTATGTGAGGAAGAGTGAATATCAAACTGCATTTATATGTTCATTCCTTGACTGGTTTATGAAAATAAGTTAATTAGTGGCATAGCATGAATTTGTATTAATAGAAATGCATCTATTTTAGCAATTATACAAAGATATTGGCATAAAATTTTCAGCACTGCATTATCTCCTGATTACTTGAAAGTGTTTTTTTGGAGATATGTCTTTTATTCTGTTCAGTTTATTTTATATGCCTGGAAGGCACTTATAAGGCTCTGAATTCAGCTTTGATTCTGTAGGCTGTGTTGTCACAGACATAAGGGATTGAGCTCTATGTTTGTGCTTTTATGATGTGGGTGGGATCAGGCATGCTGAAAATGAATTCAGACCTTTATTATATCACAAGTTAAGCTCATCCAGATGGCAGACAGTTCCTACTCCCTATGAAAGAGTAGATTTGGTAATGTGAGAGGCATGGGCTTATAGACAGTAGCAACAGAGTGCTACTCTTACAGAGATGAAAGCCCTGAAATAGAAGAAATATTGCAGACAGATGATCATCGCTTCTCCTGTGTGAGAGGTGGCAGCTCCTACTGCAGGTAACCATTGATTCAAGTTTATGGAAGGAGTCCTGTAAATAGTGCCCTGGACCAGCCAAGTTTGGAGAAGTGTGCTCTCTGCAAGCCCATGTAAAAGGAAGACAGAGGCCTTTCTATTTGTATTAAGGAAGAATTTATTTTTGTGAGTGTGCCTTAACATGACGCCCTACGATGAAGGAAATCAGCTGAGCAGGAGAATTTGTTCCCTACATTTTTTCTATAGCTACACAAGCCCATGTAAGACATGCATGAAACATTTGTTAGTGTACCTAACATTTGTTACTTTGATTTGTGATCCACAAATTTTGGTTCTGAATTTGTATGTATAGGTATGGAGTTCGGGTCCTTGTTCAGATTATTTTGCTAAAAGACACTCTGGAAAAAAAGGAAGAATATATTTTCAGTTTGGAAACTCCCCCTTAATGAGGCCCATGTTTGCATTTCTTCAATACTTGTAGTAGTTCAGGTTTCAATACATAAGCATTTATTGATGAAAACCATTTGTTTTGGAAAAGTTATGCCTAGATCTGGCATCCATTATGGTTGAGGGATGGTGGCATTTTGATGTGGAACTTAGCTAACTGCAGGTAACTTAACCGCCTGAGAGAAGACATATTTTATTATTTGTAAAACATAATACTTTGAAACTCAAGTAATCAGTGTAGAGTTACTGAAATTCTCATTTAATAAAATATCAGGTATGTCCCCCTCAGACTGCAGTGATGGAAATTGCCCTATAAAGAATGAAGAATGGGATTTTAAAGGATTGGTTTTTTCCAGGTGAAATTTCCACTTGCTTGCTTTTCTTCAAGATGTATGAAAGGAAGAAGGCTGCTAGGGTTAGCTGTGCAGCAGATATCCCTATTCGGAGAAAGATTTTCTATCAGACACACTCTTGTCTTCCACAAGGGGAGTATGTTGTCTTTTTTTTCCTTTTCTTTTGGCAAGCTACATTAAAGGTCAGTAAAACCACAACTGAAGCTAGAGCAGCTTTGAGGTGTTGTACGGTATGCCGTGGGATGTACTGGACTTACATATCTTCGTAAATAGTTTATGAATGTTTTCATTTCTTTGTCAAGCTCAGAAGAAGAAGGAGTAAAAGCAAATATTTGGAAATAGGTATCCTGCATGGTAGACTTCTAGTCCTGAATCAGCCTTTTTCATGGATTTCTTCTGATGTTTTGCTCTGGAATAAGAATCTTTTCTCTGGAGTGGGTATATATTGGTTTTCTATCTCCCAAATATCTTAAGAATCTGTGGTGTCATAGGGAAGAGTCTTCCTTAAAGGTTTGTGTGGAAAAAAAAATTAAAATTAAAGTATTAGAACTGCAATCAGTGTTCTGAGAGACAATATTTAGATTTAGTAAAATAGTTTCTAGATTGTTTTTGTCGTCATAAAGAGAACACAAAAGAGGTTGCTCAGCTTGTGTCTGTCAGTTTTCTTCTTACTAAGCAGGCAAAACTCAATTATGATGACAGCAGGTAGGGGAACTGTCAGTGGAGGATCTGTAATTGTAATCTTTAAAAACACTTTTTTCCCCAGGTCTTCTAGTAGCTGTATTATGATTTCCGTGAAATAATTTCCTGCCTACAGAAAATCTGTTGTTGAAATGAGTTGGAAGGAAGACATGCTTTTGAATTCAGAGCAGCTGCTCAATCTCACTTAATCTTTTATTTCGTTGTCTGTGGTTTGCTAATGTGGTGAAGTCTTTAGCTTTTTTTTTTTAGCTTTGCCTTGAGAACTGTTCCTCATCTGTTCAGCATCGTGAATTTGTGTAAAGTGGTATCCAGTGCTAATGACCTAAACCACAACAGTGTGTAGGGCAACTTTATTCCTTTTGCTTTGTTGATGAATGAGATTCAAACAAGTCTAATCGGAGCCACAAAGAGGAGCCAGCTAGATTTGTGGGATTTGGTATCTTGAATGGAAATTTATGCAAGCCATTGAGGTTAGAGAGCAAGATTGCATGGCACCATGGAGCCCTTGAGCATGTGGGATTTCCTGTATGTTTCCTTATTCTCAAACAAATAGAGCTTTATATCCTGATTACTTTTGCCTTCTTTTTAACTGTTCATGTACTAAGGACTTTGGCAAAGATGTAGGATCAGCACAGTAACTGTGGCATAGGTGAGAATATGCAGGTGTGTGTGTGTAAACCTTGGATATCCTTCAACAAACAAAAACCTTTTCATGGAATTAATGGGAAAAAGTAGGTCAATAAAGGGGGAAAATCTAAACTATGCATGTCACAGGAAGTGAAATGGTGCAAATGTTTTATGAAGAATTACATTTAATCTTGGGCTATGTTAATGACATTTTATAAAATGGTGTGGTTTGTAAATCATGTGATTATATTTTAAAAAATACAAAAAAGTGAATTGCTCAAGCTGTTAATGAAAAAAATGCTAGCCTGCAGGAAACTGATGGACTGATGAGAGAATACTATGTAAATGTTTCTACATTTTCATGTGTATAAATGTATACTGTTATAAATACATGGAATATGTGGAATAGAATCAAAATAGATTACTAATATAAGTAGGTATAAAACAGTCAGGTTTTGTGATGGGGTTGACAGGTGACTGCACAATTTGCACACAGCTAACATTGTAGAACAGTTAAACTGTTGCAAGAACTGTGTAGAAGCCTCCGATTAGGATAAAATTTTGTTGTTTTTTTTTCCCCATGGCAACGAGTATATTATTTTTTTCTGCCTCTGTCCTTTTTCTTTTTTTTTCTTTATTTTAATTTTATATATCCACACATATTCACATATTCCTCAGGGTCTACTGTATTTCTGATTGCCTTAATAGAAACTCATGAAGCTAATGGTGGTAATCCTAGGTGACAGAGGCAATTGCTGGGTCATCATTTCTGTATTAAAAATATTTTTTAATGCACCTGGGGCTTTCTACTATATGAATAAAGCTAAAATATTTAGTTATTTCAAATATTTAAATAACCTGCTTGGCCTACAGGTTTGAGAGAATAATATAAGGTATGCAACAGAAGGAAGGTTTTCAAGAATTTCAGTGCATCATAGTCAGACTTTCAGAAATCTGCCCAATTTTCCCCTAAAGTGGATTGATGCTGACTCTGGTTCAGAAAGCAGTTCCACCAGGAAACCCTTCTGAGCATGATGTTGTCTGGGTGCAAAACCTGTGACAGCCTAGCTGGGAAGGTAAGCAAGAGGCAGTACCTAGGCAGAGAAATGCCCCAAATCTCTCCTAAGTCCTTAGGGAATCTGAGTAAGTTAGGAGTCCTCAAGCAATGCCTAAATCAGATTACACTACTGTCCATATTGTTGTGATGGCATTGAGTTTCTGGACATACAACTCAAGGGTTAGAACTCTGTCTCTGAATACTGGGGATGGCTGGAGGTCTAAGCTCACAGCTTTTTTCATATGGTTTTCACCAGACTGCTGATATAAAAATTATTGTGGATTTCAGAGAGACAGAAAGAAATAAATAATTTAAGATCTTTAAATAAGGACACATTCCTCAGAAGGGAGATTCCTGGGCCTTTGTTCTTCTTTTTTTTTTTTTTTTTTGAACAATGGTAGGTAGAGATATTTTTCATTTGGGAATCATGAGTTGTATCACTACTCTGGAAATAAGAAGGAGTAGGAAGGAATTCAGAAGATACACATCTAATCTAAATTTGCTCTCTAGGTTCCCCTTACAGTCAGTGCAACAAGATTAGAAGAAAACATTGCATTTTGTAGGAGGACAGATTATTTTGCTGTGTAGGATATGGTCGAATAGGATGTAAGTGATGTTTGAGACAGCTGAGATGAGTCATTTTGGATGCCTGTCTGTGCCCTGGTCACTGTGTTGGAAACTCAGATCACCTCAGACTAACAGTTCAGTTTCAAGTTTGATAACATAAAGCCTACATGAACTTGCTCATTTTTTGTCTCATATTTTACTCTGAGCCATGACCTGAGACTATTGCAATTTTTCTTTGATACAGTACTTACAGAGAAAGCTCCTGAAAAAAGCAGTCATGTCTTCTATTAATAATTTCATATTACATTTGACCTCTGCTGCTGTGGTTTTGAGAAAGGCAGTCCTTGGTACTTCTCATTTTTATTACCTAAGCTCTTTATCATACAAGCTGTGAAGAAAAGTAATTAAATTTACCTGAGGTCACATTTATTTCATAATTCCTTGCCATTAAAAGCCATAGAGAGAACATTTGAAATTAATGTTGCAACCTTTTAAAGAAGATACATGACAGTGAATACTAGTGATGCACCTTTTAATGATGTAACAGTAGTAATGTAAGCTTCTATGTCCACCAGATATTGATGATATTTTCAAGGATGAGAGCTTTCTTACTTTAAAAAAAATTATTTCCCTAAAAATTCTTACATTAACAATATTTAACATAGGAAATATAAGTTTTCTTATCGTGCTGGTGGTATCTTTTCAAGCTTCTCATGAATCTGTTCATTTCACCACCCCTCACCCCCAAGGACTCTTCTTAGTTGTCACTCATTTATGTTGAATTTTGAATGAAACTTAGAGAAATTTCAGCCTGACTTCTTTAGAGACTACAGTTGAAATCATCAAGCTCGTTGTCTCCAGTTGGTGACAAATGGCAGTTTTATTTAGCAGTGGATGGTTCTCTTTGAGGCTGGATTGATGGATGAGGCCTTAGGAGGTCAGGCCAGCTGACAGGGTTACCCAGAGCAGCTGTCTGCCCATCCCTGCTGCAGGGTGTCTGTGCTGCTTGTCACTCAGCTTTTGAACCACTGCTGGGACTGGTGGAGCATTTAAGGCAGGCTAGTCAGTGACAGCTGACTAAAGTGTTGAGCTGCAAATGGTGGTGGTTCCAAAACCACCAATGAGCAACTCAGACATCTGTGCAGCAAAGCCAGACTGGACAGCTAGTGTGGCAGCAGTGTCAGCTGTCCCAAACAAAGCCAGCTTTTTTGACATTCATGACTCCTTCATTTTAACTTTGCTTTTTTGTGTGTTTTGTTTTGTTTTGTTTTGTTTCAGGTTATAATCAGCCTGCTGCCTAACAATCCCAGCTTTGAAATGTTTTTGAATGGGATCATGTAAGAACTCCAGTTGTGTTTTGAGATTTCAGTACAAAAACCTAAAGTGCTTTTAATTCTTGTCTGTAGGCTGGAGCAAATGTGCTTCTGCAAGATGTTAATGGAAATATTGCACTCGATTATGCTGTAGAAGGGACTGAATCTAGCAGCATCCTTCTGATGTACTTGGAAGAAAATGGTAAGTCAGCTCTTCAGGTTTTGGAATACTTTTATTGAACATGTCATAAAAATGATAAGGATCTGATGTAAGTCACGCCAAAGCCAATTAAACTATATTAGTTCGAGGACAAAGGGGAGGAAGACAATTTGGAACCACAAAAGTTTTCAGTGTGTTTAAATTGGAACAACTAACAGAGGTTAATGGCCATTGTCATCTTCAAAACTGCTTTTGACCTTTTGTATGGAGATGTTAGAATGTAAATTCAAAGTAGAGAAACTGAAGTGACACAGAAGCTTTAAAACAACTAATTTAACTACTCAAGAACTAGGTTTCACATTTTGTTGCATTTCCCATCTATGGTCTCAGAGAATTTTTTTTTCAAGTGACAGACTGCTAAAGAAATAAATCTTTGCAAATAATTTGAATGAAAATGCATATAATACTTTATCCCTCATTCAGAAATATTAGTATTGGTTTAGGGTTGTTTTTTTAAGTTAGAAAAATACTGTAGCTAGGTTTCTATTATAAATTATGCTGGATATGTTATAGATGACAGGAAAACTAGGTTTGTTGCTCATCAGTTCCAAACTTAGATAAGACTTCTGAAGTGAGATTTCTAGCACTGCTTTTGACTGTGAGAGGTTGTCTTAACATTGTATGTGGCTCATCTTAACACTTAACAAAAGGCATTAAGCAAATATAATAAGAAATAATTTAAAAATTTCAATATTGCCTCCATATAAGGAATCTTTTTTAACATGAGCTAAGTTAAATTAAATTCTGTTAATGAACTCTTAAGGAAAGTGTCAAGGAAATCATAGTGTCAGGTCCTATACGGCACACATCCAGTGTATTGCACGTTTTATAATTTTATTTCCTTAGGGCATGGCAGTGTCTTCACAGCTCTGGTTTTGGATTTTTCTAATGGGAAAGCAGCTATTAGCTTCTAAAAACTTGATTGCATTGAAAAATACAGATATTTGTTGTCTATATGTTACAAATACTTTGATTCATGTTTAACAGGTACCATGCAAAACTCCTGTAGCATACAAGATATAGTCTGCTTACAGTGGTGTCTCTTTTACAGTAGGTAGGAGAGACATTATTCCTAATTAAACAGTGATTCTGTGAATGTTGGAAGTTACCAAATTTAAAACCTTAAACATTTTGAAGGCGACATCTACCTCTACTAATTTTAGATCAGTAAGCTAAGTTAATCATCCAGAGTTTTTGGTAGAGAGAAAGAG
Organism: Cichladusa arquata; assembly: GCA_026413545.1. Classification (NCBI taxonomy): domain Eukaryota; kingdom Metazoa; phylum Chordata; class Aves; order Passeriformes; family Muscicapidae; genus Cichladusa; species Cichladusa arquata. The sequence continues at coordinate 23,613,365 of JAOTQP010000001.1, forward strand.
GAAATGCATGTATTGTATCATTCTTCATAACCTGGCTAGGTGAGAACTGACTTCCAGGACTGTTTCTTTCTGCTGACTGATAAGAACTTAAGCTTACAAGTTTTAGGGTTAGATAGGATAGATCAATCCAACCCCTTAACTGCAGTAGTACGTGAAAACCTGGCCTTTGGGTGATCACTCTCAAAATGCCCATCAGCTGTGCTTGGTCTGCTAGTATTATTTTTGTAGCAATATGTAGGAGAAGGGATTACAGGCAATCTTGCCCCTGATGAGTCACAGCTGTATTAATTACCAAAACCAGCCTCACCCTTAATAGGTCACAGCTTTATCCAATAAGGATGAGTGTGATAAAAGGATGGGTTGGCTCATTGAGGGAGGATCCTGAGGGATGGGAAATAGGAGGAACTGAAAGAATGAGCCAGAGGTGGGCTGACAGGTGAGGAAGGACAGCTCAAATAGGGAATTGTTACTGTGCGATCAGTCTGAGCTTGCAAGGGAAGCCTACAGTGGTAGCTTGCTGTAGTCAGAGTCAGTGAGGAGCTGGAGTCTGCAAGCCGAGTTGTGGGGGAGAATAAACTGGGACCCTTTTCACATTGTTGAGCAAGAAATGTGTCTTGTCTCATTCCTATCTCTAATGTGAGTCCTGCTGCAACCACAGTAGACAGCTCAAAGTATCTTTCTTTTGCACTTGACCTCTGAAATTTATTTAGTACCTATGAAATATTTGTATAGCCTACCAAGAATGTTAGTAACTGAGGAGGAGATACTTGAAGGAAATTAGGCTGTAAGAGTAAGTATAGATTACTTTGAATTTCCCAGACTCCATGTCTCTCTGTGGATTGTTTTGGTGAAGTTCTCCTCACAGCAGCAATCGCCATACACACCGGCATTGAATGCCTCAACACAGAGCAAGGTTGGAACCAAACCTCTTTTTATAAGATTAGCTGATCCTTTAGTAAGTACTGTCTTTGGCCTGTAGTGTTGAGAAACACCCACTCATAGTCTCAGCCTTTAAATACCTTGTATAAGGAATATTTACCTATTCTCTAAACTTCCCTGCATACCTAAAATGTTTTAATTTCATTTTCATGTCAATTCTCCATTCAATTGCGCATCCCGGTTTACAATGTTAAGAAGAGATTTGTGTATAGAATAGATTATACTTTTATCATTGCCTCTAATTGCAGTGATCATGGCAAAAAGTAAAATTAGGTGCCTTATAGATTAGCTAATGAGAAAACCAGAAGCTATCAATTTACTTCCATGGAACAAAGTAAGATTGAAACAAGTAGCTTTGAAGCCACAGAAAACTTTGTTAATTGGAAACTGAATGAGAGTTCTTAGAAGTCTAGTGCGTATATAATTTCTTACAGATTTTACTACTGTGGTAGTTCACTGTATCTGTTTAATTTTACTATAGATCTTAGTGACTGAACTGCTCTTCATTGTTTGAAATAACTTAATTTAGTTTGCACAAGGCCTGGAGCCACAAGTGGTAACAATTGCCCTGGATGCCTTTGATGATTTATATATTTTAAAACAGTTACTGGAGTTAGTTCTTTGAGTTCTGCTTGTAAACGGACTGTTAAGGCACGGGAGTACAAAATATTGTAATCATCTAGCAACTGCAAGAAAGCTTCTATATATACTTTACTGTTATGGAATATAGCATATGAGGTTGTTATGTGGACATTTTATTACTGATTTTATTAATTTTTTCATTTATTATTACTGTTTCATTAAGATAGTCTCTTTTCCTGTACAGAAATTAGCTTTCTCTGCTGTTATATAACATTATATAAATAATATTACATTGTATACTGAAAGTAATTATTGACCAAAGAAACAAATTAGCAGTCTTCAGTTACCTAAGAGAACACAATTCGAGGTGCTACCCAACAAAAACAAGAGCATTGTTTATGTTGGGTAATAATTCTGGCATATTGTGTGCTTCATTTAAGATATCTCTAATTGAGGATGGGAGGGAAAATACAGCATTCTTTTTTATGTTTAGAAAAATGTTTGAAACAGCATAACTGCATCATATTAGATTGTGTCCAAGGGGCATTCAGAAGCCTAGTGGGCTCATGAGCTTAAGAAATTTATTTGGCTTTATCTAAATCTGATGTTTGGCAGCCGATCCATAGCAAACTCTTCTTGGAGCAAGAGATATTTTGAAGGTAGGCATCTGTATCTGAACTGCCTCTACCTTTCCATGTGCTATGGAGGGAGCCCAGAATGGCCAGCTGAGACATAGAATTTGCTGTGTAGGATGATTTTTTTGATATTTAAATTTACAGGTTTGTACATAGGTCCCTATTCAGTAGTCAACACTGCTATTCAACAGTGCAGTTCTAGGAAATGCTGACTGTAAAGAAGAAAAAGGTTGTTAATTTGACCGACCTCTAGGGAAACACCAGTAAAAGCTCTTAAGTTTGTTCTGTGCCAAGATGTTGGTTTTTCACGTTACTGATGTTCCTGTTTTGCTATGAAAAGAAGGTTATAACATTTAAGGACTTCAACATCTGCTGAAGCAAGGCCAACTTAGAGTAGGCCAGGTGGGAATGGAGATTCTACTTCTCTCGGCTCCTGTTCCAGTGCTAACCCATCTTTGTAATTTCTTTCAATTTTGTTTTCATTTGAAATTTTCTTTGTTCCAAATTATACCTTCACCTTCATATCCATTCTCTGTTTACTTTCAGAGAGTGTCTCCTTCCAGAGGTGAAATGAAAATACTAATGTGTTCTGCTTTAGGGCAAATTTGGGAGGAAACTTCCCAAGGGGTGCCTCTAGAAAGCAGATTCAAGTGGCCCCTGCCCCAAATGGTTTGGGAAAATATTTCCTTGGAGAAAGTGGAAAAAACTTGTTTTTTTAACAAGCAAATTGTTCATAAGCATAAAAAATGAATAATATTAAACAGTAAAATCTCTCTCTGTTCTGAAGAGATAACAAATTCAGAAAGTTCTTGTGGGGTGTAGCTCAGCTCACTGTGTCTCTCTAAGTCCCTCCTGCTGGAAAATGCTGTGTCCAGGCCCTGGTGGGCCACAGGTGTGAGCTCCTGGTGTTCTTCTGGGTTTTCAGTCCAGATCAGGGCCAGTCAGTTCCAAGAAAAATAAAAATAAACCACAGCCTAGAGAACTTCTTTGCCTCAGGTAGCTAAAAAAAAAGGCAACAAAAAAACTAACTAAAGGCAAAGGAGAGCTCTCTGCCACTGTTCACTGCAGATAACCCTGTGAAGGATGTGGGGCACCAAGTGCAGTGTCAGATAACAAACTCTGCACTTCTTCTCTCCCGCTTTGTTCTCAGAACTAGTCTTAAAGCTGCAGGACTTAATATCCAGCATAAACAGAGCAGGTGATTGGGGCTATAGGTGTCATAAAGTCACCCTGGGGCATAATGTAAAAAGGTGATATTTTTTTCACTATCCTGCTTTATTCTAAACCTGATTGATTATTGAAACCATCAAGAAAGTCCACCTAGTACCTTCCATACCTTTGTTTTGATTAACAGCAGCCTTATAATTTAAGGCAAATCTCTAGAATATTTAATAGCATTTTTAAACAATCAAACTTCAAATGAGTGCCAGTGTATTCTCTGTTCCTGGAGGCAGAATGTCTACTGCAGAACTGTGTCAGTGAAACTCTGATCATGGCATATGATCCTTGTTTCCTCCTTTTCCAGGAGGCTGTTTTAAATATTTAATACTTTGAGGGATGGAACATTTTTATTTCTTTACATGGTATTTAGTTGTATAGTGGATTGCATGACTCAGCTATAAACTAAAAATGACTGACAGATAATTCTTGGTTCTGTATTTGCCAAGTCACAGGAGGTGGCACATTCACTGTAATTCACTTCTAAATAAATATTTGTTCTCTTTTGTCCTCCAAGATCTCAGGCTGCAGTTTTTAGTAACATAACTGTGCATTCCAAGAATGTCAGCCTTGTTATTGAATCATAGAAAAGAATATTTGGACATTTAAATATATATTTTTTTTAAGAACTGTCTATATATCACACACATCTCCAAGCAAATTTAATAGCTTTCTTGTCGTGTAGTGAGAGTTTCATGCAGTAGCAGATCATTACTTAAATCACACCAGATGGTTTTCTTTAACTTATTTTTTTGAAAAATGACTATATTTAAATAACATATCTACCCAAAGGTACAGATTGTATTCTTTTTTCTACTCCGACACAGATACAGGAGAAAAAAATGGGTATTGCTTTTCTGAAAAGTATTTTACACAGAATTATTCACTTTATGTGAGGGGAAATTAATTTAAAATAGCTGCTTAAAGGTTGACCTTTGATGGTAATACAGATTTCATGCACTTGAGCAAAATCTATTATGCTATTCCAAGCTGAGGGAATAATGGGTCTGTTTTGTTCCCTGAATATTAAAAGGATCATATTCAGGTGTCTCAGAAAAATGCATATAGAGCCAAAATCATGTGCAAACCCTATGCACTTAGGTGGTTTTGTATGGTTTAGATGAGTTAAAGTATTGTGCAGATTTTGTGAATGTAGACCATTGTTTGTTAAATTCTTACTAGTAAGGGAATTAAGCCTTACTCTTCAGCTGAAAAATAGAAGTATTTTTTTCTGCCTTGCAGCAATAGGTAGAATAAAAAAGAATTTTAAAAAAGAAACTACATGTTAGTATAGAATCCTTCACTGAAAGCAGCTTTTAACATTAGCCAGAATTAGCCAACTTGTCAATTACTGCAATAAAGAGAATTTCCCTGAAGCCAAGAGTTAACAACATATAGGACATACGATGTGCAGAAAAATCTAATTTAGAAAAGTAGTGGGCAAGGGTTAAGGAAAAATTTACTGCAAACCTGACACTTTACAGTAATCTAAATGTGATAGGAAGATAGACCAAAATTATTTTTGATTTAAACTGTAAGTAATTTGAAGTTTTCCATAAAATCTGGTGTGGTTGCACTAAAAACTCCCACAAAGCTGCTCATCCATTCCCTGCCTGACAAGGACAGCAAGATTGCTTACCAGAAACTGTCACAGGCTAAACAGATGCAACTTGGTGGAAATAGTTAACTGTCAATAGGCTCAGACAGAGAACAGAAAGACAAACATTAGAAAGATACTTTTCCTTCCCTCTTCCCAGGCTTTGCTTTTTCACTCTGAACTCTTCCACCTTCATAAGCAGCACATGGAGGTGGGGGAGTGGTCTTTCTAATAGCAGCCTCTCTCTGCCCCTTTCTCCTTCACATTATTCCTCTGCTCCAGTTGGGTTTTTCTCAGGCATGCAGCTCCTTCAGGAGCTGCCAGGCTCAGCTGTGTCCTGCTGAGGGTCTGCCAGAGCTGGCAGGACAGCCCTGCCTCTCCCCACACAACCCATCCCTACAGCTGCCAACACCTGCATGGTACATCTCATTGTGTTTCTCAGTACTCTCTCACTTTTTGTGAGAATAAGATCTAAATGAAGATCACAGTGTGTATTTTTCATTGGGATTGGTTGTTATTAGTTAGAAGGAATGAGTGTGTACACCAAAATGTTTTCATGTTCAGGTTGTGGTACAGAAACCCTTAAAAAGATCTAGTAATCCAACAAGGGGAGAAAAACCCCTGGAGTTTCTCAGTGCAGTCAAGAAAATAAAGGGATATAAACCAATATTATTTCATTTAAATACTGTTCAAGGCTTTAATATTTCAAACTGTTTCACAGGCATTAAGGAATTATTGCTAATATACTGCAGTAAGAATTGACTAAAATGCCAACACATACAGATTGTTAGCACTAAAGATCAGCAAGCTTCAGCTAAAACTGGATTTCCTAATACATTTTCTGTTTTAGAACCATATGCACCATGATCTTGATTTATGCCTACAAAATTTCTTTCAACAATATTGATGCAGTAGGTTGACAGAAAAATAGGCAATCAAAACCAAACAGCCTCAGGGTGGCTCGAAGTTTTTTCACTTTGATTCTTGTTGATTGGGAGCCACCTACCCATAAGATTATCACATACACACACACAAAAAATCTATTTTCATCAGAGAGCCTGATTAATTGATGGTAGGGCTTAGGTATTGGTGTTGCCAGTGAGAACAGAGGAACAAATGAAATGTTTCAGTAGGTCCTTTCAAAAAATGAAGCACATGAAAAATGTGACACATTGGAAAATGTAATAGTTGCAAAGGCTTTTCCTTTGGCCTTTCCATTTTCTAATATAAATGTGAATGAGCTACCTTAATATTAAATTTTTTCTAGTTCTTGGGGAGCTTTGAAGTCTTAGATTCCTCTTAATATTTTTGTGCTTCCAGATGTTACCCATATGTTTCTATCAAAGGGAAAAGCTTTAAATTCACTGTGCAGACTTTTGACACTGAAATTAACATATTAAGTTATAGCCAGTAGTTTATGATCTAGTTTTCTAACAGATGCTAGAAGGCAAACAGGCATCTCCTTGAGTAATAAGCTTTGCTAAGATTTGAAAAAAGATTGTGAAGAACATCAGAAACTGGGGGTGCCTTTCAATATCCTTTTAAACAACTTATCAAGAAATAGAAATAATCTAATTAATTACCAGCAGAAGCATACGATCACTTATTAATGGCAATCCTAAAACTATAACTTTATTCAAGTTGGAAAAAAGAGTCAGTGCCCACAGTGCACCCACAATCCCTGTGACCTCTCCTCCAGCCCTGTGCCCAGGGCTTGGCTGCCTGAGCTCAAGGCCAGCTCTGGTGGCCTTGTGACCTGGGAGCTGTTGGATGGGAAGGAGCTAAGCTGGAGCAGCACTGCCATGATCTTTCACCCTTCTTTGTCTCTGGAGCCACATTTAGTCTTGGGTCCTTGCTTGAGGTAGTCCTGTGCCCAGACATGATCCCTAACATTGGGGTCAACCTTTCTGGCCCCAGCCCTGGACCACTGACTTGACACCTTGCTTTACCTGATCTACCTGGATTTGTCACTAGAGGCTTTTCTGGCAACCACAGGACTGCTGTTGGCCCTGATTCCCATCACTAGACCTGCTCAATTTTTCTGTTTTGGGTACTATGGGATTGTGCCTTGATCAGCAAGGATGGTGACCTGCCTAGCCTGTGTTCACCCTCAGCTCCTGTCTCCCTTGAATGTGTTGAGTAGCTTGCTTTTACTGCTCTCTCACAAAAAAAAAAAAAAAATAAAAACACAAAACAAAACAAAAAAAACCCAAAAAAAACCACTATAGCATATTAAAACATTGCAGTAAAATCTGTACTGTAGAAATACCATCTGTGATGGTCTCGTTTCAGATATGATATTTACCACAAGTAGCTGGACAGAGTGATATACTTATTTTGCTTCTGTCTTCTAGTATTAATAGAAAAAAATATATGCAGTACATATCCACAAATGAGTGCATTAATATTAAGCCTTGAATTATGCCAGCTTTTTGAAATAAATTGCAAAAAATATTTTTGTTATTATACAAGTTAAGAGGCAGTTCACTTAACTAATTTTAGCTGAAAGGATCATCAATGCCCTTATCGTAGAAGAGAGGAATAAAAGCATGTTCACTAGAGTGGGAGAATTGTCACTCTGATATCTACATGAGGAGGAGGTGGGAACTTCACTTCTGATAGCATATTTGGACTAGAAGGAAATTAACCTCATCAGCCCAGAAAGCCAACTGTGCATTCAGAGCAGTGTGGGCAGCAGGGCCAGGGAGGGGATTCTGCCCCTCTGCTCTGCTCTGCTCTGCTGAGAGCCCACCTGCAGGGCTTCAGCCAGTTCTTGGCTCCCCAGCACAGGAAGGACATGGAGCTGTTGAAATGAGTACAGAGGAGGCCACCAAGATAATTAGATAATTAGAGGGTGGAGAATCTCTCCTATGAGGAAAGGCTGAGAGAATTGTGCTCTTTCAAGAGAAAGGTTTGCTATAGTTGCAGCCTTCCAGTACCTGAGGGGAGCCTATAGGAAAGATGGAAAAAAACTGTTTACATGGGCATGTAGTGACAGGACAGGGACAATAGTTTTAAACTGAAAGAGAATAGGTTTAGGTTAGATAATAGGAAGAAATTCCTTATGTGAGGATGGTGAGACAAAGGAACAGGTTGCCCAGAGAAGCTGTGCATGCCCCATCTATGGGAGTGCTCAAAGCCAGGTTGGGTGGGGCTCTGAGCAACCTGGTCTAGTGAAAGGTATCCCTGCCCATAGCAGGGTGAATGAACTAGAAGATCTTTAAAGCTCCTTTCAACCCAAGCCAGTCTATGAAAATAAACATGCTTCACTAAACGTATGTAATGATATCTTTAAAGGCAGGCAAAACCCTCCAGCAACAATCAGTAGTGTAGCTGCAGTGAGTTAGTAGTTTTACAAGTATACATTCTTTTGCAGTATCTGAAAATATTGGCTTCCCTCCTCACATAGCAAATGTTGCTGGCATGTATCTGTTTATATGCTGACCTTTGAAAATCAGATTCACATAATGCCAAGTGATATGCACAAGGGCTGTTGAACAATGTAATCTCACAAAAATAATGCTGTTTACAAAGATATCTAATAAGCAGCAGAAAAGTCTTTCTAGAACTTAAAGCAAATAATAGCTACATCTGGATATTTCAATGAATGAAAATTCGTATTTAAAGAATTGTACCATGATTTTATTTTTTTTTACATATCTATCCTATTCTATGCTGCACAGAAGAAAAATAAAAATTCTAAACTGTAGTATTCCCTGAATTATAGAAGAGTAAGAGAGGCTTATCATGCATGGGGTGGAAAGAGCCTTGCTGTATCTACAACTCTGTGGAAGGGCAGAAATAGATAGTGAGAGAAGAGAGACTGGCTTCTCAAATCCACTGCAAGTTTTCAATGTTTTCAAGACAAGATGCTGTTGACTTCTCCTTAAGACTATTAAGCCCATTGGAGAATGAGACCTGCATGTTACAGCAAGAGTGGCTGCTGGGGCTGTGAGCAATGCATGTTTGCCAGAGTGCTTCAGTGTTTTGCTTTGTACTGGTCCCAGGAGTGGGTGTTCCCCTTGCACACTTGTTTGTACTGGACATTTGTGAGGAAAATGTGTTTAATAGCAATACTCAGTTGCCTTGTATTTCTTTATCACTGAAACTTTTGGAAAGTTACTTTTGCATTATTTATCTGAGGTTTTTCTATTCCTTTTGGTTGTCACTTCTATAACCATATGCCAGAGAAGGTGAGACAGCCAAAGCACATGAAGTGGCCTTGTCAGGTGTTTTTCTGAAACAGCGAGAGGTGATTTATTTTGTACTTTTTGGGTTATGCTCCTGCCTGACATCAGCACTGATACTCATCACCAAACGTGTGTCCTGCAGGGTCACTTCTATTTTAACCACTTCTTCTCCATCTTGTCTCCTGCAGAATTCCTGACTGTGTAGCTTTTCTGATTTTAAAGGGTATTTGTTGTGGGTTTTTTCATCTTATGCCATTTTTTTTACTTTCCAGTTTTTGAAATGTGAATCCATTCCCATAGTGGATGCCAATGTGTTTTTCTTCCTCTTTTTATTCATGCTGGCTGTCGTCCCATTTCAGCTGAATATCTAAACCACATTTCCCTGTTGAAAAGCAATGTGAAGGTCATTCTTTGATTCAGGCAGTGAGAGTTACTTACTGTATGAGTAACATTTTTTTGTTCCATCTAAATTCTTGGAAAGCATCACGCCCTGGGGAGGGAGAGCGAACTCCCCAGAATTATGAACTCGATCAAGGGAAAGCACTTATTGACAAGGTCTCCTTGTTTGAGCCTCACAGAATGATACATGTGCATGCTAGAAAAATCTGCTACAAAAGTTTTTGCTTGAAGCCTAATAGCTCCTGAGTTCTTGGAATTCAAAACTCCACTTCTAAGACTGAAACTTAGATTGCATGTTGTCATTATATTTTTTGTAAAGGTAGAGAAAGGGAAACTCTATTGTTTCTGTAGCACTTTCAAACTCTGGATATTTAAAAAGTGAAGTCTGTGGAACCATGTCACATTGGTACCTGTCTGGCTGATTTATTTCTGTTTGTTTAATGAAATATGTATCATTCATTTATACAAGTGTTAGTTTGAAACCAGTAAGGCTGCCTTGACTAGGTTTTAGATTCACACAGACTATGACTTTTGTTGCTCTATGGCATGGTTTATGTGTTTTATCTGAGCTGATGGCTGCATTACATTATATGATAGCAAATAATACAGCAGCTACTGCAACTGAATGCTTTGCTTGTTTTCCTCTTCAACACGAGCAGAGTTAATCTTTCAATGGCTGGGTTTTTCAATGGCCCCAGGTAAGTCACACCAAGCTTCAATAAAAGGCAATTTACAAGGAGTAAGGATCAATATTTCGCTGTTAATATAACAATGTACTGATATGTTAATTCTCTGACTATATTGAGTGTAAGTCAGTAGTAAATTGCTAGAGAGTGCTGAGTGGACTCAGCTGGCCTCTGCCCTCAACCTGTAGGCATTACTGTAATTTACCTTCAATATGATGAAGGAAACAAACTTATAATAACTGTATTTCACTCTCAGTATTTATTTTTTATTTCTCATTTTTTTCTTCCTAGGACAATCAGAAACTGTATTTCTAATTTGTGGAATGTGAAATTAGTTTCTGCTTTTGAGTGTTTGAGGTATTCTCAGACAAGAGAGGTAGTAAATTAATTTCCACCCATTTTCTGTCCCCTCGAAACTCAAAACTTGTTCTAATTGTTTACCAGATACATCAAGAGGAAGAAAAAATTGACATAAGTTCTGTCAGCAGTACTTAAGCATGTCTTACTTCATCAGGTATAAAATGCTGCATCTATATTGAAACTTTAATCTTCCTTACCTGAGAACATCAGAAAAAACTTCATCTGGACCAGTGAAGTTTTGTTCTGTCTGCTCAGGCTTCTATGTTGGGTGTTTAAAATGTCAACTCAACACTGCAAATGATAATAAATTTTGGGTGTATATTGCCCTTAGGTATTTGGGAGAGTTCTGTCACGGGGACAAGAGTGTTAAACCATTAATTTACTGTGGCAAAAAGCAGGAAATAGGTAGAAATAGAAAGAAAAAAAAATATTTAATTGGCATCATGTGTCATTGGTAGTCTGTAAATATCATCAAGTAGTTTCAAATCATTACTCTGAAATGTGATGAAGGCATAAAAGCTTTATTTCTGACAAAAAACATTGATTGTTAGGAGACACTGAGCACATTCTGTGAAATTGGCATTACGTTCTGGTCTAGCAACTTTCAGGCAGTAGGATGTTAAACACATTCTCCTTTGGGGACATTGTCTCATTTAATCTATCAGTGTCATATATATATATATATATATACACACACATATATATGTATGTGTATATATATATGTAGATGTAGGTATGTGTTTGTCTAAATTACATTCACATGAAAGATTACAGGGTTAATCCAGATACAGAAAGCATGATTTTATCCATCTCATGCTTGTATTTGTGTTTTACATTTGGTGTTCTTTAGTATCCTTTAGGCGACAGGTCTAAAAATGAGAGAATAGGAAGACCGTGTTCACAATGAACATTTCACTTCGGAGTTGAAATTCTTACAAGTGTTGCAGGCAACAGAACATAAAGCAGCAGGTACAGGTGGAAAAAAAAATGGAATTCTTTGATGAACTACATATTGTGCACCTCTTTATACAAGTTCCCTTTATACAAGTTCCAGTTCTTAGATTAAAACTAAGAAACTCAAAATATGATTTTACCCTGAAACATGCTTCCATTGTTTTAGTAATGTAAAGAATTTCAAGTACTGTTGAAGATAAAATATTAAGTTAAATACATATTAATTACATTAATTTATAGTTTGTAATTTTTCAACTTAGGGACAAATGTGGAAGAGAAACAAAAAATCACTTATTCATATGATTTTTTGCTATGTCATGGCCAGAATAGAATTTTTATACTCAAAATGCATTTTCTATATATGGGTTTAAATAATCTCATGGAGCTAGAAGCAGAAGAATTAACTCCTGCATTTTGGTTATTTATTCCAACCAAACCACAGCATGTTTCTAATTTAACCACTTCACACTTTTGTTGTATTCTGGTTCTTAATTTTAAACCTCTTCAGACTGGAGACCAAGTTTTTTTTTTTTGGTTATGGGCTGCCTTGCTTATCTTCTTTTTAATACTGTTCTTTGACAATTTCAGTAGCAATGCTGACACAAGCAATCCCAAGCCCTGCATTCCTTTCATTCCTTCCTGCTCGTTCCTACTGCCACACCACATTTCCTCTTGCTTATGGGGCCTTGAAGTGGTCTAGGCTCAGCTGGGGAACTAATCCCAGTTAAAAATAAACCAGGCACATAAAAGTGTTGAGTGTTACTGTCATTTGACTTCACAATCTCTCAAGCAGTTCAGCCACCAAATTTGAGGGACTGGTCTAGGTACTGTGTTGTATTTCCAGGGCTGAAAGAATGCAACAACAAAATTAAATAAGTCCCAAACACTTGAGTGGCTTCCTTAGATTTTTAAATACTTTTCCCAATCACAGCTATTTCACACTCCCAGTGGGTTTCATGATACTGCATCTCCTTTACCTGCAACTGCTCTTGCTGTCAGTAGGAGATCAGGGTGGTTTATTGGATATTGCTCACTGACTTAAATCATCCATATATCAACTGATAAGGATAGGAGTAAACTTTCTGGTAACTATAGGTAAGTAAACACTCAAAAATATACACTGAAGTCTATTTATATGTTGATTAATCTTCTAAAAACCCAGAAAGCAAAATCACATATCTGTTCTTTATTGATGAATAAAATAGCCGAAGGTTTTATCCTTTTCTTTTTCCAGGTGTAGAGCTGAATTCCTTGCGCCAAATGAAGATTCAGAGGGCTGTGACAATGCTTACAGATGTCCGACAGCTCATCTCAAGTGGAGGCAGCGTGAATCAAAAGAATGATGAAGGAGTTACCCTGGTGAGTGGGGACATGTAATCATCACCCTGGGAATATGCATGTTTTGCAACAAGTTCAGCATTTTGCAAGGCAATTCTCTTAAGAAGGTTTTGCTTCTACCTGGTGTTTTGAAAATAGATATATGTCAATTGCATGCATAATATGGATTTTAAAATAGGATAGTGCAACATCTCAATGACCTTTTTTTTCCTTCTGGTCAGTAAGTATGCGACATCAAATTTAATAGCAAAAATATTAACACCATAGTTTAAAACTGCAGGAGGTACATGTGATCTCTGACATTCTGTGTGAAAGAGGGGTTGAAACTTCACTGAGTGATCCCTGGTTTTAGCTCATAACTTCTGGCTAAGCCCTACTAAAACACTGTTTTGTGTAGCAATCCAATCTTAATTCAGTGTATTGAAGCATTCAATTCACCATAAACGCAGAAAAGTACTTCTGCTCCCAAATTTGAATGTTATTGGTAGTCACTGGGTTTCATTATATTTTTTTTTTCTGAAAATAGGTCTTCTATCTATTTGTTTTGTCAGGACTTCTATTTCTTCAGCTGTCAAATAATTCTAAATTAATGTGCATTTCCATAGCATGTCTGTGGAATGTTCCCTTTGCATATAAAACCTTCCACATCATTATCAATCAATCAATCATTCAATCAATAAATGGCAAATCAGCAGCATTATTATATTGAATAAATTTTTAAGTACCTTGTTTTTTTCTGTATATAGTCTACTAATATTATTAGAGTGCTAATAATTAATACTGTATTTTCTGCATTTGCATTGCATTACATTGCCTGATACTTAATTAATATACTAAATAATTCCATATTTTAATACCTGTGGAGTGTTTAAGCTATAACCAAAAAAGTGATCAGCCTCATATCTGGGTTGAATCCAGTCACTGTCTCTCTCTAGAAGCAGAACACTGACTTTTGGGGTGGCAACCACAAGGCAGTTAACTGTATTTAAAAACAGGAGGGAAGCAGGGAAGGAGTGGGAAGAAACAGCACAAGTTTTAGTTTATTTCATAAAACCATTAATTTACCTTCCAATTTTCTGGTATTGTTATCCAAGCTGCTAAATCGCAGCTATTGTACTTAACTTCTATTGCTATTTAAGTCAGAATTGTCTGAATTAAACTGAGGTATGATCTTAAATAAATCTTGCTGTATAAGACCTTTCCTGTAGTTAGATGGAATAGTTGAAATACATTTCTGCAAGACGTTTAACAGAACTGCAAATACTGGGAGAAAAACACGTGGATACTTTGGGGTTTTTGCTGTTTGCTTAGGAGAATGTTGACAAAAAGGATATTTTTTGCATGAGCGGTTTTTGTGCTGAAATCTCATTTTTTTCAAGAAGTAGGTACAAAGTAGGAAATTTTTCTTTTCTTTGATATTTCTATTATGTGAAACTTTTGTTTGACAAACTGATGGAAAATCCAGAATTTGTTAAACAATTATCTCTTTATTCATGGGTGTTGAGTCAGCCAGTCTGTGATAGTTGCATCGATACCAGAGGGTTCTGGGAATAATGTTATATTACTCTACATCTATCTGTACAAAAAAGACAAATATCTCTCTTTTAAGTCTCAAATCAGTATTGTTTTCTCTTGACAGAATATATATCTTAGTCCATGTGTAAGTTAAGATGAATAAAGAAGAAATTATTGCTGTAAATGTATAAATACACACATTCTCGTAGACTTATAACACCTACATTTGTGCACGTGCAATGCCAACAGACAACATTTGTTCTGCTGTATTCTCCTGTAATAATTTTTCTTTTAAAGATTTCAGCCATAAAATATTTCCTAGGAGCTTTTACACTGCTTGAAAATAGCACTTGTCAAGTTGATGTCTGAAAAGAAAGTGCAATTTCTTTTGTTAAAACACACCCTCCCTCCACCATGAAGCTATGTCAAATTACAGGAAAAATTTGAGGGTTTTGTACATTGAAAATCATAGCATGCAGAATCAAAATTCTGCCCCCAGGGGAGTTTTGCACCCTTTCCAGGGGAAGATTTTGGATGAGTTGTACTGTATTCCTTCCCTCTGCATCAATCATGTTCATAGTGAAAACTTAATGCATACTCTGTGTGTGCAGCTGAAACAGAAATAGCAGGTAAGGGAAATAATATCCTGAATTCACATTTTAGTGTTTCCTATTCTTACAGTGACTTTGGAGCTACACAGTTGTAGTAACAGGTTTATTGCAAGACCTTTTTATTGCCATTATCCATCCATTTCAATCACCAGATGAATATCTTATGCTAACAATGCTTCAAGGAGAAAAAGTTGTGCAGTTGGACTGTGCAGTTTGGGGATACAGGGACAAGCTGTGATCTGACTTCTCAATTTCTGCAATATTCTTATGCCCTATTCTTACTGACTAGTGTGGGTAGTAAGTTCTTCTGACTGGAGATGAGCAGTTATATTTTGCCAAATTCCAAGTTAAGGTCTTGTCCCCCTTGTTCCCAGAAATGAAAGGAATGTTTGAAATCACAGCAAAGGACTATGAGAAAGTAAAGACAACTAAACTATAACCTGTATCAATCTCATCATATGAAATATGTGCCTCAGCAGTTATTCACCATGTATAAGAAACCATTTCCACCAAAGCCTGCAAATTACAATTTTTCCCTGATATAACATTCCTTTTTCTTTTCTTCTTCTACATTATAATTACAAGAGAAAATAATTTTATTGCCCTATTATGTCTTTTCCTTTTTCTCTGTTCACAGGCCTGTTTGGTATTATATTGTTTTTATATTTATTTTGCACACTTGCTATTTGTTTTAAATAAAACCCCAAAATGGCTGTTGGGGTTATTTATATAAAAAAAAAATCTCATCCTATAAATGACATATAGTGGAATCGATTGCTGATATAAATGCCAAACACATATGTAGCCTTAAATAATAATACATTGCAAAAAGATAATGCCCAGCTCCTCAATCATCCTCTAATAAAGATATTTTTTGAGTTTTTTTCTTTTCTTGCTATTACAGCTTTCATACATTATCACTCAGAGTTACAATCCCTGAGCGAACACAGCTACCTTTGAAGTTGTCCCTGCTTTACCAGCAAGTTGCACTACTTGACCTCCTAAGGTTCCTGCTGACCTGAGTTTCTCTCTCTGTTACTGCATTTTCCACCCTCCTTCTGTTCCACTTTGACTCTTAAATAAAGTTTAGAGATAAAGACAATAAACTAAAATTATTTAAACAATTACCAATTAAAATAATTAAGTACCTAGGGAAGAAATGCAAGTATAGAAAAATAAAAATTTTGTTGTTCAAAATTGCGAAAATCTATTTTTTGTCACTAATTTTGTGCTGCAGTCTCAATCTGCTTGGTTTGATTACGTGCTAATGAATTTATTTTGGAGTAGTGTCAGCTTAAATCTGGAATATTTGAACTGCCACAAAAGAAAGTTAATTCTAGGCTCAAAGAGAGCTCAAGCTCTGTTGAAATCTATGATTCTGTCTTGGTGCATGAAGTCTTTGAATGTGTTTGAAAGCATGTTTGCTTGAAGTTATATGAAAAGTGATGGACTAGATTGTTTAGTAGCTCACAAAAAGCTAGAATAATTTTTTTCTGGTGCATCTTGTTTATAAATGGTAAAAAAGATTGAACAGTTGTTTTCTAGCCTGTAGTAATCACAAGTACATTTTGTATTGGCTGTAACTGTGATTTAGTAAAGATATGAAATAACACACCATGGATTAGTCCTTTAAATTATTAACACATGCCAAATTTAACTTTTATATTGCAGCTGCATGTGGCCTGTGCTAATGGATACAAGAATGTTGCATCTCTGATACTGGATCATGGGGCTGATCTCAATGTAGTGGATAATCAGTACTGGACACCCCTACATTTGGCTGCAAAGTATGGACAGGTAAAGCATGATTTTTCACCTGCTTATCTTCCCTTTGGGGTAGCCTGCTGCAGCAATAGCAAATGCTTTCACATCAGGGAGACTATTCTTACTTTAATATAAAAACTTCCTCATTTGTGTAGAACAGATTGGCATCTCAAATGACAGAGACCATTTAAGAATGAGCCTTGTAAAGCTATCAACCCAGTACTGCTCAATCTACCACCAGCAACAGTTTGTCTACAGCAAAAACTGGTATGCACTGACATTTGAAAGGAAGACAAACAATTTGTCTGTTATTTTTTTACAGTCTGATATCAAAGTTTGTTTAGCTAACTTTTTTTTTTTTTTTTTTTTTTTTTGGAAGCACACTGGGTTTAGAGGCCATGTCTAAATATGCCTTGTCCCTCTTAAAACCTTTTCAGTTTTCATTTTTCATACTTTTTTAGTTCTCCTTCATCCTCACTCTCACTATTCATGTTCAGTGAGTCTTTTTCACAGTTTGGCCCCTTTAGGAGAGTCCTTCACAGCTCTCCACCCACCTCAGGGCTCACAAATCACCACTTACCCATAAGTGTCTTCCAAAAAACTCTGTGATGCATCTTAGCTCAGACTTCAGAAAATAAATAATACACTTTATAACAGGAAAACAGTGAAAAATGTAGCAAAAGCAATTGTAAAAATAGGTGTGTTTATTTAGATTAGTTAGTTCTGCTGGGTAATCGATTTCTCCTGTTGAGATGCCCTGTGCCTGCTCTTTGACAGTGTCAAAGCTCTGCATATTTTCATAATAAATTAAGTCATTGGGTTATATATATGTATAAACGTACATATATGTGGCCTGAAGTGTATCCTCAATAACTTCAGGTAGTGTAAATTTACAGAGAAAAATTTCACACAAAGATACTGAACCAAAGTTTTGTTAGCGAGGTATTTTGAATTTACTGTAGATTTGATTTTCTCATCCTCTCTTACCCTGTGCTGTTCTGTAATTCTGCTGCAGTTCTACTACTCTCACTGATCCCTCTGTGCTCACTCTGTGTTCAGACTTCAGTAGGATAAGAAAGCTCTTACTCAGAAATGAGGGATAGCAGTGATGCAACTTCTTACTCTCACCTTTTAGGATCTCTTACAAGTTAGGGCTTTGTACTGCAACAATGTGCTTATACTCCAGCTTGTACATTTCTTATATTGTGAAGCTAAACCCGAGTTTAATTGAAGAGGACTTGAAAGAACTCACTTGAAAGGGTTGGGAAGGAACTTTCCTTATGTGTGTGTAGCATGTGTATGTTTGCAACTCTAACTCTGGATGACTTGAAATACTCTTTTTCTTATGAAGATAGGTATTTTTCTTTCAGAAACAAGCCTATACATGTACAGTTTGTAGTTAAAAGTGGCTAATGGAAAAAATGTCTTTCTTTTTGAAGAATTCTAAAAGCTCAGATTGCTATTTTTGAAATGATCCTTTTTGTAGGCACTTTTGTTGAACTGCATCTCCTTTATATCCCACATGACAACAGTGTTAATTTGTTTTATTTCAGGAGTTTTCAGTGAGGAGTCAGGAGCCAGCTGCACTAGTCTCTATACAGCCAGTATGGGTACACACAGAGAAAGACTATGAAGGAACATGGGACGCTAAAATTAGCTAAATACAGACCAAATATCTTCCTTTTGTAGTATTAGTGAATAATAAAGTTTAGAGATATCTTATTATCATTATATATAATTTTCCAGCATTGTTAAGGAGATAAATACAGCTTTTGTGTGATTGTCTTTGTAAGAAACAAGTAAACAATTTAAATTCTTTTATAAAAGAGATTTGTTACATATCTTCTACTTCTTTCAGTAACTGCACCATCAAGGTGTTTTTGAAATTTCTTTTCTTATGATGATAATTTTAAAATATTTTTTTGCCTTAGAATGAATTCTCATGCCCTGTTTATAATTCCATTCTGAGTAATAAATTAGAAACTGATATAAGCATTGTTCCTATTTTGGGTAAAAGTAGTATGGCAGAAAGTGAATAACCTTAGGCAAGGCATGATTTGGATAGTCTCTTTTAAATTAAAATATATTTATGAGGAAATAGTTATTTTTTTTAGCCAAAAATTTTAGTGTTCCCTGAGGAAGTAATTAATATGAATTCTGGACTCGATCTCTTACAGTTTCACGCTTCTAACATGTATTTGTGGCATATTTTTTTAAAAAAGTCACACTTTAAAACTTGCTACAGTGATAAATCTCTATCTTGTAGTGGAAGACTCTGACCAAGTCTATTTGGTTTTAGTTTGCTGTCCTTTTAAGTTCTTGAGGGGATTTCTGCCCTTCCAGAAATGTATTTGAACAGCAAAATAGCTTTATAGCATGTCTAATAGGCAATGATCCTTTAATGAGTGGTCACAGAAATTTCAGAAAACCTGTTTTAAACCATTGTCATTGAATAGTTTTCTAGCACTGGTGCTTCACTACCTGCAACCAAATCCCATCCAATATAGGAATATTATTATATTCCAGGAGTCATAAGGACTGATAGTTTTTCCTGTGTATAAAGTAGCT
>JAOTQP010000001.1:23632820-23644944 GCA_026413545.1 Cichladusa arquata
TTTTCCTGTATATAAAGTAGCTGCAGACGTATTTTTCATGTGGAGAAGCTTCTCACCTTAATAACATGCTATTGAATTAGTTATACAAATTGCAGATTTAGTTTTGGAGCTATTTTGTAGTATAGACCTTACATATTTATATTTTGCATATTATCTTACCAAAAAGAAGTTGTGATATGAAGAAGTTTTTACTCTATTTTAGGGTGACATCTAGACTCAGTTGAAGCACCTGTGCATATACTGTTCTATATTTGCAAATACACAAAATGGGAAAAACCCCACACACTTGGCTATTTGTAACAGCATTGCAATAATAGAGATGGTACTAATTTACATTACCTGGGGAAAGGCAAAACAAAACAAAACAAAAAGCCCCCAAGGAACTGCATAAGTTTTAAATTTATAGTGAGAAAATTTAATTTTCATTGGCACAGGGGGAACTTGTAAACAATAAAGGCACTGTAAGCTTCTTGTTACAAATCTCCAGTTGTAAATGAAGTGTATTATAAAAATCTTACTGCTCCATCTTCCACAGTAATTTATATGTGAAATTACTGGTGAAAGATACATCAGTCTGAGTGAACTTACCATGTGAAAGACATTGCATCCACACCTTATAATAAACCTGGCTTGTAGAGATTCCTTGATAATGGCAAACCCATTTTTTTTAGGATGGGGTTCTTCTCAACTAAATTTAGCCAACTAAACTTAAGGACAAAGTCAAAGCTTTTTCTTGTATAATGTGAAAAATCACCTCTAGAAGACAACTCAGAAAATTTTAGGGGATGCATTTAAAATAGGGGCAATGATTCATTGCTTATAGGTCTGACCATCCTTGGTTATAGAAGTTATGGGCAATTAGCACATGTCAGAGGTGTAATCTGAACATTTTAAGATCCTTCATGAGGAATCCAGATCAAAGTGTGGGGCCAAAGGATGGGGCATCTGCCCACTGGTGTTCTGGGTCTCCCCAGTCATCTTGAAGTGGGCATGGAGTTGATGCCTCACATTTAGAAAACATAAAGTTGCACAGAGTGAATCCTGGAGAAGGACTGAAGTTAGACACAACAAAACCAATCTTATCACAAGCAAAACCTAGCAGAATGCTGTTGTATTGTTTCCAGAGAGGGAGTGTTTTAACTGTCAGTATGTATTATCTGATGTTGGAAAAAAAATTACGTGTCTGTCTTTACAAACATTTGTAAAGAAAACCAGTTTAATGGATAAATTTACCATTTAAACATTATTAGTCTGAATATTAAAACAGAGCATGGATGAATGATAAAAGAATTGTCCTGTTAGTGACAGAACATGTAGATCCAGAGTAGAATATTTTTCTTGTATAGGAATACAGGATATTGCTGGTGAGTTTGAGGGTTATGTACAGGATCTAGCTACTGAGCACAGAACAGGGCAGCTGAGGCTGCTGCCTGAAGGTCAGTCCCTGTAAGACAGGAATCTGCTTTACAGGAACAGATTAGGTTATTATTGAGTGTAATAGACTGTTAATTGAAATACTACCAGTCTGCAAACATTTAAAAATAGACCTATTTTTAAACAATGCCATTCTGAGTTTCTAGGATTGCTCTCATTTCCCCTCCCATAAGTATTAAGGCTAAAGGCAATTTTGTGTTTTTAATGCATATTGACATTAACATCATACCAAAAAATTATATTATTGAGGTATTAAGATCAGAGTTGCTTACCTTAATCATTTTACCCTAATAAAATGATGGAAAATAATAACCTCTACAACACACATCCAAATCTGCATCTGTGACACCCAAAAACCACTTCAAAATAAGATTATTAAGGCAACAAAGCTAGCCTCAAGAAATTAGAATATGTCAGGGTTGCCTATGTAAATTTAACAAGGCCTTTTGGACGCAGAGATTTCCAGCCCTGTTTCTGATGGCAGCTGGAGCTGCTGTGTGTCCCTGTCAGGCAGCAGGGGCAGTGCTGGTGTATCTGTGGCTGCTGTCTGTGCACACCAGCACAGGGCACACGTCCTCGCTCGGGTACCACCCTGCCCGTGCTGGCACTGGTGCCAACTGCAGAAGGGCAGCTTGTATTCCTCAGGCTGGCCCCTTAATTTGAATTTAGCACAGCAATCACTTTGTGGACAGCCAGTAATCTGGCATGGGTGGTGCTGGACATCTTCCAGCTGCTGTGATCAGGAGAGCGCACACTTGCCCTCCCCGTGGTGGGAATAGGCTGCAGCTCTGACATTTGCCTTGGGTACTTTGGCACAATTCCCAGGCACAAGCTGCTTCTTTGTTGTTTATCACAGAAATGTCACCTTTCAAACAGCTATCGGACACATGCAGGTCAGAGCTGACTCTGCAGTAGCTTGCACACTACCTCTCCCAAAATTTCATCCTTGGGGGATGATGCCTCTGTCTAAACTGTTAAATCACTAAATAAAAGAGGACTAGGGATTAAGCCAGGCAACAGCTTGGCTCACATTCATATTGTTTGGAGCTAGTTTCCTCTCTAGGAGATTAGTCATGTTTGTAGAGAGCTGGTTGGAGTGGTCCAAACGAGAGTCAGGGAGTGAGCTAACAGTTAAGCAGTGTGGATTATAAGGGGTACTTAAGCTTGCTCCATTGCACTCTCTTACTTAGTAAGACAGATTTAGCTTCTGGCTTTGAGGTTTAAAGGGTTTCATGATATTAAAAAAAAATGGATAAGACATTTGTTCAACTGCTGACTGGACCTCTGCAAGAGTAGCTCCTCTACTAGCAAGGATTTCTTCCAATATAAATTGGAAATATCCCACATAAAAAAATACAGATATCAGATGCCTACCTCATGTTTCTTAGCAAATTATATATGTCCTGTGTCGTTTTGCAAATGTGTGAAATTGTTATTCTGTCTATATATTCTCCCTTACTCACGTTTGGTTGGTCTGAATCATACCCCTCTGATTTGTTAGTTCATCAAAACACAATATTTCTTTCAGATTGTAAAAGGGATTCTGCTCCTTGCTGAAGTCTCAGAGAATACACCCTCTTATTATACGAACAAATTTGCTCATCATTACCAAAACAGATTAATCATTTGACTCAACTGTGACCTGTAGATTTTTTTTTACTTAAGTGCATGTTGAACTCAAAAAAAAAAAAAAAAAGAAAAAGAAAAAAGAAAAAAAAAAAGAAAAAGAAAAAAAAAAATAAAAAATCTAACATCTGTTGTTAGAATATGGTTCAGTGTAGATGATTATATATGAACACATTGTGAGAATTGGTACTTCATCTCATGAAGTTTGGCCATTGCCACAGGAGTTCCTTAGAATGCATTTTCTAAACTTATGCAACCACAAATGTTTTCAGTGAGAAGAGCCTGAAGAAGGGGGTGTTTGTTGAGTGTTTCAAAAAGAATTGGTTATAGTCACTCAGGGAATAAATATTTTCCCTGTCAAGTAGTTGAAGCCTTTAATTTATGGTCAGAAAATCCTCTAGAGAATGTATTATCCAGACATATCTCACCCGTTTTTGTTCAGTGTTTTTGTTCACGTTTGGCATATGTGATTGTACTCAGGTAGAAGACCATATTTCCCTTCAGCTCAAATTACACAGTTTCCTCAAACAGAGAGCCCACTTTGGGATTCCTGCTTGTGATATCTTTTTTTCACTCTCAATGTATTCACAAGATTTCTATAAATTATTCAAATGCTAATTGTGGGCAGAGAACATAAGGCAAGGAATCCTAGATTCACACAATACCAAATGATAAGAAAAGAGTTTGAATTTCATATGCAGACTAGGAAAAAAATCTCAATTTACAAAATTGCTATAAATTCTTATTGTTTACATATATGTTTATAAAGCTGAGGTATGCACAATATACTCTATATACTTGGTTATTGTAGGATCTCTCCAATCAATATAAATTTTATTTTCCTTAAAATACCATTTATAGTGACTTTCATATATGAGAGGCAAGTATGAAAAAAGAAGTCTAACAAGGCTTTTCGGGCACAAACTTAGAGAAGTGACAGATTTACGATCTTCTCTGTAATAAAAATATATAATTTGCAGGGCCATAACTTAAAAGCATCTGATTATGTAATCACGAGATCACAAAATATTTTCCCTGATTTATTTTACTTTTTCTCTGTCTAATTTCCTGGTGGATTGAAAAATGGAAATATCATCAGTCGTGAAGTAATTACTGTTGAAGTTTTTCCATCAGCTGTAGAAAACCATTTAAGTGACCTTTGTTACTTGCTTTAATAGTGAAAAGAGCGCTAGGCTTCCCTTTTTTTGCTGGAGCGGTTCCAGAGGTTTACAGGGCATCCTCTTAGACCATATAGGTTAAACTTGCTGACTGCAGAAAGGTGGTGGTGACACTTGGGGAGCTTGTGTTCCATTCAGGCTCTGTGCCTGAACAGACACAGTGTTTGTGGTTCATTCCTCCCACTCTTGGCCTTATTTGTGCCATTGCCTCCAGTTTGTTCCACTCTTGTCCTTATTCTATTGCCTTATTGTCCGATTCCTTTGCCTGGCTTCATGTCCTTTCCTTACATGTTTTACTGAATCCTGATTCCTTGCAGTCAGCTTCTGCCCCTCCTCCACTCCCTGGTTCTCATCCAAGCTTTCATTTTTTTTCTCTTTTGACTTCATGCCAACCTTCCTGCCCTTCTGTCCTACTTGCTTACAGTCCCAATCTCCCTTGTTCAATCTCAGTGTTTTTTTCCTCACATCACTTTCTTCTTTCATTTCACTGATTAGTCTGTCTTTACCTACATCCTGGCTCCTTGCCATATTTCTCTTCTTCCCTTTCACTTCATTTATTTCATGCTGTTAGCTCCAGATTCCAGCCTTTTATCTATGCCCTCTTCCATTCCACACACTCCCCCTCAATGCTTTCTACCCTGCTGCTAGTCTTATTCCCACAGCCTACTTTTTCTAATCTGTTCCACTTTGCTGACCACAGTTGGTTATGGTTCTCTTTTCTCTGCACTCAAATAGGGGAAAAAAAAAAATCTTCCTAATCTATATTGCATTAAGAAGGGAAATCTGTAATGACTTTCAGACTTGATTTCCTGTGTTTAGAGTGATACTTTGGATCAGCTTGCAATTGCAGAGGAAATGCTCTTTAGCCTCTGAGCACTGTTGCTCTTTTTTTAGTGCTTTACCTATGAAATTTTGTCTTTAAAGGACACAGAGTTATCTAAGGCATACTATTATGTAATGGAGAGCAAATGCCTGATCTTAGAAGCTAAGTTCACAGGAACTCTAATGGTTTAATAGTTACCTTACTCCCTAATGTTGGGAGTTTCTGTCTTGGAATTTGTTTCACTCCTGGGAGTAAGGTTCCTAACCTACATTTTTCTTCTTTATGTACTTGATGCTTTCTAAAGTGCCTATCATCACCCCATTTAATTAGTCTCCAGTGTTATTTTAAGGAGTTATATTGCTCCATGACTTATCTGATCTTATTTATTGAATCTATGGAATATATGCTTAGCATTAAACTACAGCACTTCTGTCACAGAAGCTTAGTAATTATAATAACAGTATACTAATAAAAATGGAAACTACTTCCCTGTTCTTCATTCTTTTTACTGCAAATCTTTTGAACATCCAACTGTATATTAAAATAGACCAGCTGTCACTGGTTCTACTAACATGTAGGCCTAAGTGGATTGTACCAGCAAAAGGGGGCTCCCTGATTTATCCCCAATAATAAAAAAAATTGTCTTTTAAGCATTGGTTAGCTGATTTTTTTCAAAGTTTTGAAACTTGGCTAATTTTCGATGATTTTCCAAGCAGACAACAAAAAGAATAGTCTCAGCCTATGGAATTCATGTTATACCTTATAAAATTCTTCAAATCGTGCAAACACTGGAGCTCACAAGGACAAGTAAAATATTTTTCCACTCCTGGCTACTAGAAGTGCTTAATTTTTGCTTGCTTTATTTTTCTATCATAAAAAAAAAAAAAAAAAAAGAAAAAAAAAGAAAAAAAAGAAAAATCATAAGCATTCACAGGCAGCAGTCCTAATAAAATGCCTAACAAAAATCAGTCAGGTAAACATGCACTTTTCAACCCAGTAAGGTAAATTTTAGTCATCTGAGCAATAGAAAGCTGGTCCGTATGAGTGCAGAGATAGCTCATCTTACTCAGTGGTGAAGACTGCAGATTATAATGGTGCAATCAGTGATATTTCTTGTGATCTGTCTAGAGGTTCTGTTGTGTTAAGTGAACATACACCTTAGATATTAAAGTAATACTTGGTGATTTTACTGTATTTCACACAATAGTGAGAAATTGATAGTAAAAAATAATGCTGTTTTTGATCCACAATTGTTCCCCTAGCTTCTTATTGTTCATCTTTTTCCTTTTTCTCACTGTGGATGAGCACATCATGGGGACCATATCCAGCAAAAACAAAGTGGTAACCTGGGAAGTGACAGCAGGTAGAACAAAATTTCAGGAAGAAGGTGGTGAGAGCTTAGGCAGAGAAAACTGAGGAGTGGCTATGAAGAAGTGCCTGGGGAATAAAAATGGAGAAGGAGGCTAGGAACTTAAAGGCTGACAGTGAACCAGGTCACTTAGGGATCATAATTTATGTCCAATGTTGAAATAGAGAGCAGTGGAGAAGTGGAGAGAAAATATCGGTGTTGACCGGGAAGAAAAGTGAAAGACTGAGGGAATTTCCTGTTGGGGGTTAATGCAAATTGGATAATGCATATTCATTGCTGTGCAAAACAGCACATGAGGACATTAGCATAAACCTCCAGCTTTCTGAATTTAGGGCTTAAGCAGGTATCCTCTGATGGTAAAGAAAAGAGAATAAATGATCTGAGTTAGTGGCTCTGGGACTGGGACTTGGATAATAAGAGCTAAAAGCTCAGGCAGAGCCAGCCGTTTATCCTTTGCAGGTGCTGGTTACATATCTAATGTCCTGCACAAGGCTTCAGAGGAGAATATCTGACCAGAAAAGAGAGGAAGACACTTTTCAGGAGTACTGGTTCTGCTCTCCAGCTAACTAATTAACAGTAAAAAATAGCAGATTGGAGATGTCTTTGCAGCCTCAAATGCATGGGGAGATCTGTGTGAGATGGAGGAATCTCTGTGTGCCACTACACTCTGTCACTCCTTCATTTGCCCCATATTTCCTACTCTGTCACTGCAGTTACTTATCTGTGGCAAGAGGCCTTGCAGTCTTTCTAACACTGGTCCTCATAAGCCTTTGTTTTGTGAAACTCAGCATTGTTTTGGGGGGGGTTTTAGCTAACTTTTAATGCGTGGTAAAACTTAGCCCCTTTTTTGGCACAGGGCAATTGTACTTGGAGGCTTTAGAATCTGTGTGTTGCAATAAATTTATTTATGCTGCCTTATATAACAGAATCACAGAAGGGGTAAGGTTGGAAGGGACAACAGTGGGTCATATGGTCCAAAGCCCCTGCTCAAGCAGGATTATTTCAGGGCACAGGATTATGTCCAGACAGTTCTTGAATATCTCTAGTGAGGGCCACTCCACAGCCTCTCTGGGCAATTGGCTCCAGTGCATGGTCACTTACATGTAAAGAAGTTTTTCCTCATGTTCAGGTGAAGCATCTTGTGAATCAGTTTCTGCCTCTTGTCCTTTTGCTCAGAACCATGGAGCAGAACCTGGCTCCATTCTCTTGACAGCCTCCCTTCAGGCACTGACAGAGATTGATGTGGTCCCCTCCCAATCACCCCATCTTCAGACTGAACAGGCCCAACTCCTCCATCTATCTATGCAAGGGAGATGCCTCAGTACCTTCCTGACCTGTCACTGGGCACCACTGAAAAGAGCTTGTCTCTCTCATCTTTATACCTCACTTCAGGTATTTACCTGTATGGATGAGATTCCCCTGAACCTTTGTTTCTCCAGGTTGAAGAAGTCCAGCTCTCACGGTTTTTTCTCATATGTGAGGTGCTCCAGTCTCTTAATTATCTTAGTAGGCTTTTGCTATACAAAAGGGTTTGTATGGACAAGTTCAGAAATGGGCACAGCACTGCAGGTGACCTCATGTGCTGAGTAGTGAGGAAGGATCACCTCCCTTAATCTATGGGCAACACTCTTCCTAACTGCTGTCCAGGAAACCATTTGCCTTCTGTGCAACCAAAGCACATTGCTTGCTCATGTGGAACAACATGCACACCAGAACCCCCCAGGTCCTTTTCTGCAAAGCTCCTTTCCAGTTGGATAGCCCTCAGCATGTACTGGTGCCTGGGGCTGTTATTTTGCACTTGGCCATGTTGAGCTTCATGAGGTTCCTGTCTGCCCATTTCTCCAGCCTGTTGAGGTCCCTTGGGATGGCAGCACAGCCCTCTCACATACCAGCCACTCCCCACATTCAATGCCATCAGTGAACTTTGCCCCATCAACCAGATCTTTAATGGGGATGTGAAACAGGACTCATTGCTGGTCCCTGGGTACAATGCTGGTCACTGGCCTCCACCTACTCTGCTTGCCACTCATCACCAGCCTCTGGGCTCAGACACTGGGCCATTTTCAGTCCACCTGAGTGGTGGAATAGCCCATTGCCTGTTTCTCTTTGGCAAGCATCACGTCTGAACAGGTTGTGAATGAATGTTCACAGCATAGCTTTGCCAATATTTTCAAGACTTCCTCACTAATATAAGGCACAGCTCAGAAGAGGTACAGAAATAGGTGTCTTAAAATGTATTAGTGATGGCCAAAGTCACAGCACAACATGCAGTGGGAACTGCAGCTGGAATGCTGCATGAATGGGAATACATAATGAGTGGAGAATCTCTGAAGTCATTTGAAAATGAGCACAAGGATCTTCTGGCTTGGAGAGAAAAGAAGGAGCCAGGGGAATCTAAAAGACGGGACTTTCAGATGAAAGTGTGAGACAGGAAAATATTCTTTGCAGTAGCATTCTCAACAGTCAGAGGGTAAGATATCCCGTAAGAGATGTCAGAGAGAGGTAGAAATATTGCAATTTGAGCAGATTATCAGGAAAAGAGACAGCCATGCTTCATGAATACAGAAAAGGTAACTAATTTTGTGTTTTGGGAAGGAGGATATTCAGAGATAAGATATGAATGGAGAAAATTAAGGTCTGAGATGTTTCCTGATGTTCTTTCTAAAGGCACTGAATAAATAGTTAAGGGTATAAAAGGAGAAGCAAGACAAATGTTTTATAAGCAGATATTTTAAGTAGCTGCCATTACTGTGGCATTTTGTCCACAGTGAGTCATGACTCTGCCTATTTT
This sequence comes from Cichladusa arquata, assembly GCA_026413545.1. Taxonomy (NCBI): domain Eukaryota; kingdom Metazoa; phylum Chordata; class Aves; order Passeriformes; family Muscicapidae; genus Cichladusa; species Cichladusa arquata. Next base: position 23,642,042 of record JAOTQP010000001.1, read on the forward strand.
TTTTTAATTTACATGAATTGGCAAGGAATAGGCTGGAAAAACAGGAATATGCATATACACACACACTAATTTTTATTCATAGGTTCTATGATAATTCATTAGATATTATGTTATTTCTTTACGTAGTCATATGTATGTTACTTGTAACTCTGCAATTGAAATACTTCTGCTTAGTGATAATTTGCTGTAATTATTCTACAAATATTTCTTCTGTTAGGCACAGTTCTGAAGATATGGTAATTGTATTTTAAAATACTCCTTCTAAAACATTAGGGAATGAGGCAAATTTCAACACAAGAGAGTTATGTATCCAAAAGCAGGTTACCTGCTTTTTTTATTCGGTGACCTGAATACCTTAGTCTTGGTGACATGCATCAAGGAATCCCAGCAGGAGATATTTCATTGGCAGCAGGAAGCACTGATACTGGAGCATGGTATTTCTTATGGTATAAATCCAAACCTTTGGTAACCCAAAAAGCTGTGTATTGTTACTAACCCGAAAATGCATTTAAAGCTTCTATCCTTTAATACAACTACTACCACTTTACAGAGATTATGCAGTAGCTCCATAACTAAGCATGTTCCTTTTATTCCTAATAAAAAAGGACATATATATGTGTATATTTTTACATGTGTTGCAAGTTCTCACTGGAAAGCAGGGTTAATTGGATTTGGAAATAAACCTGTTAAGGCTTCCCCATGTCTTGGTGTTCACTGAATTTTCTGCTGTTACTGCAAGAAAATAAAGCCAGCATTAGAAATCTGAGGAGAGCAAGATCTTTTTCATTTTTATAGAAATTTTCCACGATATTTTTCTAGTTTCTATTATTTGAAACTTGGTATTTTCTTTGCATTTAATGGATTCCTCATTATCATGGTCCTTTGTAGTAAGTTGCCTCCTGTATACTGAATCCATATTGAATTTTTTTAATTGCAATTATTTATTTTCTGTTTGTTTGGTTTTTTATTTATTTATTGCTTGGGTTTATGCCAAATAACTATCCTTTCCCTTAGCTGACTTCCAGTTCAGGTCTCGTTTAGGTCTGTTCTGCTCTGAAAAATCTTTTTTTTTCCTTCACAGCTTTTTTTCACCTGTGCTCATCTTCGTCTCTCCTGTTGGTTACACTTAGACATTCTATTTGTTTTAACAAATATTCAAAAATGTATATAGTTCTTTCATTTAGTTGGGCTCTATATATTTTTTGTTCCTTATGCAGCCTTTCACTTATTTCTCACCAGTTTATCAGGAGAGACACTGCTACAGCCTTTGATGGGAAAGTGTCTCTAGAGAGTTTGGTGCAGTCATAGAAGAACTCACTAAAAGCAGTTCCTTGCAGGAATTGAGAAATATGTTTTAGACTTTTTCATATATGATACTCTATCCTCCCCTACTGTGCTATAATTTTTACCTTTGCTAATAGATTAGATTATTTTGGTAAACATAAGATAAATGTTCCAATTTCTACTACTAACTGAGAACAGATTTACTTCTATGATGGTGGCTGTGAGTCAGACCCCTCTGACAGTTCTGGGACACACTTGTAGGATTAGGTGGGCATGAAGGAATATTTGTGATCTAAGTCTTAACAGGTGGTGATGGGTGGTAGGCTTTTCCTTTGTGAATTTGTTTACATATGCATGAGTGGAGGGAGATTTGGGGTGGAGTTTTTCTGAGGGTACCCTAAAATTGTAGGAGAATTGAATTTTACTCTGCCACTTGTGATTTACAGAAATGTGTTTAGTAGCTGCAGAGGGTGGGGGTTGGGAGGTACTGCCTGTGGTTTATCACATGATTTCAGATAGTGCAGGAAGGAAGGAAAAAGTGCCTGGCACCTGTCCTACTTCTCCCATTTCAAACACCTCTGGTTTTGCCCATTTTAGACCAATCTTGTGAAGCTGCTTTTGATGCACCAGGCAAATCCCAATCTTCTTAACTGCAATAATGAAAAGCCTTCAGGTAGGTGAAAATCCATGTACATAGCATATGTATTAGCTATTGTGACACTGTTTGCTTTCATCCCTGTTTCTTAGCTATAGTTTAGTGTGTAGAGTTACATACACATACAAGTGCGTACATTCTTACATACATTGCTGAAAACTGCTGGTCATGGTAATTCAGGATATCACATCAAATGCCAGCATGTCCTTCCACTTGTTTAATTCCCTGTTTATTTTTAGCTATGTTTCTTACTTGACAGTTCTGTGTCTTGGTGGTAGCTGCATTTACACATTTTTGGTGAATTCTCATGGAGTTCCTGTCTCAACTACTTATAGTACACGACCTCTTGAGTTGGAATTTCTATAGCTACTGTCTGAAAACTAATTCAACACCTAGTTTTAAAGTGTAGCTGCCATTGTTTACTCCAGAAGACACCTTCTTAAACCAGATAGCAACAGGAAACTGAAGCACTGTCTCTAAAGATAATAGAATTGTAGACTCTATTAGGTTGGAAGGGACTTCAGATCAACAGGTCTAATACAGAGCAGAGCTAATGTCAGTAATGCTAGCTAGCAGTGTGGAAAAGAAGAAACACATGGTTGTTCAACGTTCCATGTCTAGGATAAAATGAAGATGGAACTCAGTAATGTAGATAATAGAAACTTCCTGTCAGATTATGGGTGAAACTTCCCTTGCATAATAAAGCAAAATATGTTGTGCTTCAAATGCTGTACTGCCTAAATTCACAGGGAACTTCATGACACTTAACCTTAGAAGAATTGTTTGTGGTTAGATACAGTTTTTATTTGTAAAAAAGTTGTGGACTAAACTCAGATAATCTAACAACACAGTTAGCTAACCACATTTAGTATGTATTTAACACAGTTGGGTTAACTTTCTGGTCTGCAGACAGAACTGATTTCAGCACTTCTGTATGTATAAAATATATAAATATATATATTAT
>JAOTQP010000001.1:23645044-23684001 GCA_026413545.1 Cichladusa arquata
ATAAAATATATAAATATATATATTATATATAAATATTTATATAAATATGTATAAAACATGTATATAAATCTAGTTTTTAGAAACATAAAACATTTGAAAAATATTTAAGTGCATGTTTTCATAGAAATAAAGTGTTGAAAAGGGTTGTATTGTTGTTCCTGAAGTCTGTAAATTATTGAATACTTTGGTTTGCTACCCAGCAAGACTGGTTTTGAGGTTTTGCAGATGACAGCTTAAGTCTGTACTGAATTTACTTTGCCTTTGTTTTCCCAGTAATTTCAAGTATTATTTTATGATTGATATCTGAGAAATTCCTTTCATGCTCCTAATCTAATCTAGAGATTTTAATTCAAAGGAGCTCTTTTGCCTCATTTTCTTGTCTGATATCTTGGTGTTCCAATGTCTTAGATGTTGCAGCTTCTGATTTTATTGAGGAAATGCTTCTGAAGGCTGAAATTGTTTGGGAGGAAAAAATGAAAGACCCTTTAGCTGCTTCTACTTTATCTCAAGAAGAGCCATATGAAGAGATCATCCATGACTTGCCTACAATTTCCAATAAACTGTAAGTAAGTGCTGGTGTTGTTACAGAGCAATTCCCTGAAGCCAGAAGGATATCTTTTGATCCTCTATCCTTTGAATCATGTCTGTCAATCTGTGAATCCTAGCTGTGTGTGCTTGGACATGGTCCTGGGTGACTGTCTTTACATGTCCCTGCCCTAGCAGGCTGAATGGACCAGGTGCCCTCTAGGAAGTCTCTTCCATCCCCAGCCATTCTGTGATTCTATGTGATTTGATGGATCAAGTAACTTTCCTTTTGGAAATCTCCTGAATGATCTTTTGCATTTGTATCTCTCATATATTTTTGTCAATCTTAGTTTTATAATTCTAGATTATGAATAATATAATATATTATAATTGCCTGCTGAAATTACCTGGGGTTGCTTTAGCAGAATTATTAGAGGTTAGTACTGTATATTTGGACATCCTTTTGTTAAGGTAGGTGGGTATAGTGTAAGTAAAACTATCATTGCCTATGAGAGAAGCAAGGACAAATCCTGAAAAGAAAAATATCAAATATGTGATTGCAGATTAAATGATACTGGTCAAAATTATATTTACAAATTTATATTTCAATGTGCTGCTTAAAAATCAAGTGGAATCAAGTAGCATTTAGCAGGGAGGACTTAAAACCCGGTATTGAAGAGTCAGTTTGTGTCCTAAATTCAAAATTTTTGTACTTTTGTATTTCCTTGAGAATCTTAAAAAAAGATTGCCATAGGTATATGAAAAGAGATGTACAATAGGTATGAAGCACAATTGGCTGTTTTATGGTAGTACAAGCACACTCTTATTTCAAATTATTATTTCCAGATGCTGTAATCCAGGGAATTTTAAAAGCTACAAATAGTGTTTTTATACAGTGTCCAGTTGCTGTATATTTGAAGTGTATATTTGTTAGTTGCATAATCTTGCAAAACACTGACATTAGTTTTTCTGTAGTAATCACCAAAGAGTGTGTGAGGAAAACAATAAATAAAACCTCTTATAGACAGACAGATAAGGTATATATGCTCCCATTTAATAGTAGTTATAATTTGTGGTTGGCAGAATGTGTTTGGACACATTAAAATTTGGAAGAGGTGAGCAACTGTCATGAAATGATCGATCTGTTAAATTCAGAACTCCATGGGATATACTGATATTTAGTAAAGATTGCATATTTCATGGATGGTAAACACAGTGTGTTGTTTCTGCTCCATGATTTGTAGTCATTAATATGTGTAGCTGGGTATATGATACTACTGTTTATGAAATTACTAATTTTTCATGCTTGTTAATTCCTTATGAAATAAGCAGTCCTCTAGTCTAATGTACTGTTTCAATAACATAAATCATACTCCTCAAATTTATGCGCCTTCAACTGTCTTTTGAGTTAAAAATTTAAATTTTGAGTCATGAAACTAAGCCTTTAGATTCTGAAATGTAACTAAAACTTTTATTTTAAATTATTGATATGTTGTAATACTAGAAGTAGACAATAGTTCACTCTTGTACCTATGTAATGATGCCTAGCTAAAGTTACTCATAAAGGTTTTGGTGACTTTGAGAACTTAGTCATTATTCTTGCATCTAGATGATGCATTTCCATATGTTTTATATTCTAGAAGTTTGTACTGCAGTGCATCTCTTGTACTGAGTACTGGTTTTAGTGCTAACACCCATTAACCTCTGGAAGACCTGACTTGCACAAATTTTAAGTGGTCTGAAAATGTTTCTTCTCTACTCTTTCCTTCCTGTAATACATATATTAGGATAGCTAATTTTTGAGAGTTTTCCATATAGTGACTCCTTATATGACAGTAATACGGACCTGCTATATGTAAAAACCTTCACTGGAAGTTTTGAAAAAGCAAAGTCCACTGAAGAGAAAAACATAGAAAATTGATTTATGTGTGCAATTGGATGAGTTTAACTTCTATTACCAACTGTATCCCAGTGTGGGACTGCACGTAGTTTGTGGTGCCTGTGTAAGAGAGCAGCAGCAGGTGAAGCCAAAGCCCTGCTCAGCTCTGTGCTCTGACTTTGGCAGTGATCTGTGCACATAGCCAGGGTCCCATTATTTAGGATACAGTAAGCTTGAAGGAGTGCCACTTCAGCACATTCTTGAGACTTTTAGGAGTCTTAGGTTTAGAGGCTTCCTCAGCCAGAGCTTTGCAGTACCAACTATCAGGTCTGCTATCAGTGCAGGAGAGAATCAGCTGGCCAGCCAGCTGTTCTGAGATGGGAGCATTCTTGGAAGGCAAAATTATGGGTGTATTTTGCCCATGCATGTCTCTGCTATCACTACTGAATGTGGAAAACTGTTGGTGAACAGAGTTCCATGTTACTTATAAATCTTCCAATCTTAATTTATAGAGGCTGAAAATCATGTGTCATCTCAAAGCTAGTCAGCTCTATCATGCTGAGATAGAGCATCATGACTATCATGCTTATAATTATGCCACCCAAAACCTTGCAGAGATGTATTATTCCAAATGTTAGTAGACATATTCTTAAGATATAGTGTATTATCCTCCAGAGTGGCTCCATGCTGCCTGTTAGAGAGGCAGCCTGACTGCTTTCAACTTTTTTTTTCCCAATGGCTAATGTTGCAAAGTTTCATCCTTCATGCTCTGTTAAAAGTCTGTAGAGAGATGTGTAATATGCTAGGTTGAAGATAAATATCTGTGCTTTTCTTGTGTATCAAACCAATTTTCTAGTGTTGAAGAGGAGTGCACAATAATAATTCACATGTACCTTTGCTTTATTTTTATTGCATCCATTCTTCATCAATTCTCCTGATGCATGAAAGTAATCTGAGGTGGAAAGTTTTAAAATAGCTCCTAGTAACTCTATGCTGTGGCCATATTGCTTTGTGGCCATTTCTCAGAATAAAACACTATTCAAAAGCAAACTCAAAAATGATGAACAAACAATTATAAATAGCATGTGTTCTGTCAGCAAACCTAGTTTTGCTGGTTCAAACTTAAATTACAGCATTGGTTTCTGGAAGAACACTGTGAAGAGGTGAATTGAAATCCAGCCTCTGCTCAGGCAGAGGAAACAAAATTTAGTAGTCAGGATATTTGAAATATGCTGTTAGCAAGCAAACCTGGCTTTCTGCATTGCACTCAATCTCATCAGTGAGATGTGCTGGCACAGGGCAGGGTTGCAGTTATTTCTCTTTGTCACTCCTCTTGTCCTGCTCTTTTCTTGTGCTTTACACAAGCCTTCCACAAACTGCAGCACCTTTGAGGCCATACCTGCTCCAGCATAGTTCCTTGGTCATAATTGACTAAATAAATTAGCTGAATGACAGAACTGTAGGAATGTCATGAAGTTTCTTAAAGGTTGACCATTGCAGCAAACATAAAGTCTATGCTGAAAAGTTTTGCCAGTTTTAATTCTAATAGTACAGTCAGAAGAAAATTTGTTACACCACTGGCAAAAACACCAGTACAGAATACATTAATTGACATAGCTTACAGTTCAGAGCCTTAATTTGGCCATATTTGTTTAAAAGTGACTTCAGGCTCATGCTATGGTCACAATGATCACTGTACTTCTACTCCAGTGCATGTGCCTGTAGAGCACAGATAGTGCAGTCTTCTAGGTAGTGAAAAATACTAAATAATTAAGAACTTACTCTCAAAGTAATGCTAACTTAATAATGTTGTATATTTTCTGATGCATGTTTAAGTGAATATTAATATGAATATTAAAAATTAATTATATTAATTATTATGTTAATTATAGTAATGATGTGTATCAAAATCAGCACAAGAATGTGAAATAAAATAGAAATAGATGTGTTCAAGAGAGCAAAACAGAAAAGAGATTCCATTTTTCTTACATTTCAATTCTTCTTTTCCATGTGACCATTTATGTAGCACTTGCAGTTTAATTATTGTAGTGTTTTCAAACACTCTTCTAATATTTAATCTATTCTGAAATTACTTTTATGTAACTTTAAGAAGTTTTTTAGGGTGAAATTTCAGAGATTATGCACTTTACAGGTATCAACTGGCTTGGAACTTGTTTGAAGCATCTCAGAATTACCTTTGGAAGGATTACAGAAATTTTTTCCAACAAAAGCTATAAGCTCAAAGGGCCTGTGGAAATATTATTGCAGATACTGCCTTGATATAATTCTTTTATCAAATTAGAAGGTGCCCAAGTGCTTCCAATATTGATGATGAAACTTCCAATTATTTGATTGTCAGCTCTTATGTTTAATGATTTTTTTAAAATAACATGTTAGAGAATGGCAACTTACAGAAAATCATCTCACTTTATCTAAAATATGTCCAATAAAAATACACAATACTTCAAATTAATTCCATACATGAAGACTTCTTTGCATAAAAATTAAAATCACTATTCCTCCATATAACATTCAATATTTTTCCAGTCAGATAGGTAGCTAGAAAGTCCTACCGTGTTCAAATAATATTATCCTTGATAACACTTCTTCCTGTCTACTGTACAACATTATTTTGGCATGAGTCTTCCTTTGTGGTTAATTATTTAATAATTATCTATTAATTATCCATTAATTTTCATAAAAGAAGGCAGTTCATGCAAATATACCTGCCTACATTAACATAAAATTTTCCCTTGCACTTTTCTATAGTTGGGCTTTCAGAGACATTGCTTTATTTAGTCTTGTGACTAAGAGAAATGCTTTTCTAAGAAGCCAGTGTTTTCTGGAAACATTTTATTTCCATTTATTTTTCGTAGCGTCTTCTTGAACCCAAGTCATAATGAACTCTTGGAGTAATTTTAGTATGTTTTTTCTTTCAGAGAATCATTCACATTTTTGTTTTAATATGAATTATATATTATCCTTTTCATCACATGAAGCCCTATTAATATCTCATAAATGTATGTCATTTAAAGGCTATTCTTATGTACATCAGTACATGAAACCTGCCTGTTAAATTAGGTTATTATTGTCCTCTTAAGTTCAAAATGCATCTGTCAAAACAATAAGCACCCATTTTCCCCCACACTTTGCTGTGATTTGCAACCTCCTTCTCTTTTGTGACACCTGAAAGGTTTATTTGGTTGTGAGGAGTTTAGCTGAAATTTAAGGAGTGTTTCTAATGCATGTCGTGTAGTTACCACAAAAGGAATAAGATTAAATGGGTAAGGTTCAACTTCACAGCAAAAAAATCCTGGATCTTCAGAATTTAAAAGAAGCATCACATGAATATTAAGAAAGATATAAGAGGCAGTGCTTTGGTTTTGAATACTTGAATTTTGCTTATGCTTTTCTTAAAATCTTTCTTTGTCTGTGATTAAAGAAATTTGAGCAGTTTTGGACAGTAGCAAAAGGCTACTCAGAAAGAAAATTTCGTATTTAATTATATTTTGTTCAATTCTGGATCTGGGTAAAATGTGAATTAATATTAGTCATTTATGTTTGTGTCACAGGTGTTTAATTTATTCTACAATATAATTACTGAGATGACTTATTCTAATTGCCAAGTTTTATTCTGCAGTTCAAACTAAAAAAAAATGGGGGTGGATCTTTTGTTCATGTGACACTTGGTAAATTTGTCACAAAATGATCTATGGTGAATCTAAGCAGTAAATAGAAATTTTTATTTTCACCAATGTTCCTCTAGATGTTTTAGATTTAAATGTCTGAAGCAAAACATATTGAGGCAGAAACAATGTATATTTCATTAGAAAATGTTTAAACTAATTCTTTCAATATTTGCAGAGTGACAGTTTCTTCAAAATAAAAGTTTTGTCTATTTTTATTTAGTGGGAAACTACTTCATCTTGTTTTTAAATGAATTCTGTCTAGAAGGTGTTTTATCCTTTATTTCTAAAATTGGACGTTTTTCAGTGCTGTATTATTTGTGGTTTTTTAGTTCTGTTTACAAGACCAGCTCTTATCCCAAGTTGCAATCAGTGTTAGCTATGAGTGTTCATTTGAGTTAACTGTATAATCATGGTTTTGGTTGGTTTTTTTTATAATCAGTGATTAAACTCAAGTAACTTAGAGTAAATATGAGATTTATTTTAACTGAGTTTGGGCTTTATTCTATAGTGGAATGCACTATTCCCACATTCCCATATTGAGTCCACATTTCCTTTCAAAGAAATTATGTATGCATTTGGCAAGGAGCTGATGTACACTCCATGAGATTGTCTCATTTGCACTGTCAGAATCCAGACAACTATTTTTTAAGATACTTGTATTCTCAACTCCTGCAGCCAATTCCTCACTAATTCCTTGGATGTACAACTCTGAAAAATCATCCAAGATTTTGGCATTGCTGTTTTTCAAAAGTGTCATATTGTCTGAAGTGCCAAAAGGGAAAACAACTCCATGTGTATAAGAATAGTTTAACTTTTATGTGGATGAAGAGTATTGCACATTGTTCCCGTAATTTCAGGAGTCTGCTATTTTATTGCTTGTTTGTTTGGTTATTTTTAACTTTGCACAAATTCAGAGCAGCTTCTGGTCATAAAATGTATCTCAGATATTGCTGGATTAAAAGTAAGCTAAAAAGTGATGGATTTTAATAACTGCAATGGCAATATATGTATTATTACATTTAAACATACTCTGTTTCAAAATAATATTGTGCAATTTAACTGCGTTTTTAAATTCAGTTGCAAAATTGGCTATTGATTTGCCAGCTGTTAAAAGCAGACTCATGCATATTCTCTTTGCCTTGCTCAATTCTGCTTCAGAAAAGACGTGCATAAAGGTGAATTTTAAATCAGAGTAGGTTGCTCTGTGTTTTTGGGAACAGACCAGCCTATGTGAATAGTTTATTTCTCACCAGTTTCTTTTTAGTACTTGGACCAGGAGCTTGTGTTTCAGCCCTGAGTTGTATCTCAGTTCTGTGCTTGTGCCCCCCATGTTTGATTGTCTGTCATCTTCAGTGGGAGTCTAATTGCTTTATTGATTCTCTTTGCAGCAATCCCTTGGCTTTACCGATTGCCAAGCAGGACAGTTTGCTGGAGAAAGATACCATGTTCAAAGATGCAGCTAAAGGCTTATGTAAGCAGCAATCTCAAGACAGTGCATCTGAAAGTATCACTGTGAACACCACAGCAAAACTTGAGCAGGTAACACCTTGCAGTGTCTTGAAACCTTCATTAGTGCTTAGGTCTGGAAACTGTAAATTTAAGGAAGCGGAAGACTGCAGTATTTTTTCCTTTGCCGTGCAGCAATACCATTTGCACTGTGGAGCCTTGTCACCTTGATCACTCCCTGCAGTCTGTCTGGCCCTGCAGTTTCCCCTGCAAATTGAACAGCTGCTTCCTGCCAGCTACTGGTGGCAGGTCAGGGGCTGTGGGGAGGGCTCAGAGCCCCTCAAACTCTATTCAGGGATCACAACAGGGGAGGGACAACTGTTGGCGCTGCCCAGACTGTGCTTGTCTCAAACTTCCAGTTACAAAAGCAAAGCAACCTGGGAGAATGAAAAAACAAAAAGAATGTCTAAGAAATATCAAGTTGCATAGTAAGTGACTGTAATTCAAAGCTAGGAATTTCCAGATTTACAGCTGCAGTGTTAACTCCCTTTCTTGTGGTAATGCATTAGATTATCAGCACTGGTTGTTTGGATACACTTTACACTTTAGAGTTTTCTCCACAGGAGGACAATCTCATTCAGTATATAGGATGAATGCAACAGGAGGCAGTTATCTATTGCTTATAAATCTAGCAGGTTTGAATGTTTAGGACTTCTTTTTTTTTTTCCCCCCCAGGTTTTTCTTTGTGTTTGGTTTGGTTTTTGTTTTGTTTGGATTTTTTTGTGATACAAAGGGGTTTTATTTTCCATTACATATATTTGGGAAACACATATTTCAGAAATATTTTGTCATTTAAGAAAAAGCTACTTTAGAATCAAGGGGATGGGGAGGGGAGTATTTCCATTAAAAATAATTTACTATGGATTTGAAGCTTAACAAAAGAGCAAGATACTGGTTTGATTTAAGCTACATTCGGTTCAAAAAACTGCATCTCTGTCGTGGCAGAAGAAAGCATACTCCACTGCTTTTTATTCCGATGTGTTTCAGAGGATTGGCTTGATCATATGAGATCAATCAGTGCATCCATATGTAAATGATATGAGTCAGTCTGGGAAAGAACTTCAGCTTTGGAATCCCGTGGAGTGCTTGGTTCCCTATCCAGTCAGAGGATACCACAACACGTTTTGCACTTGGCTTACATCTTGTTTTCATGTCATGCAGTTTCTGATGTTGCTGACTGATGTGATTATATGGAAAATCATTCCAAGGGACAAGCACTGCTGGTCACAATAGTGAATGCTTGCAAACCTTTAAGGAGGAATCCTCCATAACTGTAGGAAAAGAGAGAGGATTATTTAGCTTATGGTCTTGCCAAGACTATTGCTTGCTCCTAGATGTTCAACAGAAGTGTGTACAAGAACACAGATACTTCTTTCTGCCTGATTCTCTTTTGATGTAAGCCTAGTCAAAATTATTCAGGTTTTCATTATCTTTAAGATAAAATTTTGCTTTATAGTACATGCACTAATACACAGAAACAGTTTGCAATAAGAACAGCTAATCTTCCAGGTAGAAATGAGCAAACAGGAGTCTTCATGCTGGTAATTTCATTCTCCACCATTGAGTCTCCTCAGGCTCCCAGGGCAGATTTTCAAAAGCACTCTTGTTTCACCGTACAACAGTGGAACTTCCCACAAATACAAAAGAGCAGACATAAAGATGAATCTCTTTTAGCTCTTTTATTTAAGAAATTTTTGCAGGAAACAGTCTGAAATTCTGCTCTAAACACGCTGGGAGTGGGTATCCCATGTTTTTTTAGAAACAGGGAAAACTAGAAAATATCTATAGTTGCTGAATTTCCCTAGCATGGAAGGATAGAAAGAGTCCTGTCTGAGAAATTATCATTAACAGGGGATAGGTTAGAAATGACGCTATTTTGGTGGATTTTTAAGTGACTAGTTGTATTAGAAAAGAATTAATACAACTTCTCAGTTGGCAAGGGCTTAATGAGTTTTAGCTCTTATGAAGGAAAGAGAAAAAACTACTTTAATCACTTCAGGAAACAGTTAAATTTTAGGAAAGTAAAGAGTCCCTGGATTTTGTAAAATTAAAAAATGCAATATTTTTTTCTTTTGGTGCATTTGTGATCCTGGAAGTAGAGGGATTGTATTCTGTACTACTTGCCATGCATTATCAACTGTAGGTAAATATGTATCATATCTCTATTTGTCTTACTAATATTTAGACCTTAGTTTTCAAAGATGAAATTTATCAATTTAACACTTTTTTTATTAATGCTATTTTTTAATTTCACAACTTGGGAAGTAAAGTTTTTATTTAGTGGTGATAGCAAAGGAAATCTTTGAACAACCCCTTCCCGCTGTTCCTGCCTTTTGGATATCCTAATTCTAATGAGTTTCTAATGAGTTGTCTTTTATTCTTACCAGTTACATTCAAACTACACTCAAAGTAATCATGTTCTGTTTAATTTTTCAATAGGTTGTGTGGAGTCATTACTTGGATTTTATGTTCATATATTATTGAAATATATCAGGAGGATGTTTCATATGCTTTATGTCAGAAATACCACACATTCCTAGGCAATATGGCATGCAGATCAGGCCTTTATTGGGGGATCAAAAAGAAAAATTTCATCCTAGCACATTTCAGACATGCATTTTTAATAGAAAAAAAAGCCTGTAAGCTTTTTCGTTTGGAAAAAAATAACTGTTAAAATTTATATGTTGCTTCAGATATTTTTAATTGCAAAAATTATGAAAAAGACCCTTAAGAAAATATTATTTCTCATGAAGGTTTTTATTACTTGAAGTATAGGAGATGGGGATGAAGTGACTATTACAATAAAACATTCTGGACCTCTCTTGGCTTGTGTTAGCTTTTGCTTTATTCCTAGGTAAAAGGAGTCCTTTAATCATCAGTAATGTCAAGATCAGTGCTGTCAAACAAAGAAAGCAGTATGAATAATTTCAAGAATTTTATCATATCCTCCATTTCTCTTCCTCTCATCTGGGAAGGGTATTTTTTGATAGCAGATTCAAATTATGGCTTGGAATTGAATTAAATTAAATGCTCCATGCTGCAAATAAATACAAATTAAATATGTTCTTTCTCTTAATGGACTCTAAAAAAAAATTGTTTAAATTGTCTAAAAAAAAAATCTTATGGCTCTTGTTTATGTATTGTTGGCCACATGAACTATGTGATGGAGTGTTCCATGATGCCCTTTTGATTGTTCCAGTATCAGTTGACACAGACCAGGCTTAACTATGCATAACGTAATATTACACATAAGAGATGTGATGTATATATATTTCAGTGACACAAATATGTAAGAAATATATATAACTAAATTATATATATATATGCTATTTAATATATATAACTATTTAATATATATAACTATAAAACTAGATAAAACTAGAGACTATTATATGGGCAGATTCTGAATGTTGTTAAATGTATGTAATTTAAAAGAGTAAATATAAGTCTTCATTCCAAGCATTACAAAAATCTAAAAACTAGTCACTCCCAGAGGCATAGTTATATTGGAATTTATGCTGTATGTATGACTATTTTTCTTTTATGTCTCATAAGATATACATCATGCAATTAGAATGATAGTCAGATAGATGCTTTGAGATAAAAACTATATCTATATGCTCAGAAAAGTAAATGAGAATGGAAGTTTAAGGTGCCCATAAATAAGATATTAATAATGTACATAATGTTTACTGTTAAATCAGTTATGAGTTTAAGGGATTTAGAGTTTCTTATTTCTATGTGATTATTTGCTTGTTGAACTGTGAAATCTGATGCAATGACTCAGGTAGAAAATGCTGAAACACCAAATCCTAAACTTTGTAAAAAAAGGTTGAAAAACTTTTATTTTCTTACTTGGAATTTTACTAAGCATTTCACATTTCTAACCATACCTATAGAATGAGGATTTTTGGCCATGCCTAGATTAATAAATAAATGAAAGCCAGTGCCTGCTTGCTGCCCTAGGGCTGTGTGGGATGAGTCCATAAACATCTGTAAGACAAAATTTTTCTCCCTCCAGAGATGGGACCATGCCAAAATGACCCATGGGGAATGACTATTGTCATGTGACCTGAAGGATATCCAAGTTTCCTCTGCATGAGTGCTAGCTGATAGGAACCAGGAATGTACAAGGAAGTGTGCTAAAAAGTTCAGAAAATACGGAGAATCCCAGAGCAGTACTTTTATCCAAACCTTGCTTTTATTTACAAATACATAGCAGAGCTTTAATCTTCAAAGAGGTAGATTGAAAGAAGCTCATTCTATGGCACAGACGTTCTGAGTTTTGATAGCACACAAGGGAGTGCAGTGAAGGCTGATGCCTGTTTTGTCCCTGCATGCCAGGTGAGCACACTATTAAGGAAAGGAGGCCACAAACTTGTCTCTCTGCTCTCCTTCTACAAAATATTTAAAAATATTCTTAGAATTCTTTCATTAATTTTTTTTCTATTCCAATATACACCATCAAAGACAAATGCCAAAATGTAATTTCATTTTTTGTTTTACCAAGTGGAATTCTTGTTTTCTAGTCAGCTGTACATCCAACTGGCATGATTAAAAACAAAAAGAGCAAGAAATGCCATCTTCTGTGTGACAGAGGAGTCTTCATTCACTTCATCGGGGTGAGGAGCAAACCTCTCCAATAGGTAGACATACACCTGTAAGGCACAGGTAGTGAAATCAGAGTATCAGTATTTTTTAAATTCAACCTTGAACCTATTGCAACTAAGTTGCAGCTTAGAAGTTCTGTGTCAGGTCCCCACTACTAAACACAGGTATCCATAGTCTTTGGGCTCCCCCCATGACAGAAACCTGCTCCATGTTCCCTCCAGGACCTCCCAGTCTGCTTCTGCCACTGATCTCCTGTCACTGATAAAAAACTGAAGGTGCTGAGGTGCTCGCCAAAAAAGAGCAGCATCTGCTCTTCTCCTGAGCCTTCATTTTAAGCAGAACGATTGAAGAAAGTAGTTTCATCTTGATTGTCCATTCTCAAAATAGACCATGAGTTATTCTAATAAACTCTGAACAAACTACTCAGTTCTATTGCCTTTCATGTGAGAATTTTCTGGGTTTTTTTTATGCTGACATAAAAAATGAATCAAACTACATTTTAAGTGTAGATCATTAATTATAAGCACACTGCTTAATGTGTCAGTGTTTATTTTGTCTTTAATCAAATTTCCATTATCACTGATTCTTTTCTGCCTCCCATTTTAAGCGTAGAGCATTATTTATAAGCACACTGCTTAATGTGTGTTTATTTTGGTTTAATCAAATTACCATTTTCACTGATTCTTTTTTTGTCTCCTGTCTCAGTCTTTTTTCTTTCATTACATTTTCACTTACCCTTGCAGAGTTTATATTATTCACCCTAATGTGTCGAGCAGTTTCACTCACACATTTTGGCTAAAGTGGGCTCTTCTGATTGTCTTCTGGTTTCCATAACAACACATTTTCAATTTCTTACTAACTTACTTCTATTCTGCAAGAAAAATTCCAAAATTTCAAATCCCATATGATGAAGAATGCTCTGAGAGTTTTGTTAAATACTTCAAGAAATACTTTACAAGTCTACAAATTAATTTCTTGATTTCTTCTGCTACAAAAATTTAATGAAGAGAGCAGGAACATTGCACATGATCCATGAATCTGTGTGGGTTTAAGGATTGCAGATGGCACTCTGGTATGTTCTGTATCATACAGTTATGCACCATAACATTGATAATAATTTGTATATTGAAGAACATAAACTCCTTGATTAAGAGTAATGGTGTGAATTTATTCGGGGTGACAACTTTCCGATTTCCTAATGCATTTTTTTCCCATAAATTGTAGTGGTCTTGGTTTATACTGTAAGTTAGAACATTATGGTACAGAATGATTCATTGTGAAGTTAGTTCATTTCTCTAATCTGTTTTCTAGATCAAGCTAATGCCTCCAGCTCCAAATGATGACCTGGCTTCTCTGAGTGAGCTAACAGACAGCAGCTTGCTTTACGAGATTCAGAAGCGTTTCAACAATAATCAGATATATGTGAGTTGCTATTCACCTATCAATAGTAAGCTTTCAAAAAAGGCCAAAGAGAGAATAGGAAAAATAGGATTACTATCACAACTTCCAGGCAATAACCTGCCCTGAACTCATAACTAGTTTTAAATGGATGAGAGGGTGTGTGTAAACCCTGCAATTCCTCAAGTTTGTGTAGGAAAAGGAGAAATAAAAAATGGAATATCACTTCAGACAGGTTTAAATACAATTTATGTGTGGTTTTTTTTCACGGAGGAAGTAAGGTAGTAGACATTGATGAACACACTTGTCATGAATGAGTGTTTTAAGGTCGCTCAGATCACAGTGTGGTTGAGGGCTGCACCACCATAATTTGTAATCTTCTTTCTCAAACCACTGAAAGAACCTTCCATTTCAAATGCTATGTTAATTTAATAGAGCATGATTACTGGAAATGTAAAATAAATTTAGATTTAAAATTTAGAATTCAGCATGAGAGATTTAATTATTCATTTCTTCCAGCATCAGAGAAGTAATTATATTGTAATGTTAATCATCTAGATACCAAAAGAAATTTTTGTATTGCTGTCCATATCTTACCCATAACTTATTACTAACTTACTGTACAGCTGAGTGGAATGTAAATGTGAAACATGCGTATTATTTTTAAATGTGTAAGTTGGTTACTCTATTTAGACTAAAGGAATATGGGGAACTGTTATGTTTCTGTGAATTCTTTTGAAATTATGGGAACTTCAGTTTTAGATGCTATGGCATTTCAATGATAAAAAAAATTTTGGGGTTTGGAATCATGAATCAAATGGTAAAAAATACTCATTTTATGAGCATTTATTTTTTTTTATCTCACTTTCAAAGATACCAGATAACTTACACAGAATTCCTGAAGATCCACAGAGAAAGTATTTTATTTTAAGATACTGAAGATCTCACCTGAAAGGATCTACTCTGGAATTCTCCTAGCTTAGAATTTGTAGCCAGTGATCACTAATATTCTGCTTCACAGCAGCCACTGTGCTTTGGTAGAGCATCAGTGCTGAAGATACTTTTATCTTTACTTGGTTCTTAGACTTAGAAGGAAAAGTCCTTGGGCTCCAGTTCCAAGCCAAAGTCCTTATGGCCACCAAGAGCACTGTGCTGGCTCATGTCCAGCCTCTCATCCATCAATAGCCCCAAATATGAAATAGCAAAATCTTGCAAACATGCAATCATTAGATGGTTTACTCTTTCTGATATGGTCAGGATAGTTTTTCTAGATGCATGCTTATATGTTGCTATACGCAAATATTATTTGCATAAAGACTTATATGTGTCAATTCCTCCAGCTTGCCACACAAGCAACATATTTTAATGTATTGGCTCTGGATAACCAGTATAGCATTTCTAAATTACGTCACCCATTCCATAAAAAAATCACTTGAGAAGCTTGTTTATGTGGTAGGCATGCCAGGAGTTAGACTTGATGAACCTTGTGAGTCCATTCCAACTCAGCAGCTTCTGTGACATTTTTGTAGTTTAGCAAGTGGTAAGTTACAAATTAACTTCCAGATAACCTACTGATAATATATGTAGTGCCATTTTTCTCTGAATAATTTTCAGTTATGAAGAATTCAGTTTTATTACAAAAATACTAATTAATTCTGTTCTAAATGTAAATTTAGATCTCAAATTCAGACCATGGAGTTAAAAACTCAGAATTCATTAATTATGTTTAGCACGTTGTTCGCTAGATTTAAGAGGTTTTGCTGAGTTCTTTTTGGAAGAAAGCCATTAGCATCCTTAAAAATTCAATTTAATACTTAATAAAGCAATTATATCTTCTTTTTTTCAGACCTACATTGGTGATATACTGTTGCTTGTTAACCCTTTTAAAGAACTTCCTATTTATTCTACCATGGTAAGCATTCTCTTTTTAAAAGTTTGCATATATTTTTTCAAAATTAATACAGTTAATTTTACCAGACAAACCCCTAAAATTAATTAATGTATATGCCCATTTTGTGTAGAAAACATATTAGTTTTAGTATTTTAGCTAAACCTTAAAAACTATTTCCAAGATACAAATATTTTTTCTGTGTCTTATTGGCAAAGCAGCCATCTTGATAATGCTTTTAATGAGCAGGAGCTCTTTTGGTTGTTTAAAAATAGCTCCTGATGACCTTAGTGGTTTCTGCCACAGTCAAACTTATAGAATAGATGCATACTTCATACAGTGGTTGTTTGAGTTCACACCCCCTTGCCCAGAACACGATTATGGAGATAAGAACCTTGGATGGTGCACAAAGGCTCAGGACGTCTGTCTGTGCTCCACACCAGGTCTGGGTGACCCTGTGCAGCACGGGCTGAGCACTGCCCTGGGTCAGGTGTAGGGAGGTGGCTGGTGCTGGCCACAGGCAGTGTTTGGGCAAGGGGGATTGAGGTGTGTGAAAACATTCAAGTGTTTTGTCTCCTTCGTCTTCACCCGGACATTTTAGAGACACAGTGTTAGTTATAACTGTTAATTTATTCCTCCCTCTTACCTTCTCATTGATGCACTGAGATCACAGAGCTCCCACCCTGGTAGGGAACATTCAAATATGTCTGTTTAACTTACAAGAATTAAAAAGGGTTAAACATCTGGTAAGCAAACTGTAATTTGTGACTGTTTGCTGTGTCGTGTGTAGTAGTAAGTCTCAGAGAAAGAAACGCTGTGGCATTCATGGTAGGAGCAGCAGATCCTGAGTTGGGAGTCAGAATTTATTCTAAAAATGGAAATCATCCATCATCCCGAAGGTTTTAGATGATGGTGTTTTTTCTTGTCACCATGTATTTTATATTAGATACATGATTTTGTGCACCAAGAGAGAACTGTAAAGAGAAAGAATTTATGTATTAAAATGTTTCCTGAATGTGTGCTGCATCTTTACTTCTCTGTGATAGATCTATTTAATTAACTTCATCGTGAGATACTTTTTGTCCTGTAATTGTTTGGGTCACCTTGGATAATAATTGCTTTCACTTCATCATTGTAATCTGCACACTATTGTGCACTGTGCAGGTATTTCTCAGATGATCAAGAAACCACAGTTGTAAAACCACTTTGTTTTTTAAATGCTCCAGTATACTGCAGCAGCTTAGCTAATAGTGTGTTAAAGTCTCCAAGAGTTAGATGGTCTATGTATTAAAGTAATAATAAATGATGATGTCAATTCCTCACTAAATGCTGACATGCTATATGATGTGGCTCATTAGTTACCATTTTTGTTTCAGGTATGTAGTTTGTTAGCTGTCAAAAAGAAAAGGAATGGAAACACGTATTGATCATGATACTATTTTTAAAACCAGGATGAAGCAATGAAAATATTATCATATATATCTTTTAATAACAGCGACATTTTTTCCTTTTTTTTAAATACTGTATATAACTTCTCAACAAATTTTATTATTGTGCACTGATCACCCACACTTTGTTCCAATAGAATACTACTCAAATAAATATTTTATAAGCAATTATTCACTCTGAGATGACATAAAGAACCACAAATTAATGGACACTGATGTACTTTGCTTCTTATGAAATTCAATGCAATTGCTAGAATCTAATATTATTACATTTTTACATGGAAATACACTGCACAACTACACATTATAATAGCATTATACAAGGAACATACAAGTACAACTTTGAAGGTATATTAGTGACTGTAGAAGTGCTTGAGTTGTGGTCATGCTGCTTTGTTACCTTCCTCCAGAATTTACTTGTGCCCGATTAGGACAAATATATTCTTGAAGTTCATGTGAGAAAAATGTAAAGTTGCAATATTTTGCATTGAGCATACTTGTGTGAAGATTTTGCTTTGCATTTCTGACATTCTGAAATGATTCCTGGAGAATTGGTGTGGATTTAATATTTAATTTTTTGTCTGGCAGCTCTTAAGGCCTGACTGAGAATATATAATAGAGGATTCATTCAGCTACAGTGAATGTAGATACCCCAGGATTGAATAGTTTAATATCTAAATAAATAAGACAGAAAGGGGTGATACATCAAGAAACCCTCAAAAAAACCCCAAAAAACTGTTTTCTCTAACAGATAATTGGATTTACTCAGGCTTTAAGGATAGTATATGTTGCCAGCTATATGTGTTAGGAGTTATTCTATATTGCAGAGAGAGTGTTTGTTATGGGAGACTGCTCTGTCATGTAATAAATTAATTAGTTTATAGCTTATTCCATTGATTTAAATTTTAACTTTTCATGGGATGTTCCTATTTCATTTTGGAAATTTTCGAGTCAAGACATTAAAAAACTATAAATGTAAGGTATTAAAAAGTAGCTTACTAGTGCACAAACCATACTGTTAAGTCCTCTAGTTATGTTTCATTTTGTATCTTAATTAGACCTTCTGTGTTAAAAGCTCTATTTTCTGTAATTAAGATCTTCATAGCTATTGTAAAGGTATCACTTCTATCTATACATAGCGAGATTCTGTTCATAATGCTTTGAAAACTTTACAAAAGACCCAAGATTAAGGGGGTGAAACATAATTGTTTTGAAATGTATTTATAATTTTAATTTTCTACAATTTTTCAGGTCACCCAGCTTTATTTAAGTAACTCTGGAAAACTGTGTTCCTCACTTCCCCCACATATATTTTCCTGTGCTGAAAGAGCTTACCATATGCTATTCCAGGAGCAGCGTCCCCAATGCTTTATCCTCAGGTGAAAATTTATCTTTCTGTTAATTAATTTGTACCTTCTGCCTTTCAGCTGTTTCCCTTGGGCCTCAGCAGTTGAGATTTCCATTTTATTTTTTCCTCTAACTGATTTTTTTTTCTGTGTACTGATCTCTGTATCATACATTAGAGCAAAATAGAAATGGAAAAGGTTTAATTATATCTCAAGTTCATAAATTCTCTTGGGCAATTGCCACTTCATGTAGCTGCATCTAATTAGGAGCAAGAGTTAATGGTAAAGAATTCAAAACTGCTGTGTGTGTTTGCAAGTATTACATGAATCAGGATTAGAAATAGAATCTATTGACAATAAAAATGATAAGTCCTTGACTAAATTATAAACCTCTGTGGTGAGGCGCCTGTATTGGAGCTTGCACTCAGCCTCATTTGTTTGTGTGACCATGAGTTGTTCTTTAGCTCTCCAAGCTCAAAGTGAACTTTAAAATGGCATTTAGTCTTTAACATTTACTGACAGTGCTGCTTCAATGATAAATAACTCCAAGACTGGGAGTAAATATACTAGTAATCAGTGAAAAAAATTTCTTCCAAATATGGTGGTTTTATAATGGTGAAAATTGACTTTCAGTTGGAATTTTTTAATCCCCAAATCTATGAATCCTTCTTTTCTCAAACTCCCTGAAAGCAGTAAGTCTGGTGAATTTGATGTACTCAGTCAAAGAAATTTGTTGCTCAGTCTTATCACCTTTCTATCTTTTCACACATTACTTACTTTCATAACTTCTGAATCTTTAATCTTAATATCCTCCATGGGATTACAGAATCAATGAGACTGTAAAAGACCTTTGAGGTCATCAGGCCCAGCCTTTGACTGAACACCACCTTGTCAACTAGACCATAGCACCGAGTGCCGTGTCCAGTCATTTCTTGAACGTCCCCAGGGATGGTGACTCCACTGCCTCCCTGAGCAGCCCATTCCAATGTCTAATCACCCTTCCTGAGAAGAAGTTCCTCCTGATGTCCAACCTAAACCTCTCCTGGTGCAGCTTGAGGTCGTTTTCTCTTGTTTTGTCACTGGTTGCCTGGGAGAAGATGTTGATCCCCACCTGGCTGCAGCCTCCTTTCAGAGAGAGATCAGATCTCCCCTGAGCCTCCTTTCTCCAGGCTGAACAACCCCAGCTCGCTCAGCTCACACAGGACTTGTGCTCCAAACCCTTGACCAGCTCTGTTGTCCTTCTCTGGACTCGCTCCAGCGCCTGAGTGCACTTTCTTAGAGTGAGGAGACCAAAAATGGACACAGGACTTGAGATGTGGAAAAACTTGTGACCATTCTACAGTATTTTTTCCCTGGTCACTTCACATCTGATCAAAGCTTCACTTACTGAAATAGAGAATTTTCCAATAAGAAAGCATTTGGCCAAATCACTGAAGAGCTTACTCACTTTCTTACAATAATTTTCAGCTTGTAGCAAGCCAGCTTTACTCATGTATGCTCTACACCAAGAGCTGTCTTCGTATAAACTTCTAATGGAAGTTAGAGAATAAAATAATGTTATTAATTATGCTCCTAAATAGCCAGTAGGTGGACTTTTCATAATTAGCTTCCTTCTGACTGCGTTTTGTTCCTGCTTTTCAGGAGATGAAAATACATCAAGCACTGACAAGATAAGTAAAGAGCTGTCTAGGGAGCCTAAATATAGTACTGTTAAAAGCTAAGGATCCTTAGTAAATCAAACCAAAGATTTATGGCATGCTTATGGCTAATTCTGTTAGTCAAAAGTCATAATGAATACATAAAATGAAATGGTCTAGCTGTTAACAGCCAGGAGTGCCAATATCCAATGATACCATTGTGATACAAATCACATTTTTAAGCCAAATAATCTGGACTGGAGAGAAGTCCTTGCATTTTACAGTGGAATACATTGGAAGCTTTGGATTTCCTCAGTTTAGCATCACCAAAAGCATTCTGGTCAATTTAACATTTATTTTTTGAAAGCATAATTCTATGTATTTTAAATGCAATGGGCTGCTCCAGTACAGTTAGAGATTTGTATTAAAACATTGTTTGGAAATACACTGTCCAATTTAGCTTAATTTTAGAAATATAATTTCCAACCAACATGAAAGATTGATCAGTTACAGATAACACTGATAATACAAAACTCATTCTTTTGTATTTAACATTTTTGCTTGCATGTATTTGTTTCAAATCTAGAAACCTCAGTCACTGGGAACAAGAATCAATGTCTCACTTACATACTCTGAAAATGGAGGAGAAATAAATTATTCTGACCCCCAAAAGTGTGTGAATTTAGTCACTCTTCCCTGGATATGTCTTACTATATTAACGGGAATTTGACATAGTAATGATCACTGTAATGTACAATAAGAGATTGATTTCAAAAGTTTTTGCAGAACAGCACACCTCTCTTCCTTTAAATCTGGTGGAAGTCTTACATGAACACATTCTGTCAGCAGTTTTCCATCATTTCTGATTGTAGCTCAAGTACTGCAGGAGAAACGTTTTTTGGTTAAGTATTCCTGCACTTCTTAGTGTGGTTCTTTTGGTCAGAAATGAAAATGAAGTGCAAAAAAAAACCCCCTGTCCTTTATATCATCTGAAATGACAGGTATATTGCTCCTTACATGTTTTGTGTTTTGTCATATTTTCCCTAAACAGATGATTTATAGAATTTCTTTATGATGGGATTGTTGCTTACCAAACAGTAATAATCCAGTAATGATCCAGTGTTCTGAAATCATAAAGGTATAGACAAACCTGCCTAATAGGCAGAAACTGGGGGTAAGCGAGTACTTCTCTGTGCTTGCAGGAAGTAATTCTTAAAGTTTGCCTGGGTTGGCTGTTTCTGACTCTTTTACCTGTGCTTCCTTGTTTCACTACTGCCATGTGATGATTCTGTCTGCCTCTAAGTCCCCATCCACGCAGTAACTTTTGAACTTGGCTCCACCAGCAGTGGTGGCCTCAGAGCTGGGGTGCTCACACAGGCTCTGTGGGTTTGGGGAGTCACAACAAAGGCAGGTGGAGCTCCAGCCCCAGCCCATCACAGCCAGGCAGTTCATGTGGATGTCCAGCACAGGCTCCCCACGGAGCTCTCCAGCCTCAGGAGCACCAGCAGCCCAGCTAGACCAGCACAAAAAAGCAAAAGAGCTGGATGATAACCCAAATGCTGTGGATTTAACAGATGTAGCTTCATTAGTTCCCCTGGGTGTGTTACGTCTCGTGTTCTTTGCCTCACATGACTTCATATTTTCACACTTTCAAATAACCTTTTTCCTTACAAATTTAGATTTTAATTTTTTTTTAAATTTCAAAACAGAACTCATTTTTTAAATTATTCATAGTATTTGAAGATAGAAAGATTTGAGCTGTAATTAAGATTGTATTAAAAAAAAAAAAAACAACGTATAAAGTAATAGTAGGAAACAGGCTCTCTGTCAGGTAGTTATAAAGAAAAGCTGGAAAGCCAAAGGAGGAATAAAGTGAGAAAACTTCATAGACTTGCCTAAAGCCCTGTGTGAGAATAGAATTTCAGATTTTCCATTAGTTTTCCTTTCCTTTGGAATACACTGTTTCTAATTTCACCTTTTTTTTCAGTGAAATAATCCTTCTTTGTCTCTTCCATGATGCCTTCTAAGTAAATATTGGTGCTGAAGAATGCTTTTTCGCTTCAATGTTAACTTAACCTAAACCTTGATAAGGCAGTCCAAACAAAAGTTCTAAGAAACCAACATTCATATTGTAAATCGTATTTTGAAAATATAGTGATGAAACAATGATTTAAAAGAGAAACTGGAATTCTCCTCTAAGAAGCATTAAATTGCTAGAGCAAAAATAATGCAGATCATAGTGACATTGCAAAAAACTTTAGCCAACCTGAAATGAAATGGATCTTGTACAAGTTACCAAATTACTTTTTCATTGTTAAATTGCCTCAGATATTCCAAATAATGGAATATTTGCAAGTAAATATCAGCAATTCAAACTTTTTCTAACAGCTTTTCTTTCTGAGTGGTTCAATCTGGATTTCACTAGAAGTGAATATAACCCATTGAAATGTACAGAAAACTGAGTCACGTTGTGTCTCTCTTTCAGCAACTATGTTCTGGTGATTTTTGAGGCCCTGAATAGTAATCTAACACTTTGATAAAAAAGCTTCTATGGCAGGACTGTAAAATTAACAGTTGGAGCCAAGCATGTAAAATCTTTGCAGCTATTTTACTGCAATGTTCAGAAAACATGTTCATGAATCTTAAGAGGGAATATTCAAGAATGGACAGAAACTGTCCACTTTGTACTTGTTCGCATGATCCTGTGTTACCTGGGCCACATTTGTCTTGCAGTGAGAAACAAACATAGCATTATATTAAACTGAAGCAAATTAGTGCTTAAGGGGGGAAACTCGTGATGAACAGTCCAGTTCCTTTGTTTAAGAAAGTATTTTTTTAGTTTTAATTTTAAGTTACATGCCTGTTTTGTAGTTCTTGAAAACAATCAAAGGCATATCAAGTGTTATTTTAGCATCCCTTCTCCCCACCCTCAGTTTCTCCAGTTGTGAGAAAGATTTTTGAATCATGGAAAAACTTTCTGTTGAAGAGGCTGTTTTTGGCAGATGAGGTTGAGCCTGAAGAAACAATAAAATGCTACAACAATTTGTTAAATACCAAGTCTTAAATAGCTGTCAGAATCATACAAATCTTTTTCTGCTGTGTATAAAGGGCAGGACACTTTGGATAAGCTGTGAGCTCTTAAAAGTTATGAATTAGGTATGATTATCAAACATAAATGAGCACTTTTGTTCAACAGCACAATAACTGTAACTGTGAGTGACTCTAATAAACATCAGAGATGTTTTGATTTCAGAGTAGTTCCTTAACAGCTGAAATAACTGAAGAGCCACTGTTGCTAATCTTTTTGGTAACCTGTGGTATAGTGATAGCAGGTTGCAGCTGTGATTCTGGATTAAGTATGTTGTGGAGGGACAAAACTATTTCATCATCATGGCACACAGTTGCCAGTGAACTGGCCAATGTAAGTGGTCAGTAAGAGGGGAGCTCTTTATATCTGTCCATGAGCTCACAGACTTTCTGGGTAACACAGGTATAAGATCTGTAATTTGCAAGACTGAAATGTCTGTAAGGGAGGAATATCACAGGACTAATGTCTTGTTCCAAATTTACTCTATTTCTGTTAGTGATGACAAATAAAGAAACATAGAATTTGGAGATTGCCATTATAGGGGCAAAAGCCTAATGCTTGATCTTAAGAACAGAGGCAGCATGGTACAACTAGTGTTTGGAGAGTGAAGTCATGATTAAAAGGGCAGAGATGCATATTTTATAGGGTGACATCAAGTGCCATCTGACTTTTTAAACTCTTTCAGAAAGTCAGAAGCTGAAAACCTGATCAAAGGGTAGCACATTTAAGGAGAACCTCTCATTTCTGAAGAGTTGCTAATTTCGTATTAATTGTGACAGTGACCATCTTGACATTACACAATTTCTTTTCCTCTTAGACCTGGTTTAAATGTGGCTTTGTGACCTATTTTTTGACATCTTCACATAACATAGAATCACAGAATGTGAAGAGTTGGTATTGACCTTAAAGTTCATCTAGTCCCAAACGTTGCTGCTATGGGCAGGGACACCTCCCCCTAAACCTGGTTTCCCAAGGCCTTTCCCAACCTGGCCTGGAACACCTCCAGGGATGGGGAACCCACAACTCTCTGGGCAACCTGTTCCAGTGTCTCAAAGTAAAAAATTTCTTCCTAACATCTCACCTAAATTTCCCCTATTGGTTTGTACCATTATTCTTGTCCGGTCACTACAGCTGCTGACTAAGAGTCCCACTTTGGCTTCTCTATAGGTCCCTTTCAGAACACTGGAAGGTTCTGACCTCTGCCATGAGGTCTCCACACAACCTTCTCTTCTCCAGGCTGAACAGCCACAACTTTCTCAGCCTGTCTGCATGGGGGAGGTGTTCCAGTCCTCTTACCAACTTTGTGATGCTCCCCTGGACTTGCTCCAACAATTCAATGTTCTTATGTTGGGGACATCAGAGCTGGATGTAGTGCTCACAAGTGTGGAGGAGGGAAATTGCCTCCTTTAACCAGATGGCTGTGCTGCTTTGGGTGTAGCCCAGGAGTCACTCATGGTGAATTTTTTAACCCTCATCCCCAAGTCTTTCTGATCAGGGCTGCTCTCAGTCACTTCTCTGCCCAGTCTGTAGGTGTCCACGACCCAGGTGCAGGACCTTGCCCTTCGCTTTGTTGAACTTCATGAGGTTTGCATCAGCCCACCTCTCAAGCATGTTAAGGTCTCTGGATGGCATCCCTCCCCTCCAGCCTGAGGTGTCACCCCACAGCTTGGTGTCATCAGCCAGCTTGATCAGGGTGCATTTGATTCTACTGTCCACTGACAAAGATGCTGACCCTGAGGACACCACTCATCTCTGGTCTCCACGGGAACAAGGAGATGTGCAGCACCACTCTTTGTGTGTGGTGATCCAGTCAATTCTTTGTCCGCCAAAGGGTCCATCCATCAGACCTGTGTCTCTCCCATTTAGAGACAAGGATGTTGTGCAGGACAGTCTCAAACCCTTTACATAAGTTCAGGGTAGTCAGTGTGAGTTGCTCTGCTCCTGTCCACTGGCTGTAGCCCTGAAAGAGAATACAGACTGATTGATCTGTAGTTCCTTGTGTCTTCTGCTTTCCTTTTTAAAATATAGATGTTAATATTTGCCTTTTTCTAGACAACAGGGACTTCACCTGACTGCTACAGTTTTTCAAAAATTATGAACTGGCTTAACAACGTCATCTTCCAGCTCCCTCAGGACCCATGGATGAATTTCATCAGATAAATCACCACGTAGCCAGATTGCAAACCATTGCAGTCTTGGACCATAAACTTCCTACTGATGCCAATAGGAGTTTGAAGTCCAGTGTTAGCCTCCACCTTGTTACAGAAACATGAAAAACATAGACAAAAGCAGTCTGACACATCATATATAGTAATGACAAGATCTGTCTTGTCACGTTAAGACTAAAATTTACCAGGAAAAATAAGATATTTTAATAAGTTGCGTGTATGTTCATGACAATTGAATGAGATTAAATGATGCATGGCTATCCAAGTATGAAGTTCTTCTTTTGTCCTTCCCTGTTGTGTTTCTTCCTTTTTAATTGATTTAATTCTCCTTTGAAGTGATATTTGAATAGATAAAGCAGTGGCCAGACAGATACTTTATTTTGCTGCCTTCTCATTTTCAGAAAATAAAATACACAGGTAACAGACTGATCAGCCATCACATACGTTGTAATTGTGAAAAATCTAACTGGTTGTTGTAGAAACAGCCCTTTAAATTTGGTCAAGTGAATAAATGGAGGAGGAGCATCAAATTACATTTTATTTGGTTTGGTTGTATGTAAAGAAAATGGCTTATAATTCTTACATTAATTTCTTAATCAGGCTTCACTAACTTCTTCCTTTCTGTCTCTTCTTTCCTTTTCCTTCATTCTCCATGCTTAAAATGCATAATTGATTTTGCTTCCTTCCTGCATCCCACCATTTTCTATTGTTTCTTTCCACCTTTGTCATTCTATTGCTTTTTACCTTATTTACTTTGGTCACTTTTCCCTGTCAGAAATTCTCATTCTTTTGAATATTTATTGCACATCACAAACAAGAAATCACAATGATCTAGATACAAGCACTAAAGTCAGAGTGTATTGCAGAAACTGGGCAAGCTGTAAAACCAATCAACTTTTTCTTTTCCTTCCTGCTCCTTTTGTATTTTCTTTCCATTCTTCCTGTTGTATTCTTCACTTTCCATTTCTTCTGATTCCCCATCATTGCCACAGCAGTAATTTCCCCATCTGCAAAGAGAACCAGGCAGGATTAGTGACCTCCTTTGCTGGACAAAAGATAAAGGAAAACACAAAATCTGTGCTATAAATACCTTCAAAAAGGCTTGAAAGCGTTAGATTTGACTGGTCTGACCTGTGGTACAAGACAATGTATCTTGACAGCTCTGACAGCCTTCACGTACACAGACAGTCAGTCAATCTCCTGTGTTCTGTTCTTTATTTGTCATCCATAAACCTTCTGTTATTTGAAATGAAAGTTTGATGAAAGTACCTCAAATCCATTCAAACAAAGCTAGCAGAGAATATAAATAACATTTCAATTGTGAAATTAACAATGATTCCTCCCTCTCTTCCTTGCCTGTCATCTTGCAGTGGAGAAAGTGGTTCTGGGAAGACTGAAGCCTGCAAACAGATAGTGAAACACCTCACTTGCAGAGCCAGCTGCAGCAGAAATACCTTTGAGACAAAGATAAAACATGTAAGTAGCATTCCAGTCACTGAGTGGAATGAAGCAAAACCTTGGTCTCTTGGGTAGGCAGAGATATCTGGGCTGTAGGGAAAAAGGCATCAGCTCTGTGGAAATTCTTAAATGGCTTGTTCTCACCTTTGAAGTCAAAGGAAGTTGTTTTTTTTTCCATGACTGGGAACAGGATTAAACTTACACTGTTGTGATAAGAAGAATCTCCAAAGTAGAGGCAGTTTTGTTTCTATGTTTTGGTGACTTGGAAATTCACTGTTGCAGTGAATAGGAAACATTTCTGTGATAAGGAACTGTTTCTTAAACATTAAATTAATTGCCTTCAGTAAATAAATGAATTTGCTTGTACGGTGTAGTGATGCTTTGCTGGACAGTATAAGAAGTGTTGAGATATCTGAAGTAATAGTATGTAAGACAGAAACTGTAAACTTGCAGGAAAACTGCAAGGATTGAATGAAGTTATATGGCTCAATGTTTGTGTGCTAAATATATTTAAGGTATAGGTAAGAGTTCTGAATATTTGTTCACTCATGTTGAATTTCCAAAATAGTTTTTTTCCATATCCCCATATTTAATTCCCTTTAAAGGTTCATGCTGACATTTTAAATTATGCTGAACTCTGGATTGCCAATTCAAATTCTTTTTAAAAAATTATTTTTCCTGATGAAACTTCTCATCTGAGATCTCAAGTCAGAGACAGCCATCAATGGGTCTTAACGGAGGTGGAAGAGCATTATCAAATTTTGGTTATAGAAGGATCCTTTAAAACTAGCTTAGGTGGGATATCTGACTCTAGATGGTAAATATATCAGACCTCATCAGTAGTGAACAGAGATTCTAATTGAGTTTCTTTTTAAGGTGCCTTAATGAGCACAGTTCTCTGGATTCATTCCTGCTGCAGTTAGCAAGTTAGCACCATTAAATTAATAAAGTTGTACAGGTTAAAGCAAGTGCTGAGTTAGTCTAAAGAGCAAATACATCCTAAACAGCACTACTGGAGTGGAGCTGGAACCAAAACTAGGCTGACTAGTTTTCTGCTGCCACCTACTGCCCAGACAGATGGTTTAATTAATAATTGTGAATGGTTTAATTTTTAGAGCTTCCATGCCATTCCACAGACCTCTTCCCTCCCCAGTTAGTTCACCCAGCTTCATGAAAAGAGAGATGTCAGAGCAACAGTGTATATGCACCACATTGCAATCAACTTTAAGGATGCACAGAGGAAAGTTCTGAAGGGAATCTGTCAGTGTAAGGGGTGTAAGCAACCAATTATACACAAAAAAGTAAATACAGTGGCTGTGACCATGAAATGCAACATGGAAATGCATTAGTGAGACATGCCATAAAAAAGTCTGAATGTTTTTTTCCTCAGTTTTTCACTAGTATAATCCTGAAATAATTTTATTTGAAATTAATAATTTATGGCATTTCTGACATTATATAAAACTTGTAAATTCCTTTGTTGGGTTATTAGTATTGACTGACTCCATCTTCATGAGCTGTCTTCAAAGATTTTAACATTTTTGTTAAGTGTGCCAGCTCCAGGAGTATGACTCCAGTCACTCATATCCAAACTACTAGTAAGGACACAGCTCACATGTGAACCTCTTACTTACAACTTCCACTATTCTGACATTGCTTTTTTGGAATATATTTATTTTGAGCTGTCTTACTTTAATTTCTATTTTGGAAAGAAACCAACCGAGTATTTTTTTAAATTCCAAGATGAAAAATTGTCTTCTTTTTTCCCCCCATTTATTAATCACAAGCCAACCTCACTGATGTTTCTTGAAATATCTTCCTGTTTATTTCTTCTCTCATTTCTTCTTTACTATTGTATTGCAGGTAAACTGTATCCTGGAGGCCTTTGGACATGCTAAAACACCCTTGAATGATTTTTCCAGCTGTTTTATAAAGTATTTTGAACTACAGTTTTGTGAGCGAAAAAAAACATTAACTGCAGGTAAGTGTCATTCAACCTGTAAATTTTGATGTCACACACAAGGTGTTGGATCAGAGATCCCAGTGTGCCATGCACAGAATTGGACAGCAAGGGCATCAAGGTACATGGAAGAGGCAAGGGGGGTTAGGCAGTGTCAGAGGAACAATTTTCATAGTGAGTGGATTGATCACTTGGCAGGAGTGAGCAGTGCCCTGTTCTGAGCAACCACGAGGTGGCAGGAAAAGACAAGAAACAAGTTGGCACCAGTGATTCCTCTTATTTCCCTTCCTTTCACGCTTCCTTTCATTTCACAGATCAACAAACTGAGAGAGCTGTGTAGTGCAACACTGTGAAGTAAGAGTAAAAAACGGATTAAATTGCTGTGTATTTTCACCTAATATTTTATTGAGTCTTTTAAATATCCCTTAAATTAGTGATTTATATAATCTGTTTAGTAAAAAAACAACCAACCAAACAAAAACAACAACAACAAAAAACAAAAACAAGTATCTTCTGTAATGCTGAATTTAGAAGTAATTTATTACTTCTTTATTACAGCTTTGAGCTTTTTTTAAAACAACTAGGAACCATGTTGTTATTTATTCTTCTTAGAGGCAAGATAGTGTGAGATTAGTTCCTGCTTTCAGAGTGAGTCTTCTAATCCCTAGTAAGCATTCCTTAATGGGGAAAAAATAGATACAAGAAAACTGAGCAAACTTTCAGTTTGATCCTGAAAGCACTGCTGTTCAAAAGCAGTCAGAGAGAGCTTCCATATCTGGTCCCCATAGGTCATCATAAATCTACTCACTGTCAAAGCAAGGTATGTCTGCAGAAATAACTACACACAGACATTTTCCTACTTGCACTGTTCCTGGATGGATAAGCTGTATGGCAAGACACACTTGTGTTCCAAATAAATTAGATTCTCTTATATAAGCGTTTCCAAATCTCCTTTTTTTTTTTTTTTTCTTTTTTTTCTTTTTTTCTTTTTTCCTTTTTTTCTTTTTTTCCCCCCCAATATAATTTTAAATGTGTTTATGCTTTCTGCAAAGTTTCTTAAAAAAATTCTTTGGAAATATTTCTAGTTACATTTTCTTGAGACAGTTCACTATATCCTAGAAAATATGATAGTTTCTTCACGGGAAGTGTCACTGCATGGGAAATTACTAACACTTTTTTTCTAGTTTGTTTTATAATGAATGTAGGATAATTGTAAAGGAAATGCAAAAATAAAAATGTGTGATTTTGTTTTTCATTTATAAACTCTTGTGGGAGGAATGCAAAATTAAACATACATTAGCATGGACTGAAGAGCATCTCAGTTCAGTTTGTAAAAATAAACCTCAATCCCTAAAGCTAAAATTTTATAGAGCCTTTGTATTGTAACATATTTAATTTGAGTATATTGTGTTTGCAGGGACGTGGGTTTATGAACAGCTTTACTCAGAGCTGCCAGTTTAATTCAAAACCATTGCCTGTGACAGGATTAGTTAAGCAGGTTCTTGTGTCAGTTTTCTGGCACAGTAATTCTGTGTTTTTATGATTTTCAAGCCATAGGCATCAAATGAGAAAATATAGGAGTAGTTAGGTCAATTAACAAGTATAAATAAATAACTTATCTACCCTGCTATTCCCCAATTATTTAGGAATTGAATCAGTTATTCTTACCAAATCTAAGGTAGCCAAAAGTTACATAATTTCCTGTCAACAGAGCAAGCCTTACTAAAGCAGTAGAAGTGTGTTTAATATTTCTGAAATTTGCAATTGTTCTTACTGTTTGATTTGCATGGTAGATGTTGCCTTTTCTCAGCCACTGCTAAGCATCACATCTGAGTGAAATAGTCTCACGTTTAGACCACCATAAATGAGAAAAGAATCCTGCATGTTGTCTTTGGCAGGTTTAAATTCCACCCAGGTGTACTCTGTATTTATTTGCAAGATCATTTGCAGCAGTATTTACTGTCTT
Organism: Cichladusa arquata; assembly: GCA_026413545.1. Lineage (NCBI taxonomy): Eukaryota > Metazoa > Chordata > Aves > Passeriformes > Muscicapidae > Cichladusa > Cichladusa arquata. Next base: position 23,675,612 of record JAOTQP010000001.1, read on the forward strand.
GCACTGTTTAAACATAAATAAGTAATTTAAATATGCAGAGCACCTGATTTTGCTGAGCCATGAATTTACAACTCATTGATACTAATGGGGCTAAATGTGTCTGATTTGTAAACAAAAATTCAAGTGACACTAGGCTGCCTCCATCAAAGGCTTTAGGTGGTTTAAACTCCTCCACAGACAGATATTACAGGTGGAGATTGGAACAATGTGCTAAGGGAGGGACATGCAAAGTATGCAGGCCAAGCCTAAGATGGCTCTCCTAATGTTTTAAGTGAACACCAGTGAAGTTTGTGACAGCTTCTGGTTCATGTTGAAGTTCTTTTAGCCCCTGGAAATGTTCAGACTTTTATCACAAAGTTTATTCCTCAACAGAAAGTACAATATAACTAAATAACTGAAATGTCCCCCATGCTTTTCATTATTAGATTTGATTCATTCTTTACCATAAACTGTATTTTTGCTGCAATGTTTTGAAAACAAGGATGGAAAGTTTCAGTGTGGTTCTACTCAAGGCCAGTGCAGGTATCTGAAGAGGTTTTATGCAGTAAAAAGTTTTATATTAGAACAAACACTCAGAATAAAATACAGGCCAAAGATTTCATTACGTTTCTAAAATAAATTCAGAACTCAAAGATTGATCCTTTGGCAAAAAAATAATATAATTCCTAGAGAATTATTAACTCCTGCAGAATAATACTAGAAGACTGATTTTTTCCTTTTTCCCCAGAACTGTCCTTCAGGTAGGTTGATATAATTCCTAAGGTGAAAATTAATGCCTATATAAATTTCCTCAAATTAATCAAAAAGAAACTTAGGAAGAGAAAAAGTCTGAAAAACTTACTCTCCATATTTTTTGCTTTGCTTTTCATGCATTGATTTTCTCTGTCTTCACTTTCCAAAAAGCAAGGACTGTGGTGTTTTTTTTTTTAAGTTACCTTGAAATGGACTGACAAATGTTGTCTTGTTTTTAAAAACAGCTGTGTTTAGGACAGCACGGTTTTTGAGAAGGAGCAATGTGGTTTCTGAGAATGCATAGCTGAAAGACAGATTTCACTGGGCACACTTTTAATACAGAATCTGCTTGCTGACTGTGTAGCTGCTGAGTAGATCAAGTGAGCTGTCAAGGGAAGTAGAAATTTGTTTGTGCCTTTAAGCACAATTACCATTGCACAAAAATGACAGACTTTGATTTGGAACTTTATTAATTTTTTCCCTTTTATTTCACACATAGATTAACAAACATATCTCACTTTGTAGAAAAGCATACTACCATGATAATTTTCTTTATGATTCTTAGCACCATTATCATGGCACTCTGTTTGATTCTTGCTGGTTGGAAACCTGGCTTTTCTTAACACCTCTTCCCTCTGCTGGAAATGCTAGTTTTGAGATGGAATGTATTAAAGTGCAGGTGACTTGAAGTACTTAGAAAGGGCTGAATTAATTTGTGTCATCTGAATAAGTGATGTTACCCATCATTAAAGTTAAATGATAGATGACCTTTGGTAACATTTTTCTGCTTGTATTAATCAATGGATGTTAAAAACACCTGAAGTGGTAATTATAAAAGCCTTAGTGAAGAATATTGCACACAAAAATGTGATTAAAGGTTTACAGTGAACTCTTTTCAAATTAATTGATGGTTGGATTAGTTTTACTGTAAAATCAGTTACAAGCACAATAGAAGATGGAAATCATCCTTTAGGTTCATCTATTCTGTTTTACCATGTAGGAATGACAGTCAGGTAATGATCGATTCTGAAGAAAGTGTGTGTCTGGGCCAGTCCTGCCATGATTGCATTGCTTCAATTTATAATGTGTTGCAAAGTTACTGGAGCCAGAAACGTGCATGATTTCCCAAGTGTGCTTTTCTACTTCCCATACAGCTTTGTATTTTTTAGTTTTTTCTGTAGTGTAGCCACAGAGGATTAGATGGATGATACACAATTTCTCATAATATTGATTCCATAATAGCAGTTCACTACTACATTTTGTAGGATGATTAAATGGGCCAGATCATGTTTCCTTGCTTCAGCAAGTCAGACATACAGCTCCTCTCTGTCAGTCCTACTGTCTCCTAGCCAGAATCCCAGGCATGGCTTTCGTTGGCAGCACATCAGGACATGTCTGTGCTGTTACATAAAGAAAGCATAGAGGATGTCCCTGGCTAAAGCACCTCTGACCTTCTGTACTCCTTAACTGGGATGTGTCCAGGGTGGTTTGGTCTGTGCAGAGTAGTTCTTTGAGAGACCCTTCATAGTTACATTTAGTTCACAGAATTTAGCTGCAGAAGCCTTTCTCAAAACAATATGTTCAAGATTCAGCCATTTCATTTCTCTCCCATCTATACTGTCTTTTAGCAGTATTCTCAAAGGCTGTGTTCCCTCTTAATTTCAGTTAACCTCAGGTTTGCTGTGTTTATTTCAACAATATAAACAGAAACGTAAAGAACTTCAAAAGATAAGTGGAATTTAAAACAAAATAACCAGACAGATGATGCAGCAATAACCAGCCTAGCAGTGAACAAACTGCTGTGAACATTAGCAGCTGTATGGTGACAGGAACTGACATTCTGCCTGCTGGCCTAGTCATTAAGTTAATGCAACTATCATGCCTCTGATAAACACTCTCATCCACCAAATTGTTTCCCTTTGCACTGGGCAATACCTGTGAGTCCAAAACTGGGTCTGAAAATACTGCTTTAATCCCAGCCAGCTTAAAAAACGTAAAGAAATGAGAAAAATCCTAAAAAGGCATGAGTGATATGCATTTAGAGAACTGTGCTGCAGGATGCATGCACCAATATTTACAATGACTATATGTTCAAGAACTGCTTCCAACTCTTGAAGAAAGGAGTCCTGAATGAGTTGGTTGAAAGCCAGGCTATGGGGAAGCTATAGTTTAATATTCTCATCTGCTTACTGGGCTCAAAAATAAGGATCCTCCATTGCTGAGAAGTGCATTCTACACTGAGCGGCCCTTTCCAGGATGAGGATGCTTGCAAAGAGTCTGTGAAAGCTCTGCCATACTGCAGGTATTGAAAAGCCTAGAGCTGGAGCAAAATGGAGTTTGTCCATGTGGTATAGGTGCTTAGCTGTGTGTGAAGAGATGTGCTTCTGGTCTTTGCACCACAGCTAGTGCTGAAGTAATGATGAGATAAAATATGCCAGCAGCTGGGTGAGTGGGAACTGGGATCAGGTTCCCAGAGACCAGAAAGGCCCTGGCCTCTGGCTGCAGTTGGACATACCCTTGTTCTCTTAGTCTTGTGCATCTGGAACCACATGGTGTTGCACTCCCAGGGGAGAGCTCAAGAGTAGCCTGCCCAAAATGGTGAATGTCCCTCTGTCCCTTCATGGGTATCTCTAAAATGCCTGTTATGTTGTGAACAGGTAAAGGGATCTGAGAGCTCAATATTTCATTTGCTTCTGTGCTTTGCCTCTTTCACCATCTTAATGAGCCTGAGGTTATTTATGATCCTGTAAGCTGTTTTTCTGTAGGCAAATCTCATTCAGATTCATCCTCCTTCACCTCCTTCCCCAGACTGCTGATTCACATGGCTTCTCATTTATCCAGGTCATCATAGCCCTTCTGAGGTGCCCATGTTTCCCCAGGCTCAGGTCAGTGAGCTTGTTGATAACCAGTTCTGCAGAGGATTTCTCTCTTTGTAGCCATCTAGAAGTTTAACTAAACTAATCACTGTGTTCTTGATTGCCAGAGAGAAAGAAGAAATGCTTCCAAGTGTGTTTTTTTCAGGAGGTCTTGAATCTCTTTTCCATCTTTCCCTTTCTGTTTAGAAGGAGGATAGAACAGATGCCAGTGCTCAGATGGCTGCACTTTGGTGGCATGACTAATAGCTTGTCTCTTAGAAAGTTTTGCAAAATACAACAACTTGTGCAAATCCACATCAGTATTGTAAAACCAAGTGTATTTAATGGTAACATCAAACAGTTATTAAGTGTGGTAATATGTTTCTTCCACCAATTTTAATGGAATTAGGATTTTATATTTGATTTGTATAAAAAAAATGAGAGTATAAATGGTGATACTGTATTTTGTATGCTCCCCTCAGATCGTTTTATAAGAAACATTGTTTATTCTCCACTGTTGCAATGGTGAATGGTTTAAGATATTTAAGTTTGGAACAATCAGTATATTGATGATTTTATGTGTTTGTTTCTTAATCAGCTAGGATTTATACATACATGTTGGAGAAGTCTCGTGTTGTTATCCAGCCATTCAACCAGAGTAATTTTCATGTTTTTTACTTGATGATGGATGGATTGTCTGCTGAAGAAAAATACACCCTGTACCTCAGTAATTTATCTGCACACAGGTAGGAATACAACTTTATATTTAGTTTTAATAATTTTCTTATATTAATACCTCTCTGCTGTTGAGCTCCTTCATCCAATAGTTAAAATTTTTCTAACTTTTCAATCAGCTCTAACATTATTTATTATGGTGTACCTTCTCGTGAGGATTTAGTTCTGAAGTACATGTATAATCTCTTAACAAGATCAGAGTTTTATATCCATTAATATTGTTGCCTTAAATGAGAAAAAGAAATTTATTAGCTATTTTTCAGTCTTCTGTGGACTAGAGTAGGTCTATTGTTTTTGGTTTTTTCCCTGGTGAAAACTTTTGTTTCTTAAGGCAAAAACTGTTTATTTATAATTTTCTTACAGAATATATTGATTTTGATTAAATGTCACCAAATGTAACTGGTATCTCCATTTTCATTCTGATACTTACTTTATATCAAATTAGTAAGAAAAACAGAAACAAAAGTTTTGACTGCTTTGAACCCAAGGATAGGATTCAACACCCAGTGCCTAATTCTGTATACTCCATGTGAGCTGGTTGTCTTGGGTCCCATTTGCAATCAAAGGAGATTGAGTCCCTGCTCAGCTGTATATAGACTCACATATAGTGTGTGCTTTGAATTAACTGAACCACATTTGTGTCTTCATAAACTGTGCTGATTAGATCATCTTTAGTAATAAGATATAAAGAGCTGAATATAAACACCCAAATGAAGCTGAGTATAGACACCCAAATGTAGCATGTTTAAGGCTTAATATACTCCAAATGTTTACTATAGGAGGAGGTTTAAGGTTTTTTTCAGGAAATTTTGTGAGTATCTCAGAATTTATTAATTCAGATTACTTTGGAATGAAAAAATATTCCTCAATTAGTTAATTTGCCTTTTACTCTCCAGTCTTTCCAAAGTGTCACTGAAATGAGGAAGGCTATTTAGTATTAATGATCTTTTCTTAAACTGACTACCTTTAAAATGAGTATAGTGAGTAACTTTAAAACGACCAATAGTAATTAAAATTATGTAAGAAGAATGTTTTCAGCTTTTCACATCTAAGCCTTTTTCCCATAGATTTTTTTTTTCCTCAACTTTTTTATTTCCCACTCTGGCTATTACTTGAATAAAATAGGAGTTCTAGAACTTGTAAATAGAAAGACACCACATTCATTTTTGCAGAGAAAAGTTTTGTTGATTATGATTTTTTTTCTTAGAAGTCTTCCTACTATCATTATTTGGTAATGTTTTAAGCTGTTACCATTTCTGTATTATACACAATAGCATACAGCACTAGTTCTGAAGAAACCTCAGGCTTTTCCTTTGCTAAAAATGATTCACTTCAAAGCAGGGTGAAGAAGAGTTAAGTTCTATTTTTTAAATAGTTTGAGGACTTTGAAGACCAAAAATATTCTATGTTCTTTATGATTACTTTATTCCTTTTCTAGCATAAATTGTTTGGAAGCACTCTGTTCAGAAAATGAAACAGTTTCAAGTCCCTTGTGAGGAGTTCAGGCAGGAAAGAACTTAGTGTAAACCTGAATAATTAGATTCATATGAACAAAGCTTTATCTGATAAGATATCTAATAATCATCTGGAAAGAACAAAATAGTATTTCTGAATAGATGTCTGAACATTGCAGTACCAAAGCTTTAGAAGTAATTGATAGCTGAATATTTGCATAAACCTGCTTTTATCAATAAAGCTTAGCCTTGCCTTTGTAGAGTGGATTGTATCTTGCATTATTGAGAGTGTTTGGGCCAAATTTTTCTTATCTTAAACTCCTGAGTTCAGTACTTCAGTGAGCTAGATCTTTCTCAGCTGATAAAGTTAAATTAGGGAAAATTTCTACTGCATCAAACTCACTCATGAATCAGGAAGGCAGGATTTGGCCTCTTTTATAAGCTCATTATTGCTGGCTTAGTCAAATTTTGATGAATGAGATCACATCATCCTGGTAACAACCATAAGTGATTTTTTCATGTTTTCTTTAAAGAAGTGTAATCTTGATTCAAATTGTAAAATTAACTAGATAACAGGTCTTTTGAAACCTTTGTCAGGTTGTTTCTGCCCAGTTGTATTTTGATAATTTTTCAGTTCCTCTTTGCATTGTTTAATATTGCACTTTTATGTAAAAATTCAACAATCTTAGTAAATAATGGCTATTAAGATCACAAAGTACCCCTATTTTAATAGTTTTCTTAAGCCATTGCACTGTAAGAAATAAGATGTTGCATGGGTTTTCATATTCTTAGTTCAGAAAAAAGTACATCAAAAATTTAAAGTAATTTTGTCGTTATGATGCTGTAAAAGATGAGATGTAGATCATGTTTCATATAATATATAATCCTGGACTGAGAGTTAGTGTAAATTGCTTAAAGGTGCAATCCCTCCCTTTTGGAATCACTATGAACTTCTGTAAGGATGTTGCCCCATCGTGTAGGGAAAGTTGTTTGGGTGTAAATCTCTGTTGTTTGGTGCTGTCCTGAGAGGGAGCTTCAGCTCAGAAATTTAAATATGTGTCCTTGCAAGTGTTATAATTACTAAGGCATTGTGTGAAGACAAACAGCTGGACACTTTCTATTGAGCTTACATACAGCTAGGATCTTAAAGCAGCAAGAATTTAATCTACATAGGGAGGGATCTGAAGGAATGCATCTCCCATCGTATCTGCATGTGGATCACGATGGATAAAGACAGAAGTAATTGCTGAAAGGTAAGATCATTTTTCAAGACTGAGCAAGGGAAGCATGTCAGAAATGAAGAGAGAGTCTCGAAAGGGCAAGCTGAAGCTTTTTGACTGACAACTACTCCTTTGTGTTCATTATACTTGGAAACGGATTTTTATCAGCAGATGGTTGATTGAAAAGTTCCAAAATTTCTATTAATTTACTTTGTTTCAAAGAACTCTAGGACTTCTTTATCTTGATGATGATAGTTATGTATAATACAGAGACTTTAGCAATTTGAAGTTATATTCTCAATTGTTCTTGATTTGCTCTGGATTACTTTTTTTTTTCCTGGGTGCAAATTAAAGTCTATGACTGTAAGCAGCACTTTTGTGATCTCTGAAGTTTAGTCTCAGAAGGAAAGCATGTACTAGCTTTTCTAGCACATTTCGTTTAGCCTCATAGTTACAGTAGGTGCTAATTAGTGATGAATCTTGCAACCAAGGTGAAACAGAGAGCAGTAAAAGAAGTGACAGCTGCGATAGATCGATTTGTAAATGATCTTCAGCTCTGGTGAAGAAAGGATAGGAAACAAAAGGAAAGATCATAGCAATAGGAAAGAATATATATTGGGAAAATCTTCCATAAAATAAGTAGAAAGTCCTGCTTTTGTTGCTTTGGGCCAATTGCTTCATATTAGCATTTCTATTTCAAAGCTGTGGCATATAGAATAATGTAAGAATGTCCTTGTGTAATATGTATCTGTAAGATACTCCCACTGTTATTAAAAATCATGTCCTTACATTTGTATATTTATATTTAAAAATATACCTTAAGACACATAACTCTAGAAAATTATTTCAGAAAATATGGTAGGTTTGAGAGCTGTTCAACCTGATGTTGCCATTTTCAGTTTAAACAAGGTTCCTACTTCTCCTAATTCATTGTACTGTAAAAACAAGTGAATAACTTCAAGCCGAGGAAAATGTTCTATACATATTGGTACTGTGGTCAGGGCATGGACTGTTTGTATTTGCATTATCAAACTGCTGGTCCCAAATGTGTAAAGCTTTCTCCCATAGAGCAGTGCACTGTGTGTTCTCTCTGCCTGTCATGCTTCTCACAGCCTTTAAAAATCAGTGGAACTCTTCTGCACCAATAGATGTAGATCAGTTCATGGAATGATGTATCTTCTTTTACAATTTTTCAGTGCAGGTGCCCTCTTCACTCTCAATAAGAAAACTTGAATTTAATACATAAAGGAGTAATTTTAGTAAAGTGACTGACTTTTTTATTAAAGTCTAAACTTACCCAAACCTTGATCACTGAGGAAATAATTTCCCATTCTAAATTATACGATTGGTCTTAAAAAAAAAAAAAAAAAAAAAAAAAAAAAAAAAAAAAAAAA
>JAOTQP010000001.1:23699077-23713648 GCA_026413545.1 Cichladusa arquata
TGCTCTGAGTATAATCAATTAGGAAATTAAGGTTTTCCCCTGTAACCTGAGGGGTTTTTTTTTACTGAAGAGCCTAACTGTAGTAGCTGAAATCCTTATCACAAGCAGCATTTACTTCACTATCATGTATAATAGAGTTTCAGGACTTTTTTGGACTGATTTTGTACTGTTTCACTAACATCAAACCTGCTATAGCCCAGAAAGCTGTGCAGCAAAATGGAAATGTGTCAGCATTCATCCTCCATCAGGAAAGGAGTCAAGTGGGAAGCAGCTAGATGCTAGCTTAAAAACCCCAACCCCCTTTTTTAAATCATAGGACTTTATCCTAAAATTTTACAGTGACTTAGAACCACTTAATGATAGAATCCTACCAAGAGATATTTTAATTATTTATTAAAAGGTGTATTTTCTTCTGGAAATCCCTTGGAAAAGAAGTATCCATCTGGCAAATCCACAGTTCATCTTTATCTTTAATTGAAACCAAATTCTAACTGTCCAGACAAAAGGGAATTTCTGATGAACTGGTCACAACCTACTAATTTCTTTCAGACAGTTTCCCTGCCAGATATGAGTTGAAGCACTGCAGTGAAGTAGATGTTTCTCTATGGTACAGAGAAATATCTATGTAGGTGCATGGCATAAAATGGCTGCTCTTACAGAATACTTGAACTTTTCAGGTGTCAGATTATACAAATACAAAGTGGTTAGGATAGCATTTATGTAATATTTTACTTACTCTGTTGGCAAAATATCAAGATTTATTATCAGAATTCAAACTTATTTATTTTTGTCTTTTCACAGATTTTATATAAATGTAGCAGTTCTAAGAATAAATATAAATCACTTGATTTTTTTATGTTGAATGGGGCAGATCACGTTGATACTAAATGCTCTTGGGTCACAGTTCAAAAGAAAATAAATTAATGTAAATCAGGTATTATTTTGCTGATTTTTCTGTCAGCAGCAAACTGATAGTCAAAACTTTTCATTTTAGTCTTTGCTTGTCTTAGCTAGGTGTAGCTTTAGTCTCCTTATTTATTCAATCATCGAAGCAGAAGATTATTTACTTGAACAAAGTTTTTAACTGGTGGGGTTATGTAGGAAATTTCAAAATATGCTTATGTCACAAAAGTTCAATATTGTTCAGGTAAGCTGACATACATATTTCTTCTTCGTATTTGAGATCTGTGCTCCAAATATGTAAGTTGAATAATTGTGATGATGTGCAACAATTTCAATGAGAACGATAAGGTCAACAGGTAAGGTAATTATGGAATTATATGGGTGGTTAATGCTCAAGAATTTAATGTCATACTAAGTACTTTTTTACACTCTTAGTTGTACCAGTCACACCCCTATCTGAAAATTTGATCTATGTATCATTCTAATGATGGTTCAAAAATTATATATTATTGTAAGCAGTATACTAAAAAAGTACCACCGTGGACCTATTTCTTCTAAATAGTATTCTTTTTAGAGAATAGAGGAGATTGCTACAGTGCTGCAAATTAGAACTGCTGGAAAAAAAATCAGAAAGTAAAACTATATAGTCCCTTACATTCTTCAATAAATTGTCTATCTAATGTAGCATTGTGCTTTACTGAAAGTGACTATACTACAATTCAGTTAGTTTATCTTCTTTAAGAAAATAAGTTTTGTGAATCAATGAGTTTCTTCTTTTTTGAAATAAAAATCACTGACCATAACTTTACAACTTTTTTGTGTTCTGATAAACTGTCTGTTAGAAGTACTAGTCCGATGGAAACATTAGCATGGGTAGCATTTAAACAAATAGTTACACAGTCAGCAGAAATGGGTTAATTATTAGAACTGCATAAACTCTTTGATTTGTCACGTCTGCAAAATATATAAATATCATTTGAGCAGCTACTTTCAGTTAAGAGGTTCAGCTTTATCCAAAATCTGAGAATAATTTTCTAAAGCTACAGTAAATTAGTGTGAATGTGCATTTCTAAAATGAATTTGCACACAGAGATATGCCACTAAGGCTAGTAAAACTGAACTAAGCAAGCATGCAAGTGGTGCACAGCCTCTGTGCATCAGCTGTTATGGAATATCAGCTCTGGATTGTATAGCAGTAGTACCTCTTCTATTAAAATTATCAGCAACAAGAACTAGATCTGGTTTGCATTTGAACACAGACTATTTTGTTGGAAAATTATAGGAGCATTGCACACACGCAAGTAATATTGCAGGTTTTCATGAGTATAGTTCACAACAGCAAAAATCTAAGTAAGAATAATAACTAAAATCTCCATGGTAGGTTCAAAATATAAATTTTAAGCAGTCTAGTTACTCTTCATCACCAGCAATGCCATTCTGCCCAGGAAGTACACTATAAATATGAGGAAAGATACACATCCTGGAAAAAAGTTTACATTTGATGGAAAAGTGATGTATCTGCAACCAATTAATATTTATTAATATTAGGACTTTTGCACTGTGACACATCTCTTTCCCCTTTCCTTAATTTTCTAGGAGAGGGGACAATTTAAGATTTGTTCTGGACGCTAGTTCTTAAACATAAATAGGTAATAATAGTCGTAATATTGAGACAAATGATGTCTCAAACCTTTTTAGTTCTCAACATCTGTAAGGTGGAAAGAATGAACTGCCAGGGAACTGGTTTGCAAGAAAAATAAAATTCTATCCAAATGTTACTATGTGTCTAAGGCAAAATGGACATAATGATTAGTAAACTATGTTTCTTTGTATGGCTAGAATATATTGTGCTATGCTATTATGTATATTTCATACATTTTATGAGGGTTTTATGATACTCATCAGCAGTTCCAAGTACTCTATACAATTAATCCATCCTTTATATGAGTCTACTCTATATTATAAAGGTATAACAGTCAAATGTGCAAATCTTCAAGGCAATGATTTATACTTCATTAGTCCTTAAATAGTTTGGAAAATGAGTGGGCCTCATGAAATATTATAAAATAATTTAATTGCTTTTAGACTGGGGAAACTAAATTGAAGAGCACCTTAGAAAATGTCCAACTGCATCCCTTTCCAAGAGCACCAGCACATCTGCTGATTAAGTCTTCAGGACATGTACAGCTGGGAAAGTCAGATTCTCTTCCAGCAGGCAAGTCCCAGCAGAGGCTGCAGTTCCTGGATGGTTTGTGAGAGCCACAGGCACCTGGTTTGGCAGGTTCCCATGTTCCCCCTGCTGTATCAGCAAGCACTGTGCTGAAGGCAGGAGCTGGCACGTGTGGTTTCATGCTGCAGCTCGGCTCCTTCCTCTCAGAGTGAGGGTTCTGCAGCACCTTGCTGTGCTCAGCCTGCTGTCAGAGGTGCTGGTAGTGCTCACACAGCTTTCTGCAACCACTGGCACTTCAGCTGTGCTAAAAATGTGCTGGTTAAATGGGGTTGTTTGAACACAAGTGTGGAGTATTCTCTTCACAGAACAGGAAAGACTACTCCCTGCTCAGTACAGAGAGAGACAAAGAGTTATTTAGAGAGAAAACCATTGAGGAGGAGGCTTTTTTTGCAGAAATGGCCATATGCTTCCAACTCCTACTACGTTTGACAGTAGAATATTTTGACAGCAGAGTGGCTCCTGCTGTAAATCTCCTAATTATGGATCAAAAGTGCCACCAACTCATGATGCATAACATGTTACTGGCATAAGTTCATGCAGCAGTTCAGAAGAGTGGAAAATTTTCTTGTGGATTAACCTTTACACCAGTAGGTTCTATGCCAGATTCAGTATTAGATCTAATCTAGGCTCCTTTTGAACCTACAGGCAATGTAAAAACTCAAGGGAAAGAAAAAAAAAAGCTGGCTATACTCTGTATCATCTTCTCTAGCTGATCTGACGGTTGTGCTATCATTTGTACCTACCTCAGTCTGGCAAAATTAATGTTTTAGTAACCTCAAAGAAGCAGTGCTGAGCTCTGGCAGTGGTACTCACAGACCCATGTTCTCAATGGTTTGTGAACCACCAGCTTTATCCACTGATGTGAGAGGCTTGTTCATACTTGAGATATCTGCTGAGTTAGTCCTCTTGTGGCTGTAAAAGGTACTTAGGTACCCAGGCACACATTTTTAACCCCATCATTTTTCTCCTGCCCACTTGCTTGGGTAATTATGCCATTATCACTCCAAGGGGAATCCACATTGGTAAATCTGGTATAGACTCACTGAAAATGCACTTTATGTTTCATTGTGGGTATTATTTAAACCTCATTATCTGCTAGAAAAGTGAAAATACTAAATAATTCTTCCTGCACACATTCACGTGGACACCCTTATAAGAACTACTACCCCTACTAGACTATTGCCAGACCTTCTGTGGTAATAGGAGTTTATTTCGAAACAAACAATCATGAATTGAATAATAGAATTCATGATTGTAAACAAGAATTGTCAAAAATTAAGCCAGTATTGTTTCTCATATTTAAGTGACAGATCATGGACTGAACATCAGTAGAGAGAAGAATAATTGTGGAGAACTTTTGTTGTAATTGTGGTGATGGGTGAGGGCTGGAATGTGTGTAAACTTCCCACCTTTTTTGTTGTAGCAATTATGTTATTTGGACAGAATTGTGGAGAGTTCTCTTGTTTATTTAAGTGACATTTGTGAAGATTGCAGATTGTGTGATGAATGTGTATTTTAACAATTATGATAATTTAATCAAAACAATAAAAAGAAAATATCTTACATTCTCAGCATTATGTAATTATGAGTCAGATCCTGTAAGATATTCAGACATCTCATTCTTAGTGATTTAAGCTCCGTGAGGATACCTGAATACTTTTAAAAATGCAGACTTACTTCAAGAGGGTCAAAATAAATAGTTGTAAAGGCAAGATTGCTGCACTTTTCAATAATCTGTTTTGTTACCATTTGTGATTAATCTATTTTGTATCAATTCTCTTTATGTTGCTTCTGTTTTTTTTTCCTGAGTTAGCTGCTGCACTAGGTGTCTCTCTCTACTAATCATTGGTTTTGGGAAGGTACATAAAATATCCTTCTGCTTTGCAGTGTGCAAAGCAGTACAGCTAAAGGGCTCTGCACTTACTGCTCTGGGTACTTGGTTACTGCTTCCTTCTGAGAGATGTTGAGTGTACGTGTCACCCATTCGGCTGCTGGGGCAGGGAATGATCATTGTGACTCTTAAGGGCTGATCTATTCCCTTGGCAGCAAGAGGGGAATTTAAAGCAGTCAGAGTTATCAGAGGTTCTCCTCAAATGTGCCTTCTGAAGGGGAATCTCTGGTAGTGCAAGACTGGCAAAACTGGCAGTGGTGTAAATCCAGTTTGAACTTTCAGCTTCCATGTAGGGCTGAAGTTGGGGTTGGGGGGAGTCTTAAGCTAAAGTTTAAGAAAGAAATACAGAACATTCTGTCACTGGTACTGCTCTCTCTGAAGGCTGAGAAAAATCTGAAATAAACCTCTGGTTAGAAATGTGAAGCTGGACTTTAACTTCAAAAGTTTGATCATGCACCAGCCGTGTAAATACCAGATATGCTGTTTTTCCTCTGTGCAGGTATCTAAGCCAGACGTTGTCAGAAGAGACGATGTTAACAGCCAACCCTCAAAACAGGGAGAAACTGACCATACTAAAACAAGCTCTAGGTGCTCTGGGATTCAATAGCCCGGTAAGTTACATGAGCTTATGTTATTTTTGGCTAAAATAATCATATCAGTTGAAAGCAGGCCATAAATAACTCTCACAGATAACCTTTTGTGGGGAAAAGAAGTGCCTTTCTTTTTTTTTTTTTTTTTTTTTTTTATCCTGTTAGTTAAGACCTTGAAACAAATACAGCACTAGTTCACTCTAGGGAAATTACTGTAATCACTTTTAATTAGACACAGAACCAACAATGTAAATCTTTTTCGTTCTTAAAGATTCACAAAACAGCTTCAAGGTATAATACTCTGAACAATTAAATTACATAGATAAAAAGAAGCAATCAAATCCCATATGACACTTCATAAAAGCCATGGAAATTTTTTCCTCTTCCTGATTATCTCCCCATCCTTTTTAATTTTGTGACATGCACATATGCTAACAGCACCTGAAAAGAAGTAAATACCTATTTAGGCAAAGAAAATTAGAGCCAGGTAACTTGAAAGAGCTGACTTAATTCCCCAAAAGCAACAAGAAGATAGGCTTGCTGTTTGTCTTTAATCCTATGAAACTAATGAAGAAGATAATTTGGAAAATTAATCAAGAAGAGGTTCTGGAGGACAGAAATGTGATGGAAATCAGAAGAAATAAAAGGATGAATGTAAGAACTCATGTAAACTGTGTATCCCTTCAGGATACTACAGTGCTTAACAAAATCCCAATATTTCTTACATATGTATATGCTACCTAGCACACTGTAGCTGGAACATTTCTGCAAGAGAAATGCATAAGCAACAGTGGTTTTAGAAAGAGGTAAGAACTTACCCTGTACAATATCATTAGAAAGAAGGGGACAAAAAGTTCATGTAACTCCAAGTTAAGACATCATCAAAAATGACAGATGGGCAACAGTTGTAATAAAAAAGAATCAAAGGCAATCAGGAAAAAATTTGTGAATCTGCTGAAGCTGTTAGTTAGTGGGGGATAGACTTCTATGGTGGGTAGTGGTGCATCATGGAGCTGTTTGCCATTCCCTAGTTAAGGCAGTAAAAATTGTCACTTTTCAGTGTAATGAAGAGTAGGGTTTATTTTAATGAATGTTCATGAGGCCAAATGCAAAATTAAAAGCATATGGCTGTATTTGACAATATTATTCCTTGCTCTTAGTGGCTCAAGCCCTGTACTAGTAGATTTCAAGAACAAAAGGTCCAGACACTTCTGGATTTAGCCCAGTGTTCTCAGTTTGGTGGATCTCTCTTGCTCTTCTATTAATGTTTCTGTTCTGTTCAGGAAGGGGTTCAGCCCATAAGTAAATAATTGAATATTAAATGAATCACGATTTATAAGCCTGCAGTAACTGTCTGAGAATGCTTCATATGCAGTATTCTTTTGAGTCCCATACTTAATTTCACTCTGAATTCTTGAAAAGAAGTTACCTCTCAGAAAAGTGCCAACATCTTGAAGGCTGGTCTGTATTCAGGCAACATTAGAATAATATTTAGGGGGCAAGAAATCTGTGAAAATCTCAAGTACTGCAGGCTGATCTCCTGTGTTGAATGTTGGAGGGCAATATGTAGATAAAATACATTCCTAATGTTTCTACCCATTATTTCTGAGGTACATGGAGAAGTCTGTACATACCATTCCTTGACTACCTAGCCACATTTAATGATAGAGTAGATAATCTTTTTGAAGAACTACATCAAAATTCCTTAGCAGCCATTAATGATATCTTCCAAAGTATGTTAATGTTTATTAAAAACCATTAGTGTTTTAAAGGTGGAGGAACATGCATCTTACACAACGAAAAAATGTTTGAGAACCTGGAATGTGAAATATACCTGAGACCTAACCAAAATCACCAGAATCAAAAGCTATCCCAGCCCACTGCCATTCAGTGCTGCACAGTCACACCCTAACCAGTTCTGAGTGAGTTAACCTACAGGCAAGGAGTGTTCAGTGCTAGTGTGCCATTTCATCTTGCCTGAGATACCATCCCAAGAAGCAGAGTATAGCACCCTAGTTTGAATGCTAATTAGCATAACTTCTTTTATTTTAAGAGTTAACTTGTTCAGACTTTCTTTGTATATTGGATTTTTTTGAATCTTCAGTTTTGGTACCGTGTAATACTAAAATACACTGTTACCCTATTGACATCTCTCTTATACAGTGAGAGCTTGATGTTCTTGTCTCAAAGTGTAGTTTAGAGAAGCAAACTTGATTAAGCAGCACTGGAAGTGCTATAGTCTATCCCAGAAATACTGTAAGCTTTTCTAATTCTCTTTGATGATTGGCATATTTG
The DNA here is from genome assembly GCA_026413545.1 of Cichladusa arquata. NCBI lineage: Eukaryota > Metazoa > Chordata > Aves > Passeriformes > Muscicapidae > Cichladusa > Cichladusa arquata. Next base: position 23,706,987 of record JAOTQP010000001.1, read on the forward strand.
TCACGGAAAGGAACATGAAGAAAAAGAAGAAAACTTGATAAAAAAGGACGTATTAGCGAAGTATTTCATTAGTAGTGTATTTATAATCTTAGTCTGCAAATTCTGATAAGTGAAATCTCTCACTGTCACTTCTGCAGTTTTAGCAGAATCAGGTTCTAAATATTATTTTTTCAAAAATACTTCAAGAATGATCAATTAACTTTGCTGTACATAATGCCATGTAATGTTATAGTGGATATCAGGTTTATGGACCTGTTTTACCATTTTAAGAAGCACCATTGTTATATAACTGACCTTAAAAAGCAAAACTTTCAAAAACACACAATGCTTTCCATATTTTAGGATTTAAGGTTCATATTCCGTGTAACATATTTTTTTATTTTTGAATTTTAAAATATTTTAAATATAATTAACCAACCAAAACAACTGAAGAAAGTTAGTTTTCTTCTTGCTGTGTTAAAAATGAGGCCAGGAAAATTCTGCCTTTAAAGATAACTGCTTCACAATCTGAGACATCACAGAAGAGTTTGCAATCCCAGAGGGGAAGTGTGAGGGTAAAGAAAGTTGCTTTTGTTTCTTTCAGACCTTAATTACAGCATTTAATACCAGGAACCCATAGAGCTAGACACTTTGTTTGTGAATTCAGGTGGCTAAGGCAAAAAAAACCCCTTGCTGTTCCCAGATACAGAAATTGTCTTAATGGAAATTCTCTATGGACAAGATATGTTTTAATTTTTTGCAGAAATAATGCATCCATTAAAGATATGTCAGTATTTTTATCACATTCTGGAAAAATTTCTTAACCTAGCGGTTAATGTGACTTACATTAAAACAAAGGAAATAAAAAGTAATTTTGTTGGTACATGTCCCAGCTAGGTACCAGTTTGATTTCAAATTTACCAATAATAGATCACATGTGAACGCTTTACAATTTATCAAATGCTGATGATACAAACTACCAGGTTTTTTATTTTTATAAAGCATTGCCTTTCACTGGTGCGTCCAACAGATCTTTTCTTTATCTTTATTCCGAAAACAATGTGCGCAGGAGGTGGAGAACCTGTTTGTGATTCTCTCGGCCATTCTGCATCTTGGAGACCTTCGCTTCACGGCTCTGACAGATGCTGAGACAGCGTTTGTGTCAGACCTGCAGCTGCTGGAACAAGGTCAGTAGGACACGACCCGGAGCGTCGCCGGCTCCATCCCGCAGCAGGGAACTTGCGCTGTTCCACCGACAGATGGAAACACAGTTCCAGGGAGACAAAAAAAAGGACTTCTGAAAATTCATAAGTTACTGTGGGAAGGCAGTACCCAATTGACTGAGATGTTTTATAAATTACAGATTTTTATAAAATGCCAGTATTGCAAATTAGCTAATTAAATGTCATATTTAATGCTGTCATTTGCCAAAAGAAATTGTACAGTGCACTTTGTGCTGTCTTGTTTTGAAATGCTTTTGCACTGCTTGTCAACAGCTGAACAATTTGCCTTGAATTGAATTCCTTACATTCAAAATCTACGTTTTAAAAGGGTCTCTTGTTTCTGTGCCTTGAAGTTTCCCTCTTGGTCACAAACAAATCTCCTCCAAGTGGCTTATGGCTACAGAATGTCAACAAGTAGCATACCTTCAGTCTAGTACCACAGAAAGTCTGACAAGCCCTGGGGAAAGTCCTGAGTAATCTTTGAAGGGGAAAAAAAGCTGTAATGTAATATACAGATACATTCAAACTTCAGAAAGTACTGGTTATTGTAATCCAATTTTATGTATTTGTTAATTTTGATTACTCCTGTGACAGCACCCTTTTGTTTAATGTTTGTATTCTTTCACTATTCAAAAAGAAATCTACAGAAGAAAATCTGTTATAAAAAATGAAATATGTAGTATAGCATAAATCAGTCTTTCTCTACATTTTCTTTTCCTTTCAGTGGCAGGAATGCTGCAGGTTTCACCAGATGAGCTTGCTTCAGCCTTAACAACTGATGTTCAGTATTTTAAAGGTAATCTTTTCCAAGATTACATTCTCATAGGTCACACCTGGTGGCATTTTGAGCCTTCTGATTTAAAAAATTTAAAAGCTGTTGAATTTTTGTTTCTTATTTCTTGTTTGGTCATGTAAACAATCCCTCTGAGAAATATGTAGGCTTATCTGCCATGCAGTAAATCAGACTGGGCAACCAAATTAGAAATGCCTTTGTAATATGGAACAAAGCAGTTTCACACTGTGATGCTGATGGGCCCCTAACTTGGTCAATGTTACAAAAGTGTGTCAAGGTAACAGATGAGGTATGAATAGAGAATATTAGTAAGAACTGTAATCAACAGGAGTGTCTTGGGAAAAAAAAAATCCGAAAACGATATTTTCAGTAAAAAATATTAGTTCTGTGTAGTACTCACACACATTTCTTTTGAAAAAAGTATAAAGGCATGTATTTCCAAACTTAAAATCTTTTGAGTGTTGACAGTCTTCTCATCTTGCACTGGAGGTTTCAGAAAAAAGCTAACACCATGTAAATGTTTGGCAAAGGAGAAGTAACTGTAGCTAAATTTACTGCAACTAAAATTACTTAAGGCGCAGTTTGCAGCACACTTTCATCTCCTTTTTCTGCTTTTTCTCTTAGGAGACACGATTGTTCGGAGGCACACTATAGAGATCGCAGATTTTTACCGGGATCTCTTGGCAAAATCTCTATATGGTCGTTTATTTAGCTTTTTAGTCAACACAATCAACTGCTACCTTCAAAATCAAGATGAGAGTGGAAGGTAGGAGTGCCATTGGGAATTATTAGATTGTACAATACAACTGTACAAATGCAGAACTGTAAAAGAAACATGATTCCATTAAATGGTGAAATTTAATGCACACTGATAAAGTTTTAAAGAATTTTATAATAGCATGACAGTGATGCTTGAATCATTAAAGCACTGGCCATTCCTTCTAGTTGTTTCTGCTGTAACATATTTGCTTATTTATTTGCTTACATAGGGATCCATGGTACTTCATGTGGTAATCTAGATTGGTGGTTACGATTAAGAGACTTTTAGGACTGGACAATACAGAATGAGCTGTCTTTCAATATGCAAAATGCTGCTTGGTGCTTTTTTAATGCAGAACACATTTGTTCTTTCTTCCCAAAACAGTGACCTTAACACAGGGTATTGAAACCAGAATTTTATTCAAAGGCCTGCAAATGAATGTTTAAACTTAACTGATTTAAATGTTCTAAGAATGTTCTCTAGGTTGGCATCTTCTAAATTTGATGCTGTTGCTATCCAGTGCGGTTTCTTGGAAAAATGAATGCTAATTAATGTGCATCAGTGGAGCAGTCAAGAAACAAATTAAAGCAACAACAAAAAAAATGAAATCTCAGTAGAATCAAAGTAACAAACTAAGACAGTAGACCTAATTAGATGATCATATGTATGTGACTTAATCAAAGTTCAGCAGCTCATATGCTCAGCTGAGCTTTCTTATGAACATGAAATACAAGTGGCTTGGAATTATTGGTAAATGGTAATCCACTAATGACAGATGTGGAACTTGCATATGTTTTGTTTTTGTCATATCTCTGTGGCTGCATAGGACAAGTGTTTATGAGGTGCCCTCTTTTAGAGTTTGAGGACTTCACAATCTTATTTTTATTCCTATTCATAGACCAATTAGTCACAAATCTCTTCTCTTCTGTGGGTGTAGCTAAAAGAAAAAGGTACCATGCCTGAGTAACTCAGTTTTCTGCACCTAAAATTTATCTGTCATTATATATCCACCACCAGAGTGCCTCACTTCGTGCTGAAGGCAAACAGGAGTAACATGGAACGATTTTACTTGTCTATTTGTGACACTAAGCTTGAGCAATTTTCCAATCCATGGCATAATTTGACATACTCTGTATATAATAAGGAAGGGCAGTAGCATGAGGTTACAATTCTTCCTCATTCATTCCTGGGATTTATGGAACAGAGGCTTAGCTTAGTGCATGTCCATGACAGACAGCAATCCAGCTCAGGCATTTCTAATTGCAGTGAGCTTTTTTTGTGGTGATTATTGAGAAAAAAATTTAGAATTGATATATTTAAATTTTTTTAAAATTATTTGAAATAATTTTTCAGGATCATAGGATCTTCAAATAATGAAAGTCAAAGTTGTTTGTATACTGTCTATCTTGTAGTCTCCTTCTAGTGCAATCACTAGGTAGAAGAGCTGACATCTACCTTGTTTTTTTTCTCAGTGAAATTATTTCTACCTGTGAGGTAACTTGAAGACTGTGTGAGGTTGTAAGTCCCAGCTAAAACAGGACAGCTGTTTGATGTATCAGAAATGAAAAATTTGCAATAGTCTCCTCTGGCCACATATTATACCTATGCTGAAAAGGGGCAGTTCTTCATTTAGGCTGGTTATAGAAGGCTAACCAGCTCAGGATTAATTGGCAGTACTGACAAGATATATGAAGTTTTATCAGGCCAAAACCAGCTTAATTCCCTTTCCAGACTTAAGCTAAGTAGCTTATTTTCAGTGGAAATAAGGTTGATCATCCTTCACTGATATTTCAACCTCAGTTGAAGTAGCCCACATGCAGGTGGGGTTTTTTTGTTTGTTTTGGGTTTTTTTGGTTTTTTTTTGTTGAGTGTTTTTTGTTTGTTTGTTTGTTTGTTTGTTTTGGTTTTTTTGGTTTTTTTTTGTTTGTTTTTTTGTTTTTTGGTTTTTTTTGTCCAGCCTAATTATATTGTTTAAACTGAGGAATAAATCAAGACATAGAATACTTCTAGATGAAAGTTGGATTACTGCAATGAATTTGAGAGTAGTGGGTCAGATTTACTTCAAATACATCTGAGTAACTATCAGTTAGCATATATAGTTATATCTCCAGTTTGGTGCAGTTTTAATAAACCTCTGCTGAAAGATCCACCAAAAACATTAACTTATATGACTACATAAGTCTGATACATTCCAAGCCACACTTTTGTCCCTGGTTGGAAACTGACAGAGTTACTACTTATCAGATGGGATGGAGCCTTCATCAGAAACCTGGAATAAGGTTTCTAACTCAGTTTTTTGTTCTGTTTTGAGGCAGCTTAGCTATACTTCCATCACACTTCAGTGAGAATTTATGAAGGAATAAAATTAGATTTCCTGCCTTAGTAACTCTGAAAGAAGCATTTCTTCTTGGCATTTTTGAGGAAACTGGTTCTCCATGGTTAACTTTTGTGGTGGAAATATTTCATTTTGGTCTTTAATATTGATTTATATTTACTAAGAAAAAGCTTGTGACAGGTTTCAGACAAAATAAAAGGAATGATTCTCATTAGATCTAATAATTATCATTAGAAAGGGGAGATGATTCTGTGAAAAGCTACAAAGACCAATCTCTAAAGCTATGAAGTACAGAGAATAAAAAATGTTGCCAGAATCCAGCAAATTCATTATTTTGGAATACTATTGAATAGGTATAAAGCAAGAATTTTAATGGTGGTGTTAAGTGAGATAATACACCTTTAGATAATACACCTCCATAAAAACTTATAATCTTTGTCTAGTTTATAAATTATAACCCTACATGCTAGTTTAGACTGGCTTCAAGATCTGAAATTTGTTACTTTATTCATTCTGATATTATTTTTTAAAAATCGACTATGGAGAAATTATTTTGCCATAATTGGCCCCTAGAGTGTGATTAGAAGAAAGCTATTAACATTTCTCACAGGTGCTTATAATTATCTTTTTCTAATTATTGATATTTATCTTCACTCATCTATATAATGATTTCCTGTTCTACTGATTTTATTATTATCAAAATAGTCTCGGTGAATTTCTTCCCAAGACTCTTAACTCTTCAAATTTACTCTGTTTTACTTCCATTCAGATAAGTATGCTGATTTTCAGTTTTGTAGATTCATGGTTGCCTTAATGGGGCACTTCCATTTAATTAATTGCACGTTGGCAAAGTTGGATCTGGTAATCCAAATGAATAATGAAATTACTTAAGGTAATGTTTTAACAAATCCTGACTCATTCTAAAAGAGGGTTTTTTCTTTAGGGAGATTTAAGAATGTCTGTGAATTCTTGTGAAATACTGTCTTTCATTTCTCATTAAAAACAAGCAAATTACGTATATGTGCCTGAGAAAATCTTGATACTGTGTTCCCTGCCTGCTAGTAAGTTGAAGGTATGTTGTTTTATCAGTTAGTTAGAAAATATTTTCTCTATTTGTAGATAAGACCTGATAAAAAGCTGATAAATATTCTGTAGATAAAGCCTGGCTGAACAGCAGGTCCCAGAGGATCTGGGTCTAGCTGGAGGTCTCTCACCCTCAGAGTCCATTACTGGGTCTAGTGTTGTTTACCTTACTCATACATGGCCTGGATGAAGGGCAGATGCCTCCTCAGCAGGTTCAGTGACAGCACAAAGCTGGGAGGAGCGGCTGATAGCCCAGAGTGCTGTGCAGCCCTTCAGAAGGGTGGAGAGATGGGCAGGGAACAACTGCCCAAAATTCAGCAAAAGCAGGTCCTGCAGCTGGAGAAGAACAGCCCCTGCAGCAGTACAGGGTGGGACTGACCTGTAAAGCAGCTCTGTGGAGAGGGACCTGGGGGTGCTGGTGGAAAATAACTGTCCATGAGCCAGCAGTGTGTCCTGGGGTGCATTGCCAGCAGGCTGGGGGAGGTGATC
>JAOTQP010000001.1:23713748-23758660 GCA_026413545.1 Cichladusa arquata
CAGCAGGCTGGGGGAGGTGATCCTGCCCCTTGGCTCAGCCTGGCGAGGCCACATCTGGAGTGTTCTGTCCAGCTCTGGGCTCCTCAGGAGAGGAGAGACATGGAGCTCCTGGAGCAGGTCCAGTGGAGGGGGGGAAAAAGATGATTGAGGGACAGGAGCATCTCTCTTATGAGGAAAGGCTGGGAGAGCTGGGCCTGATCAGTCTCAAGAAGAGACAGCTGAAAGGGGATCCTCATCTCTATAAAAGACTAAAGTGAGTGTGTCAAGAGGGTGAAGCCAGGCTCTGCTCAGGGGTGCTGGGCAATATTACAAGAGACAATGGGCAGAAAGGGATGCACAGGAAATTGCACCTGAACATGAGGAACAACTTTTTTACTGTCTGGGTGATCATGCCCTGGAGCAGGCTGCCCAGAGAGGCTATGGAATCTCCTTCACTGGAGATGTTCAAAAGCCATCTGAATGTGCTGTGTACTCTGGGATGACCCTGCTTGAGCAGGAAGGTTGGACCAGGTGACCACTGTGGGCACTTCCAACCTGACCCATTCTGAGATTCTCATGTGGCAGACAAAGCTGGCATTCAGTCATGCTGTCTGTCTGTATCACCAGGTCAGCCATAGATTCCTGTTGCACAGAATATTTCTAAAGAGGTAGTTTCTGAAAGCTTTTATATTCTGACTGTATATTCATACCCATCAAATTTCAAATATTGCCAAAGAGTAGCAGTAGGAACACTTATTTGGGCAAAGGAAGGACCTTAGCTGTCTCACGTACAAAATTCTTAGTCCATTATCTAATTTCTAGAAAAAGATACTCTGGCATAGAAATCATCCCAGCTTCAGAAAAAAAAAAAAATTGGAAAAAACCTCCCTTAAGCATTTATTTATCTATTACTGAACTCAATAGAAGGGTTTTGGGAGTGCAGGAAGGAGAGAAAGGAACTTCCTGTTCAGAACCTGTACCCACAGCATAAAGAGAATTGTTTCTATGTGTGGACGTAGGAAAATCTTTAACACAGACAAACAGTACAAAACATCTAATATAATATGGTGCATAATATCATAATTTGAAATCTGCTAAATTCTGGATAATTTCCAGTGTGTCATTTAACAAGATAATGCCATTTTTTAAAGCATAGAACAAATTTTACTTGAAAGACCTGAGGAACAGTATGTGCTATACTAATGAAAGAGCTGTAGATCTTGAGTCCATTGGCAAATATATTTCTTCTTTCCTGCCATAACTGTTAAGCCACTCAAAAAAAGTTTGTCAGATATGGAGCTAGTATTTCTTTATGATGTGTCCAGACACCATCTCTATATGCACCAGTCACACCTGAGTAAGGTAGATTTTAAAAGAAAAATTACAGCTATTGAGCAAGATGCTTGAGAGACATGGCAATGATGCCAAATGTCAGCAAAAATCTCAGAATCTTAAAAAATCTCCCTCAAAAGTTTCAGAAACTAGTTTTGTCTAGTAAATGTTTGAGATTAAGAGCAACATATCCAACTGGAAGTATTCAGCCTATTCCCTTCAAGAACTGTGTTTGTGACAACAGGTATAATCTCTTCCCCTGGGAAAACCGAGGGCCGAGGGCTTCTTAATTAGGATTCTGAAGCACCTCATTTGAAGGCCAGGCTATAATACTTTATCTAATCAAAGAAAAATTTCCTCATTAGTCAGTATCACCCCCAGTTTATCCAGATCAGACATAAGCCTTCCTCATTACTGGCAGAAGTTGGAGGAAGAGCAAGAACTGTTGTATCTTGGGCATATGAAAAGGCACATTAGATCACCCCCCCACAACAGATTCATCTCACTGCTTTATGCTGGCAGATTGCAAAAGATAACAAAAGGAATGGACCCCATGGATTGTGGAGCTAAGAACAACCTGCAATGGAATAAAAGTGAACAAATAACATTCTGTAGATTTGTCTGAAGCACTGGGTCAGATGTACTGTAAAAGGAGTTCTGTTCACCTCGCCAGGAATGGCAAATGGTTTGAGAGCATCTCTTGATGAATGGCACGATATCTGCCAAGGTGGTAGATTATCAGGCAGGATGTCTTCTGTATGTGTGCTGTTTTTAGGATTGCTGGGAATTTTTATGTAGTTTCTTTATAATGTAGTTTTTAAGTGTACAAGATGAAAAAGGTGTTTCTAGTCTATAAGCATATTGCTACAGAGATGTTCTGAGGGAAAAAGCAAAGATGGCGACATTGTAAAATATTGTAAGCTGAAATGCTGCTTTGTGTATCATAAAACCAAAAATTACTTATAGTGAACATCTATGCTTTTTAAAAAATATTTACACCTGTGTCGTGGTATAAGAGATAAAAGAAATCGTCAATTATCAGCAAATTCTTTATTTCTACTTTCTATTCTGGGAAATATTTTCAAACTTGAAATCAAAATCTCAGTCTCCGTTAAAACCCTAGTTCTTTTAGATATACATAGTAAATATTAAATATCTGAAACATAATGAAGAAATTTGTCAGTGATGATTAGTAAACATAAAATATGAAAATAAGGAAATCTTTCAGAACAAAAAGTGCCTTTCTCTAATATTTGTTCTTTTAGACCCTGGTGACATGCCCTTTCATTTGTTAACATGGAATCATTCATGCTTTGTTTTGCCTTGGGAATCTCTGCTGTGATTATTTAAGGAAAGTAATTTTGCTGGAATTAATATGATTGACAGCTAGCCAGTAAAAACATATATGGACCCTCCTTCTGGCAAGAAAAATGATATGAAAAAGAGAAAAACAAGAAGAAAGGTTAAAAGAACAGAGTAATTTGCAACCACATATAAAGCAATGCTTTTCATTTGGATATTGTTTTGTCAGTTGCTATTTAGTTTTCAAAATCTGAGCAATAATTTAATACAGAAGATTACTATCATGGTTGAAGAGATTTTGCACATAAATAGCAATAGCACAATGTGCTAGTAAAATGTTCTAGAGGATACAGAGCCTACTGCTGTTATACTTGCCCCATAGGCAAGATATTAATTATGTAAAACCTCCAGCTCTTTTAATGTGGTGTGTGCATCTCCTAATAATACTAAACCAAAATCATCAAGAGAGTTCATAAAAACACTGAGACTTCATGTTTTTTCTGTAAACAAATGCATTTCCAGTACATTTGCAAGCTAGTATATTTGTCACAAATACCACAGTTTTGGTAACAAATGTTGTTTGGGGTGGGCAGTAAGCTGGCTGCTCAGGCTTTTACACTGAGTTTTGGAACCTAGGACCAGGTTCCTGTTTTGCCTGACTTTTAATAATTCATGAAGTCAGTTTGCATTGGTCTTTTCCTAATGCAAATGTTTATATATTCCTTGAGGGAAAGTAAGAGAGACTAATTTGACAAAATATCAGTCATGGACTCAACTGGGATGTAAACAATGCAGTCTCAAATTATTAATTGAATCAGACAGAGAACGGATAAGCTGTTTTGTCTGTATTAAGTAGTTCTTAAAATTGTGAAATATAATGCAATATTTCAGCTGTTGTGCAATGTTACACAGCAGTTCATGTTTTGCCTTCCTATGAGGAAGGCTATGTATAAATGGGAAAAAAAAGAAAAGAAAAAATAATAAAAGAGTGAAAACCTATCAAGTATTCTGAAATTTCAAGCTTCTCTCTTTTTTTTTTTTTTTTTCAAAAGACATAACATAATAATTCTGGATTTTCAACATTCATTCACTGAGGTAGTTTGTTTTTAAGCATTTAATTTTTCTTTCTGTAAATGGACAGATTTTGTTGAAAACTTGTTCTGACAAGGAATGTACACCCCCATCTCTAATCAGGAGCCGTTGTGAATGAGGCTTACATTTTAAAACCCAATTTATATTGCATTCGTTGCTAGAGATGGAGGTGGTGATACAGCTTTATGCTATTTCTTGTAGAAATTCCCTCGGAGGCTAATCGACCTCCTGATAACCTCCCCTGCCCAACAAAGCCATTCTGGACGAGATTTATTATGTAACAATCTCTGTCTGACATTTACGCACACAGCCAGTCCTGTGACAATCAGTAGTGCATTGAACTAGTGTGCTTTTGAAATGAAGACAAACTTCTTGGGCATGATTTCTGAAAAAGGCTCTGCTTGCCTCTGGGCATTGTTTTTCCCAGCTTGTTTTGTAATATGCTGCTTTTTTTTTTAATGATCTTTGTTTGTTTGCTATATAGGAATTTATTTTGAGGGCTGGATCTTTGTCTAATGATATGGTAGGGTTACAACAACTGCAATGGAACTATATTAATGTACTTCAACAGTGGTTCACCTTTTCTCCATTACATCTATACACTGATATGCACAGAGATTTAAACAGAGAGGAAACTTGGAATATGGAGGAAAAGAAAAAAAAAGAAGGAGCTCAGAACACGAAGCCTGAAATATTATTTGTTGTTGCAAAGTAGGCAACAGAATATCCCTAAATATTCATTTGGCTCACTGAGTGAATTTAGTTTCATCTCCAGATCAGGCTTAAAACTACTCAGTCCCAAGTACAAAACAGTAATACCTCTGTCCTTTTCCCATTTCTTCTGTCCAAATCCTAGGTGATTGCTCTGCCCTGATCCTTCCACTCCTTCCAAGTGGCCAGAATAAAATCCCTTCCCTGAATGCATGCAGTGACACACAACAAACATCTACAACTCCTCTTTTATTTATACAGAGAAGAAACATCTGCCTTCTTCAGGCCTGACCCCTGACTGTTCTTTCCCCTGGGACATGAAACCTCTTGGGCAGCCTGAGCCCAGAAATTCTACTAGGTGCTGGCAAGGAGGGAGCTTGTGCTTAAGAGGTTTCACTTGAAGTGCATTCTGTAGAAGCAGTTCTGGCTACCAAAGAAATATAAATGGGAAAGGGTAACTGAGTGCAGCCAGGCATCTTCCCCGAAATGGTTACCCATGGTGTCAGAAAATGGGTACCTATATCCTTAGAAACTGGGCTTTAGGAAGTTAAGAATTTTTCCTTCTCTTACAAATTTAGTTTTTAGCGTAGCTGCTAAAGCGATCATGAACTCTGCTTTTTTATTTCTGTTCAGTATAATAGGTTGTGAGTAGAATTTTGGTTCTGTTCTGTACATGGTCTACTTGTGTATTTCATCCATGTTTTTGAAATACAGTCTGCTTTTGTCCTAGAACAGAAATACTTCTGTCAGAAACAACAGATGTATTACTCACTTGCTTGAATTCTTATTATCTGTAATATCTTTTTTTTTCCCCAGTGACCAGGTGTTTGAAATTGGAGTATTAGATATTTTTGGATTTGAAGAATTTCAAAAGAATACTTTTGAACAGGCAAGTGTGGATGCTTTGCTGAATTTACTGTACCTGTTGTTATTTCTCTAATTAACCAGTTTTGATCATAATAAAAAAATACATGAAGGTGAAAATTTTCTCTTAAAATATTTTTTCCCATTATACCTGTATGTGTATGACTTATATGCTGGATTTTGTACAGTTTTTGGCTATTTTAAAATAATATAGTAAATATCTATTGTGATTTTGAAGAGGGGTAGTATTAGCACTGAAAGACAATCTGAGGGAAATAGTGTTGTTTGTTTTCATGCTTGTGGTATTTATAATTCAGCTAGATCAGTGAGTAGAAGGACAATATCCTGAATTGGAAGAATAATCAAAAGGCCTTCAGATGCCTTGGAGAAAAAATAAAATTAAATTCTGCATTATGCTAAGTGCCATTACTGACAGATTGACCTCTGTGTGATTTTACAACATGTGACTTTTCAAAAAATTGAATTGCATCCATGGAAAATAAATTGAAATTTATGTCACTTAAAGCTGTAAAAATCCTTTTAAATATCAAACTTCCTTTGAGATGCTCACCTGCCTTCAACATTAATCACTGAACACCAGAGCTCCTGTGCATTACGTATTTCAGAAAGCATTAATGACTCTGCTCAACACACTCAAAGAGGTGTTTGTTGCTCAGTTGTTCATTCATTCAGTGATGCAGTGGAAGAAAATCAAAGCATATAAAAAAAAATCAAAGCACAGAAGAGAATCGAGAGGGCATCAGCAGCACAAAGGACTTGTTATCGTTTGAAATTGGGATTTGCCCCTATGTCCCAGTCAGTCCATTGTTTTATGGCTCAGCTTCCTCTTTCTAGTGAAACAGAAGTCCTAGAGCCACATCAGTTCAGCTTGTATAACATGTTTACATTGCTGCTCGATTTCCAAATGTTTGAAAGCAAGGTAGGGGTTCATCTTGGGACTTACTGGTTATTTTCTTTTGACCCTGTTCCACATATGAAACTCATAAAAGATCTGCAGTTGACATCATGAAATACCATGAATTCTCTTTTCTGGGGTAAGCAATTTTCTGCTTAATAACTGCAAAGGGTACTTGAAGAGAAAATACAAGATCTAAGAAAAATTAGTAAAAAGAAATTTGTTTTATTATTTCAGTGTAGCAAACATGATAATTACAAAGTCATATTTTCATTTCTATTTTATTTTTTCTAAATAAATATATTTCAAAAGACACTTACTGTCTCTCCACCTGGACTGAATGCATTTTTTGAATAATATTAAGTAATAATCTGAGTCCTTATCTCAGAATCTATTTAACAGCATTCCTGAAAAGACAAAGCAGAAGTGAGAGTTTTTTATATGAACTCCATGATGTAATTAACATATCTGATTCCTGAAGTGGTAGGTCGTAGTATCAGTGAAGAGAAGCAGTTTATATCTCCATGTGGTACATGCTAATCATGCAGACTTACCCCAAACAGCCTGAACTTCAAAGCTGGAGCTCTCTAGGAGTCCAGACTAGTTCAGAGTTCTGCCTGGGCTCGTTAACCCTAACAATTAAACAGTCTTGTTAGCCCAGATAGGGTCCTCATGCAAAATATTGCATCATGTCTGCAAACACAGCCAGTGTCAAGGCCTGTGATTGCAGAATGTTAGCATTAAATGTTACAACCAGACAGTAGTGGGGCCATAAAAAATGGTTTTAATCACATTAAGATTAGTGTATTTTAAAAAGGCATTAAAATAATTTTAGGGAAAACTAAATTTTTTTTTCAAATTAGTGTATGATAAGGCATTCTTTGTGATATCTGTTTTCCTGCTTTCTTGGGAAAAAAAAATATGACTGTTTTCAATAAAAATTAAAACTTCCTGACTGCCCAAAACTGGGGACATTCAAAGTAGCTGTGCGAATCTTTCTGGTGTTTATAGCAGACTGGTGGATAAACAGTTTAATATCTTAATTAAGAGAGCAATAAGATAGTAAATCACATGTCAATTTTAATAAACTGTGTTTGAAGATGGTTCAGGCAAACAGAGATGGATAAACTGGGTAGAATAACTTGTTTACTCCAGTGTATGTTTTGGAATGACAAGGCATTAGAGTGTTGAAATATTGAAGTCAAATGAAGAATTGGTCTAGGAAGAACTCATGAGCAATGCAAAGGAAGACAGCTGTCAAAGGACTAGAAAAGTAAGATGCATTATGCCTACACCAAGAATCTGATAAATTCTGCAGGCAAAATGATGGGGCTGACAGCTTGCAGAGAGAAAACTTTTATAGACCATTGTAAACAAGAAGGCATTAGAAGTTAAAAAACATTATTAAGTGTTCAGTTTTCCTGGTACTCGGTGAGCCTTTATTGTATAGAATATGTGTGAAGTGTTATAAGAGCAAAAATGAGACATGTAATTCTAAAATAAAAGTAAATAAGTGTGTGGAATAGGCAATAGTGAGGGGAGTTTTGATTTTTGGTATGAAATTTAAAAGCTGAAAGGCAAGGAACACTGTTTTTAAAGCCACAGTCTGAAGGAGTCATTGCCCGATAAAGACTGAAAGCTTCTGAATTACCAGGACTCAGTGAGTTACTGCTTTTACTGCTCATCAGCTGAGCTATGGTAAATGACTGCAATACACTTTTAGCCCACTCTAATAACAATTTACAGTCACTTCCTAGCAATGATCATTAGCTTGGGAACAGCATTTTCCTGGAGCAGCTGCATACCTGCTGTGCCAGAAGAGCTTTGTGTACCACCACACTGGAGCGTGGTCAGAAGTGAGCACAATTTCTCTTTCCTACTCTGTCGAGAAATGGCCTTCATTTTGTGGTCAATTCAGGAAATATACGAGTGCTCTACCAAAAATATCAATGGCAGTTTCCAGTGTTAATTCAATGTTTTCTCAGGCTTCCCTGTTTGAGAGGGACTATATTTGTTGACAGTTTATTCCCCACTGCTTTAAATCCAGATGTCTGCTTGTCTTCTAGGAGAATTTAAAATTAGGTTAGACTTTATTCATGGCTCCTTCACAGACCAACTTGTAATAGTTCAGTCAAGGAATGCTACAGCCTTCAGAATTATGATAGTATATTTTTGACCACAAGCTCATGACCAATGAATATAACAAGCAATAAGCAGGATGGATAGTTGCCCGTACCATTTTCCCCCAGGTGTTTCTAAGAAAACTGTATTACTGCAGAAGAACCAGACCTTAGAGTAGTAAGAGGAGCTTTTCTTCCCCCTGCAGAAAGTCAGGTCTTCCTACAGAAATGGAAGTCTGTAGTTGTAGAGTCATCATAAAGAACAATAATAAATATAAATCAAAACAAAAATAAATATATTGCTCGTCATAAAGAGCAATAAAGTTAAATGGACAATGCTAGTAGTCTTTTCTGTTTGATATATAATTTAAATGGAAAACTGAAGAAAGCATTTAGTTCTTGTTAAATTATGTATTTAGCTCTTGCATGGTGTTTTACGTATGTAGGCCTCTTAAGTTTTGCAGTAGAAATATATTTTTCCTATATTTCCTGTATTCTTATAGGAAATATAAATGATTCATCTAAATTAGTGGTGCAGGTTACTGGAACAGTCAAGTGTCTCTTGACTCCCATTTAACTCTGTTCCCATTAAAGTACATGCCCATTATCTGTGTGATGCAGTATAGCTCTGGGAGAGGCGCAGCTTCCATGGCAGCTCTGTGCAGCACGTCTCCTGCAACAGGAGCCAGCTGGCTCTGAGAGCAGAGAGCATTGCCTGCCCCACTCAGGACTCTCCTTCAGTCACTGTGGTGGAGCAGAAGAGGTCATAGAACCCAGCTGTGTTGGAATTTTCACCTATGTTTATTATTAGGTGTGGTAGGTTTTAACTTCTCACCATGTTATTTCTATGGTTAAATCTGCTGACATTACATTTTTCTCACATTATATCTCCTAGCCAGAAAAACCATAACAGATTATTTTATATTAAATTGCATTGTCTCAGCCATTAGACTGCTTCTAGCTGTCTGAATGTAAGGTCACGTTGCCTATTTTGAAGATGGATGGATATGAATAAACAAAAGTTACATGATGTAACTTTTCTACAGTCATTGCAGTCTCAGAGATAGTAAATGGGAGGTCACACACATTTTTACATTTGGGCAGTCTGAAAGACCATTTCAAGATTTTTTTTTTATGCAGAAGAAATCAACCTCCTTTGGTTTTGCCAGTCCAGAGCATAGATGGAGGTTCCTGTGTGCCTCTGTGGAATGTGCAGCTGCTGGTGCACACTGAGCTCTGTTTATATGTAGCGACTTCATGCGGAACCTTCCACTGCAGTTCTCAGTACTGGAGTATTCCTTATGCCTCAAAGGGTGATGCACAGTGTTTACCATATTAATTCAGTCTTTACAAAGAAATATGATGTGGTATTTTAAAGTCAGAGTTTGGCTAGCCTCCATGCACAGGAAGGTTTTAACAACCTTGTTGCGGAGCAGCAAGAACTAGGTGATCCTTGCAGCCAGGCAACAAGGATGGCCATGCCCTCCCTGATGGGCAGCATCCCTGGGGCATGTTGGACAGAGCCAGGGCTGGTGACAGTGCCCTTTATCAGCCCTGACATGGCAAGCAGCCAGACAGGGCTGGACCCTGTCACAGGCAGCTGGAGATAGAGCTGGAAGCTGGCACTGCCATGGCATCACCTGGGACTGGGACGAGGAGGGCGTGGGGGCCCCAGGATAGGCTGATCAAAAGCCTGTTCCTTCCCTTAGGGGCCTGGTGATCTTGTGTTTTACTTTCTTCCTCACCCAGTTCCTGAGGATCTCCCACTCTTCATGGAATTGTCAGGGTGTACTCCTCCCTCTTCCCTCTTACTCTCTGTGGTCTTCCCAGCGCACACATTTCTTTCCATTTATGCAGGGCACTATTATCTGTCCATTGCTCCAGTCAGACACTGGAAAACCAGTGTCACTTGACTTTAAAGCTGACTTATCATGTACCTGACATTAAAATACTTTTAAAAAAATTATTTTACAATAGACATTTTGTAGCCAAAAATAAAATAATTTATCTCAAATGGAGGTTCCCAGCTCAATTTACTTTGTGATTGGTGAAATACTGCACAACATTTAACTGACATCTTACTTTTCCAAAGTAGCACCCTTTTTTGTCCCATAGTACTAGTACTAGTCTGCAAAGCTAGTTTAGTTAATATCCCATTTCTACAATTCAACTGCTTTAACTATTGTGTCAACCAGTGTCAATATTTTAATTTGAAACATTCATTTTTTACCTTTTCTCAGCAGTTGTATAAAGCACTGAAATGGAGAAAGATCTGATGAGAATGTGCTGCTTTCCAGCAGTCCCTGGCTGGTGTCCTTGTTCTCGTTCTGCAGAGCTGTTCTCTCTAGAGAGCAGCTTTGGAGCAGTTTGCACTTTGTGCTCGAGCTGCTCTCTGCCCTGGTCTGCAGTGCCTTGTGGCATTGTGGCAAGTGTGCCAGTCTGGCTGACAATGGTGCTTATGTTGCTAAGAAGCACCTCAGTGCTGGGTGCTCCACTACAAATACACTGGTCTGTAGAATTTGGTTTTTTCTTTA
Source organism: Cichladusa arquata (assembly GCA_026413545.1). Classification (NCBI taxonomy): domain Eukaryota; kingdom Metazoa; phylum Chordata; class Aves; order Passeriformes; family Muscicapidae; genus Cichladusa; species Cichladusa arquata. The sequence goes on from JAOTQP010000001.1 coordinate 23,724,599, forward strand.
CCATCTAAGCATGCTATGTATGAATCTTTTTAGCAAAATACTATTCCTTTTATTTTGCTACTTAAAACCAGTGCTGCTTATCAGATCTTTGTAAGACATGTCTAAGAAAATCTTCCCTTCCTCTCAAATTGTGAAGTTCAGTAATTTTGCTGCACAGTCAGGCTCTGAAATACTTTTTTTTTTTAATGCATTTTAAGAGATTGGCTCATGATAAAAAGTAAGCTTGAGTTCATAGGGATTTTGACAGTTTTTCTTATTGTAAAATACACCTTTGTAAAGTTGAATGACCTAGTTCTCTAAATAAGTAATTTGCAAATAAAAATATATACAGCATGCATCATTTTAAGGCTTTGCCATATTCTGCAAAGTGTTAGCTTGTCTGCCTTATAAAACAATGTTAACAAGCTTCTGGAAAGATTTTGTAATTAGAATTCCATATGTGATCAGTAAAGCACATTTTGCCTGCCACAGAGGTAGAAAACCTCTCTTTTCCATAAAATAAGTAGATACTGGAAGTCAGTCATACATTTCTGTTGTTAATAAAATAAGATAACTTTTATAACTCTTATGAGTTATATGATAACTCTTATGTGGAATTCACAATGAATTGTTCAGGCAGAAAACTGTGTATTCCCAATTTAATAATTATAGTTGTTAAAATCTAGATTTCCCTAGGGTCTTCCTAAATCTGTGGTCTACCAAGAGATACCATATTGTGGATTGACATTTCTTCAGATTCAATATTAGACATGCAGTAAAACCTACATCGATGAATTATCCAGTAAACGTCTAATACTCATTTTTTCTTCATTTTACAATAGCTGTGTGTCAACATGACCAATGAGAAGATACACCAGTACATCAATGAAGTGCTTTTCCTACAAGAGCAAGCAGAATGTGTACAAGAGGGAGTTGCCATGGAAACGATGTATTCTCCTGGTAACCATACTGCAGTCCTGGATTTTTTCTTTCAGGTAGTTTCCAGATCCATTTTACACCACGTGTATTTATACACGGTCTGTGCATGTTAGTCTAATACTAAACTTTTGCTGGCATTTTCCAATTTATGAATCTTCAGACAAGGTTGTGGGTCAAAGAGGCCAGAGCTCAGTGGCTCCCAGAGCTTAGTGAAAGAACAGGGCTGAGGGAGATGCAGCAGGATCTCCCTGCCTGTACCAATTCCTGTGTAGCATCCGTGTGACTGTGCTGCCATAGGACTGACAAGGCTCTGGCAGGTTCTTTAGTGCCTAAAGCTGCTTTCTGAACAACTTTTAAGAAGCAAGTAACACAATCAGTTTCCAACAGATCATCAATAGTGACCATTTTTGGCAACTGAAATACTATTCCCTATATTTCTTATAGAAGGACCAGCCTTGAATACTTTGCAAAATATTTTAATCTTTTTTATTTTTCCTGTTTTTAAGGTGATATATGTTTCTGTTTACTAAATGACAAGCTGTGTTTCTCTACATGGAACAACTGAAATTCTAGCTCTCCTGTATAAAATGAGAAAAATCTGTTTTGCATTTCAGAAACCATCAGGCTTTTTGTCAATGCTGGATGAAGAAAGCCAGTCTGTTTGGTCAATGGAACAGAGTCTTTCTAAACGCATTCAGTCTTATTTGGATACATCAGATACAAATACAGTCTATTCCTCCACAAAAGATGGAAATGGTAACCTTGCCCCAAAGGATCTGGGCTCCACCTTCACTGTTATGCATTATGCTGGAAGGGTAGGTTGAATATCATTTACATGCAGTGAATGAAAAAAGTTAACAAAACAAAATTTTACATGGCTTCTCCAACTCCTGGCTATAAATAGGATTTCACTGTCAAGTGATAAATTTTCAGAGGACAAATTATAATCTCAATGCAATATCTAGAGTATGAAATGTGTAAATTACATCACAGCATGCAGGATATGGGGCCACCTAGTTCTGGCTCCTAAATTTTGTCTTCCTTTGTAAGCATTTAATGTAGAAGGGGGTGATTCAGACCCCTCAGCATAAATGTTTAATGCCATTTTAGTTGGCTTCACTTTGCATACAAATGTGGTTCCAGAACAGTACAGGTACCCAGTAGCTACTCTTCTATATATGTAGATACCTGGGTTACCAGCATGAATCGGGTAAAAAAATCAAAAATTACCCCCCCACTTTTCCTGTTAGTGGTCATAACATTTTTTTCTCCACAAAGACCCCAGAACATGCCAAATGTCTTTCAGCAAGACTGTAAAATTAGATTAATATTTTTTTATTCCTCTGCCTGCAGTGTTCACAGGAATAGTGCAATCAGTTATTTTAAATAGGTTTCTTACCCTTTCCTTTCTAATACTTCATTTTCACATTGTCCCCACAACTACATACAACTCAAGCAAGCAAGTTAGATATGTGTTTAAAGGGATAGTTGTTTTGAGTTTTTTTGTAATCTGACAGTGATATAAATAGGGACAGATCTATTTTGTGGCTCCCCATTTGGAAATGAAGCTGATGGAAGTCCTGAGTTGTATTTTGACACACGCAAATTTGTTCCTGCCCAATGATAGAAATGTGGTCATTATGGAAAGGACTATTTGAGCAGTTGCCCAAATACTCTGAATAACTCCCTGTAGGTTCTTCTTTCATCCCAAGGCCTTCTACTTAGAATCAAATTATTTGCAAAGTTTGGATACCTCCAGTATTGGGACTTGTCAGTAGGAATGTGAGCACACAGTGGTTAGATAACAGTACAACCAAGATTTTGTGAAACTTACTAGAGCTTCAAGTGATGGAATAAAGAACTGACCATGAACTTCAGATAGCGAATTTAATTTATAAACTTTCTTTATACTTGCTACATGAGTATTTTTTAATGCCATTCTGTTTAACAAATTTATCATAAGACCTCTAAAAAGTTCCACACCCTAAAACTTGACATGGAAGCAGCAACAAGGCATCTACATTAAAATCACAACCAGAATTATAAGTAAATTTCTTCCAAATGAAACAAATTTTTGTCTTATTCTCTGAAGAAGTATTCAGAAGATTTGTTAAGACGAGTATCTCAGGTGCCTAGTTCTGAAAGTTAAACTGTGAGTGGTAAAGAGGACACTTTTCATTAACGTGTATTTTAGCCTTGCATGGTTGTTTAGATTTTTGTTTTACAACATAGACACTTGGTTTGACCTTTTGCTAATAATAGTAATGACATTTAATCTAAAAGCATGAACAAATAGACAGCTCTCCAAGTAATGTAAATCTGCACATTCTTTTGAAGTCAGTGGAGATCCTTTGATTTACATTGGCTGAGAAACTATTCCAGTCAGGTTCTTCTTTGCATCCTTACAACAGTAAAATGCTTAGCCCTGCAGAAACAGAAGAGTCCTCTTGCAACTGCTTGACTCTTCTTACTTTAATAGTAATTGAGCTAAATCCTCACAGACACTTGTATTTTTGGTATCTTGTGGGACTAGCTAGCTAGTTATCTAGCTGTCATAGATTGAAATTTTCAATGTTTCATGATATGTATTTATATAAAGCTTTAATATAGTGTGACTGCATTAATGACACAAATTGAGTTTATTCTGAGACTAGTATGTCTTCATATCTTGAGAACCTGAATATGAAAAACTCATATTTTAAAACTGCTGATTCTGTTCTTTAGATTGTGCTATTACTACATTTAGTAGCTTTTTATGGAAGTAATTGGTGATACATGCTTTATGAAAATTTTTAAAGGATGAAGCTTTTAAATATAGTAGAATTTATTGGCAATCAAAAATAAGAATTTCATATATAAAATATCAATATAGATTGACAGGTTTTGAGACCCATTTTTACAGTCTGGTATCAATTACATGGGTCTAACGTAAGTGAAGTATAAAGCAATCTTACCCTTGACTGTTGTCTTCAGAGATCTCCAAATTTAAGACAAGAGGCCTTAATTTTTTGTCACCACAATATTTAATGGATTTTTACTCCTTTAACTTGGTAAAGCTTCTCTGTATTTATATAACTGAAAGATGAACCAGACATCAGACATACAGAGGGTAGAGAAAGAATTACCAGTAAATTGTGACAGGTAATCAAACATGAAAACATTTCTAGTGTTAATCACTTATATTTAGGTGATGTGTCTAGGCTGGCAGTTGAAGAAGTCACACTGAATGTAGCAGGCCCTGTGTTAGAATGTGAAGGCAGACATCCTGATTTCTCTAGGTAGCAGTTGTAACTGTAATGTACTTCACAGCCAGTGTTAAAGAGCCACTCTGAGTCATTAAAAACAATCAAAATGCTAATATTCTGTGTTGGCCCTGGTATGAGCCACTTATGGCCCGTGTAATTTGGTCTTCTTTTTATCAGTAGTGTTTGGATGGAGGTCAAAGTCCAAAAAAAATTAATTAGGTTCATTTCTTTACTCAGACACATGCAGTAGCTATTTTAGGAAGTCAGAAGTGCAGTTGGACTGGAAAATGCAGTTATTAAAAATACTTCCTCACAGAGAAGACCAACATTTGTGTATTTAACTGAGATTGACAGACAGCTTTTTGTGGGCAAAAGTGATATATCTAGCTTTATATTCTGAGATAATTGCAGCTGATACAGATGTGTCCATGCAGTTTAAAAGACCCGTAAGATGTTTGTATTTGGTGAAATTTTGTGTCAGGATACAGGTAGAAAAATTATCTTCCACTATCAAATCTTTTTAATTGAATGCATTAGGAAATGGCAGATATTGCCCACTCTCCTAAGTTTCATGCTCAGCAACTTTTCCTAAGACTAAATATGCCACATTATTGATCCAAGCATAATGAGCCTTAAACTATCCCCAGAAAAAGCAGTACTGGGAGAAAAAGAGAAGAAAGAATGGGTCAGAAGTAAAAGAAAGAAAGAAAGCACAATGTTGAATTGAGAGAAAGAACACACAGGGTGATCAAAGTAGCATGTAAGGGGGAAAAGAAACCCAAATAATTTGGAATCCATACTTACTTTTCTGGCTGAATCAATACTTTAAGGAATTCTGTGTGTATGATACCATTCTGAGAGACCTTGGATTTTTTTTTTTTTTTTTTAATTCTCTTGTCTGTTTTGGAGAGAATAAAGAGGAACAATATGCACAAGTGAACTTTTGCACATGGAAGAAATCAGCACAAGGATCAAATATTTTAGTTGAATCTGAGAATGAATATTGTTTTACACAAATGGGACAGAATGATCCAGTGGAAGAAAGAAAATGAATTTTGCCTCATTTCTTTTGAATTTTGCTATTACTCCTGAACAAGATTAAATCTGTCTTTTTCTGCATGGGCAATATGATGTATTGCTTGTGAACACACAAGAACACATGCTTAGCAAAGGCCACTGTCAGCATCAGTGCTTTATCATATCAAGTATTTTACTTTATCTCCTAGTTTCAATTTTACAGCTGAACAGAATGCTACAATGCCTTGACGCATCATGAGTCTTTTCTTTGAGCTGTTTAATGTCTTGATAATCTGACTGCTGTAAGACAAAAAGCTTATCTGTTTTGTTCAGGCAGAAGGTAGAAGAGAATGACTTAGGGGTTTTATGACTGAAGAAAAAAATAATCCCAGTGAAAGGCTTTATCTAAAGGTTGTTTAACACATTTCTCTGAATACTTGCAGTCTGATTTCTCACAGAAAATTTCTGCTCATCTGAGGCATTGCTTTGTTTCTGATGCCTGGTATGACTGTGGGTATCCTGAGATGCTTCTCCCAGAGACTGTCTGTGGGGGAAGAGGCACACACTACACCTTGCAAGCTTGCCTTGAGGCAGCACAGTGTTTTATGGGTGCATCTGACCATCAGCTGAAACTATCCTAGGAATCTGTAATACCGAATTTCTAGGTTCATTTATTGATAACATTAATATTTACATTGTGGGCTCTCTCTTAAGGAAGGGCTTCACATGAAATATATCTTTGAACTGTCGGACATATCAATAGCCATGATTTTTGATGAATAACATTTCCATCCTTGAACTTTCTCAAGGACTCAAAGTCCTTTATTTTTTACAATTTTGTGCGAGAATTAACATATCAATAAGTAAATCAGAAATATATTGTCTTAGCACAGTGCCAAGAGACACAGCTTTATCTAATAATGGTATTTAACATACCAGTATTTGAGATAATGAGCTATTTGCCCCATTGTTCATGTGATCTGAATAATATGTTATCATAATTTAAGCTTTCTGCTGTTTAAATTAAACTTGAATTTGCAAATTAGATAAGCCTCTTGTCCCTGTTTGCCTTTCCACTGTTTTGGCTTTTCATACTGTAATAAACCAACCAGACCTAAAGATCAACTTCTGTGCTCTGTAAAGCAGTGACATAATGCTCCTTTAAGTGCAGATCAATGTCTTTCTCAGCTACCTGCATATCAAAAATACCTCTCAGCTGTCAGCTCACCTTCACCAAGGCAGTCTTCTCTGAAATGCCTTGAAATCCCAGGCAGACTCTGAAACTGAACCTCTAAATCAAAAGACAAAAGGAGGTGGATTAATCAATAAGGATGCTTTCATTTTCACTATTTTTTCCCCAGGCTGAATCCCCAGACACAACAATCAAATCAAATCTAATCTAAACTCTACCAAGGCCTATAAAGGCTGCTTGACATAGATTCTGGTTTTCACACAGGCAACACAGTCTTGCTTTTTCTCCCTTTCTCTCTCTCTCTCTTTCCTTAATTAGTCTTGATTTAGGATTTTCACTTACTGAAGAAAATGATAGAACACTTCCCCCCCACCTGTCTAGTTTGTTCCTAAATACTTATCTCTATCAAAATACTATTTTACCACAGTGTTAGAATAAGACTTGAAAGAATATAAAATTATTTATCTCATTCATTGCTTAACAAGACTTGTTTTGGAAGTGATCCAGTGATCCTTAAAAAATGTCACATGCAAGCATATCACTCACATTCAAGTACTGGCAGAAATTAGCAACTACAAGTGTCTCTCTGTGCACTAAATTGTCCTTGGACATGTTCTCAAAAATTTCTCTTCTGCTACATGAACTAATTAATTTCTTATTAACTAAAATTTACAGCACACGCAAAACTGAGTTTCTGAGTTACATTTTGCTATTAAAATAATAAAATTTTCATTTCTAACTGGGAATGCAGCCAAATTGTTCTTAATATTCCAGGTGGCGTTTTCCTAACTTGTTTTGTGGTTCCTGCCAAATCTGCCATTGACCATGAGCTTTCTTGGCCTATCGCAAGATATGAAAATTATTTTCAAAAAAAAAAAAAAAAAAAGAGTATTTTAAGGAATTGATGAAAACTAAAGGTGATGATAATTTATATTGGGATATCCAAGAAACTCGGAGAAAATCCCTTAAGCAAGTCGTATGTTATGAGAGAGGATACTTTAGAAGAAAATATATACAGTCTTCTGATTTTCTGGCATGAAGATAATTAATGAAGCAAAGAGGCAAGAATATGCAAAAAGATAAGAGGAATATGCCGTTCCCAAAGTCAGCTCTGTGCATATCTGGCTAGTCTCCTGTTTTCTGTGTGGTTTTGCCTCTTACCTGTATCTGGTATTTCTTATGGTATTTAAACCAGCTATGCTAACTTAAACAAGCAGAAAATAGGTTCAAAGCAAATAAAATTAGGGTGGGGGTGTTTTTTCTTAGTAATTTTCTTAATTACTTCGTAATTAATGAAACTCCTTGACACAGAGTTTTAAAGGTGCTGGAAGTGTTAATGAGATCTGGAAACAGAGGTTTGAGGAGGAAATGGGAGTCAAGAGATACAAAACACAAAGGTGAGATACAGCCTGCAGGACAGGAGTGCCTTCATGGGCAGAGTCCTGAACACTGAGAAGGGAAGTGGTGGCTGGCAGAGTGGAAATACTCCTCACAGTTTTTCCTAAAAAATCCAGGACTAGATGAATATTTGGCCATACTCATTACAACTTATGTTAAGCTCTCTTCCTTTATAAACTTAAATTTAGAAGGAAAGCAAATCCAACTCCATTTTGTTTCAATCTCTTTCAATTAACGGTATACTTTTTTGTTTGCTTGGCTTGGTTTTGTTCGCCTTTTTTTTTTTTTTTTTTTTTTTTTTTAATAATAAAAATAGTTCAGCTATTCAGATACTATTTAAAAGTCTTGTTTCCTTTGGCTAGCAGAGACATATAGATTTGCATACTGTCTACCCCAAACAGTCATCATATAAAGCAAACTGTGATAAATAGAAGTGACAATAAGGAGCTTGTTTTATAATACTGGACCTATTATACTATTATCTAAGTGAGTACACATTTCCTGTCTAAAGCACACAGTATTTGCTTGGTTTTTGTCTCCCCAGAATAACTATCCACTGTGCTTGAGCGCCAGACAGTGCTGAGTTTGGGCTGGGTTTATTTTACAAACACAGTGGAAGAAAACTGAGGGAAATATATGTGCTTTAAGGGACACGTAGTTTGCCATCTCTGATGAGAACAAGATTAAATCAACAGAATTGGCAGCTGGAAGAGGACTTATTTCTTTTTCTATTTTGTGGGACTGGCAATGACTATGGAGCCCTAGAGTATCATTTAATTGAGTCAGTTTTCATGTCTTTAGGCAGTGAATTAATTTACTAAGTCTATGGGAAAATTGTTTAGAGTGTTAGCAATTTCTTCATAAAAGGAAATCCTCCTAACTTTTATCTATTTTATGTGATATGAAATATGTGTTACGAATGTAATTCTAGAAGTTTGTGATTCCAGCATCAATACTGAAACTTCTCCCTGCTTCAATCAGGCAGTTAATCATAATATAGTATCTCCCACTGCTGTACTTATCTATTCTTCCCACCAATACTAATTCTCTTCTTCTAATTTAGTCAAAGCTCAAGACACTCAATTAGGAACTGGCATTATGGATTTGTCATATAAGTTCTGTTAATTACCTTTTATGGACCAATATGGCACAACATTTATGTTGGGAACACTAAAAGCATTTAATAGTATACCTAAAGTATTCTAATAGTTTGCTAACTGTGTTGTATGTTATTAGGAAATGTAATTAGAAAATATATAACATTGCATCTGTCATGGAAAAGAACCATAATTCTCTTGTTATACCTTGTTCATGTCAGACACCATAGTAATTACATCATTTGACAATTACTCACTCTAAAAGATTATACACTTCCAAGTCACATAATTTCTTTTGTGAGCAAGAGAGCATTGCATAATTGTCAAATGACCCAATGGAAAATTAATGCACTGATTAGTGTTACTAATCTTAATTATATATTTATGGCTTTATTAAATGTACAAGGATAAAATTTCCCCAAACACCTACGGGGTTTAGGATATAGATCCAATACAAAAAATTAAAGAAGGCTTTAGATAGAAACATGGTCCCAAGGGAAATAAAACTGAACTGTATTCTAAGTTCCCATTAATATCTGCCTAATCATCCAAGTACTGAAATCTATAATTTTCTTTCTTTCTAACTTAAAAATTCCCTTTGGGTTCTACTACTGTGCAAGCCAGAGCTTCTTATATCTGAAGTCTGTAAATTAACAAATTGTTTTTCTTCCATCCCTGTACAAAGTTAAAAATCCCAAAAATACAACTGCTTTTTTATCTTAGTACTCCTTTTCTATACAGTACCTTCAGGGATGGGCTCAGTATTAAAAGAGACACTTGGCTGTATATCTTCATTTTGGATGTACCCTCATCACCTCTGGCTAGAACTTGGATTTAGCTCAATTTTTAGAGAGTCTACCTCATGTGTAAGAATTTATCTGCAATGAGATGGCAGATGCAGGGACAATCCAGCTGTCGATTATTGAAATCACGACATCAGGCAACTGAGGTGACCCAAAATCCATATGGGCGTAGCTGTTAGAAATGTAAATGGGATTTGTGTATAACCTATTGACTGAACTTACCTCCAAAGGATATATCAGTCGTTGGAACTTGTCCTGAGTGTGAGTTTGGACTCGGATTGCTTTGTCATGGTTGGTGGGAACAGTTTTCCAATCAACAAGGAGATCTGTGACCTGGGAGTGACTTGTTTATCCTACAGGGAAAGCGTTGTTTAGGTCACTGTCTCCTGCTTTACAGTACATACTTGTTTCAAAGTCTTGCATTGTGGAAATGTTTTAAAATCAATGCAATGAAATTTCTGTATAGTTGCAGAGGCACATGATGTTCAACAACTAGTTCTTCTGCTCAGCATCGTAGGCATTTAGAAAAGATACTACCCAGTGCCAGCCTTTAACTGTTGAGTGTAAAAAAACATAGTTTCTTTTCTACTGCTGTAAGATTTTTAAAAGATGCATTGGTCATTACTAATGATGTCACAATATTTTATTATAGGTTACATATGAAATTGCTGGGGCAATAGAAAAAAATAAAGATTCCCTTTCGCAAAATCTCATATTTGTAATGAAAAGTAAGTAAATGCTTTTGTCATTACCGTTGTTAGAAATCAAGATATTATGACTTGATTTTAATTTTCATTTTAGTTTTAAGAGATATTGATATATATTTCCAGTAAAAAAGTCACCCTCATCTTTATCAAGTATTTATGTACAGTAGTGTTTGAAATTTTCTCTAGTTTAAAAGCTTTTAGATTCATGAACATAAAGCATCTTTATCATGTGATGTAAAGAACAAGAAGGTGTAATATGATGGGTGAGAATGACTTACAGAAGATGATGAGTATGAACTAAAGCCAAAATAAAACTCAGAAAACAGGGGAAGGAAATTAGGCTCCCAAAATCATAGAGGCTGCAGTGGGACGTGCTCCACAGCTTCAGTATCCTTCTAAAAGAAGTAACTTGTGGGCGTTCTTATGTTTTTCAGTGAATAGATATAAATGTCCATTGAAATGCAAAATTAAATGCTTTTCTGTGTGCATATTGTATAATTATGCCTAATAATAATAATGAAACCAATTAATTAATTAATCATAGTAAATGAATCATGATTGGATTAATGAAAACCTTTATCATTTCCCCTTTCTGGAGAGAAAAATCAAAACATTTTCCTCAGGGAAATGCCAGTGCACCCTTAGGTGTCATTTGTCTTTTCTCCAACCACTGTAGTGTTTTTAAGTTAATATATTATATACTTGTATTTATTTCCTTAGAAATAGAAGCCTGCTGTTAAAATGTATTGCATTTTAGCCATTTTACTGTAAAATTAGCCAACTCCCTAGTAAAATAATTGATGCATTTTAGACACAAGTGTACATTACAAGTGAAGAAAGAAATTAAAGAAATTATCTTTAGTATAAGCCTATTGATTGTAGTTTTTGAAATGTTTGGAATATACATGATAATCTGCCAAAGAGAAGGTATGACAACTTCCAGCACATTCGACGAGAAAGAGCATTCTTCCATTCTCTCATAGTCCTTTTTTGTACTTTCATTGCTATTTTGTGTAATCAGCTATGCAGCTGTTAAAGGGCAAGAATGGAGGATGGGATATAAAAAGTTTAATACGATGGGGGTAAGTATACATACAACTGAGGAGTCATAATAATAACAATTACAAGTAATGGAAAAATTCTGCGAGCAGAATATTTACAAACATGTAAGTCATTTAAGAGCTAAGTTCCTTCTTTTTAAAGTGACTTAGGCTTAAAACCTGTTGATTGTCAGTGACATACCTTCTTTAAAGTTAGTTCCATAAGTTGAGTAGGTGCATGCTTCCTTTGATTTTCATTGAATTTTGTTTCCTCAATCAAAATTGTTAACTATAATATATAATATATTAAATATATTAATATCTTAAATATAATATATTAAAATAATTTGTATATATGTGTAGGAATGTGGAACATACCTGCTGGAAAATCATCAGAAGAGACTGTTGACATAGGATGTATCTGTTTTAATTTGAAATATTTCTGTGCCTGTCCTAATCCTACTTATTACATTTTAAACATATGGTTGTTGATGCCCACCAATTGTGCTGAAATAATTTCAGTTATTTGCTTCCACATCTTCCTCATAATTTTAATGTTCTTGTTAAGTAAGGAATAGTAATCTTCACAGAAAAAGGGAAACAAATCTATTGTATTTATCATATAGTAAGAAACCTGTAAACAGTTATTAAAGAGCAAACTGAAGATTTTTACCTGCTATGCTAAGATATTATTCATGATACTTATCCCATTCATCTTTCTGGGTTTTTTGTTTATTCATATGATGGATGTGATCATGATGTCAGTATTCTAATTCTTAAACAAAATATTAACAAGAATTCAGCATGGTTAAGGATGTATCACACGAGTTCTTAACACTTATTGGTGCTGTGGCAGTACAAGCAGCATGTAATTATCATGGTCATCTTAAAAACCCTGTGCTCACAAATTTATAAAGGCTGAAATTAAGATAAAGTATACTATCTGTCATAAAATTCAGATTTTTTTTTTTTTTTGGTTAATTGCACCTCTTGGAAGTATATTTCTTTTGCACAAGTAATAATGTATATATATGGCACTGTCTTTTTTCTGTAAATGTTTTTAAATGTAATCTTGATGTGGAGAAACCAGATTTTCTACAGTTCTGTCCTTTGCATTGCCTTTTTTAAAAATCCCTTCTCATATTTTGTGTATATATAACTCTTTAGGGCAATAAGTGTCTATAATTTTTTTCTGTCTAGTGCCTTGATAGTTCCTAAATACTACATGTTAGGAAATTGTGCAGAGCTCATCTCTTACATTGCTTTAATAGATGGATAGATTGAGAATCCGTAATGGAACCAAATTTAGAGGCAATGATCCCATAAGTAATTAAATTTAGACAGATTAGTGTGAAAGGTTTCGGTTTATGCCCTCTATTTGTTCAGCACAGAACCTGAATATATTAAAAACCGCATTACTATTTTCAGATATTGAATTTTCTTTGATAACTTTGATAATGCTACTTTTTTATTTGTCCATTTGTTTTAGGTTTACTTATTTAATTATCTCCTACTGTGTGTCTTTTTACTGACACATACAATATATATAATTTTCTATCTTATATTTGCCTTCATTCATTTCTTTCTTTTATTTTTTTATTTACAGCTAGTGAAAACGTGGTCATCAATCAATTGTTCCAGTCCAAGCTGACACAAACTGGATCACTTGTTCCTCCATATCATTCCCTTAAAATCAAAGGGTGTAAAGCAGCTTTGCTCAGTAAAAAAACATCTGTAACCTGTGCAAGTGGAGAAGCAAAGAAGTATATTGAACTCAGCAAGGTAAGAATTTAGGATTCTTTTCACTCTTGGCTCCTTCAAGATTTTTCTGTTATTTTGTCATTTCTGAAATCATCTTGTTCTCTGCTTCATTCTCTGTAGTCATTACGCTATTAAAATAATTTAGCACTTAGTATCAACACTAAGGCAGCAAAAGTGAGAAAAGGTTCTAATTTATGAACACTAATAATTCTGGTTCAAGAATCTCTTTCTTGGACTCTTAGAGCAGAAGGTCAAATAAGATGACGAGGTCCTTCAAGCCTGAATCATTCCATGATTGCCTGGTTCCAGGGCTTATTAGCAGTGAATTCAGTCTTACTAATTTTTTCTGTATAGGAAAACTTCTTTGTTTTGTCTCCTTGAAAGACTTTATGATGAATAGTTGAGTAAATTTAGACATAGGAAGTGTAAAAATAAAATTTTAATGTCTTTATGGCAACACGAGAAGATTTCTGGTTTGCTAAATACAGTTTTGTGTGATTTTGTATGAAGAACAAAATGTAAATTTTGGCCAACATTATTATTTTAAGTGGTCTCTTACATGAAAATTTTCCCAGTCAATTTGAAATCAAATCAAATCAAATCAAACATGCCTCATTTCTGAACTTATCTCTTTTTCTGCAAGTAAGTCAGACAAAAAAGTTAAAAGAAAAACCCAAACAAACACCAACAAACCGCAAACAAAAACAAAAAGAGAGGGGAGCAGGGGAGAAACTTAAAAGATTATCAGAAAATTAATTGTTCATGTCACATGAAACATCTCTCTTGAAAAGAAATAATGTGATTTACTGAGTTAATTCATAGCAGAGCTTTGGAATTTATCCTTCTAGAAATGAAGCACGCACTTCTCACAATACATCAGCTGCCTCACCAGTCTTCTTGAGTCTTACAACTCTATTTTTGGTTTACAGCTGCATAAAATTGATTCTGTCATGGGATTAAGGAGCCTGCTCTCATGTGTCATTGTGGAAGGCTCTGTACATCCATAGAATAGCAATGGGACTTTGCTTATAGTCCCCCTGCTGATAACAGCATAATTCCTAACTACTGTTCTTGTCAGTAATCTCAGTGGAAAAATTTAAGTTGAAGTGAATGGTGTTGGTTTAAGGCTATATTTAGCAAACAGCTGAGGCATTACAAGGTGCCTTTAGGTGCCTTTCCACTGTAGTAACAGCTTCCTAGAGGAAGCTTCCTAAGGACGTGAAAAAGATCCTAGTCTCATACATGGGAGGAAGTGTGAAAAGTATATCTGAGTTAGAAGCCTAATCAAACCAGGGCAAAACACTGCACAGTTGGGATCTCTGAAATTATGCTGGTTTTGACATGTCCAGAGTAGCTTTTAACCTGTAGTTACTCTCTTGAGAGACAGAAGACATTCAGTTCCTTTGGAAAGCATAATATCCGAAGTCAGAAAATTCAGGTTCAGTGAGAATGCTGTGAACTTTTAGTCATTAGTTGGAAGGTGGGAAGAACTTCATCCTTCATCTGTCTGCAGAGACAAGGATGGCTTTGCTTCTCAAACACAGGCTTTGAGAAGAGCTGTGCAGGTGAGACAGAACACTTTGTTGATACTAAGGTGGCCTAATTTGAGCAAGGTACTGTGCTGCCCTGCAGGACTGGAGCAGAACTTTAGGAATCTAAGCTGTTCCACTGAAAAGCAACGCTTGTTTTTTTTGAAATAGGCACTCAATACAGGAGCTGGAAGTAGGTAAGTGCTTAAATTCTAAGTTATGGATCAAGACCACATCTGTAATTGTGCTGTTCCAAATAATTCCTTCCCTTTTTCAGTACAGCCCTGAACGTGTGCTGTGATGGACTGAAAAAATGTGGGTTTGTTATTTTATTACTGTTATTGCAAATGCAATGTAAGTGGATTTTTCTTGTCAGCCTAAAATTAAAATTATTATGTGTTGGAAAATCGTAACCACTGTATTTTTATTGGAGTTTATGCAGAAGTTAAAGGCAACAAAGAGAATGAAAAAAATAGAAAAGAGGAGAGGGAGAAGGAGGAACATCATCAAGCAGAGACTGACATTGCTTTTATACCTGAAATTTGAGTCACAACACACATGATACTGTGGGCAGTGGGAAACATACAGTGGAAGGTACAGATGATGCTGTGTGTGGTCAGTCATCTAGACTCCACCATATCCAGGGAAGGGAAGTAGAGAAAGTTAGAGTCAAATAGGAGTTTGTTGTGAGTCCCCTCCCCTTTCATCTTGTCACTGCAATCCTAGCTAATTGCTAGGTTATAAATTATAAATGTCTCTACGTGTGGCCATGTATCTGTTTGCCTTTCCATAAATTACTCTCTTCTTGATGTTGAACATGCTGGCTCAAGTCAGGATAGTCTGCCTGTTTGAACTAATGCTGGCAGGGTAGGATCCAAGGCAGCAATCCATCCGTTCTAAGATAGACATGAACAGATCTGTTAGCTGGACAGAAGTTTGGAGCACATAAGGAGTCATAGGAATTTGGGGATGCCAGCTCAAGCCTCTGTGACTTATGAAGATCATGTCACCTTTTCAAATAAAATAAATCTTCAATGACACTCTCACGACTCTTGCTCACATCAACTCTTGCGCCCTTGTTTTTTCTCTGATCTTATCTTGGTGCATATTTTGGTTCTGTTGTCTTCCCCTCAGTTACTTTGGAAGAACTGGATTGTTTCAGAGTTTATACAGCAGAAGTCTTTAGAGATTTTTGAGGAGGAGATTTTAGCTTCTTAACAGTGATTACAAAAATACATATATGTGGGTTTTCTTTCTGTATATTAGAGATGCGAGATATTCCAATGTAAAGCTGTATTTTAGAGGGTAATAGAGAGGTACAGCTTGGGTGATATAGCCTTTTTCCTTAGCCCATAGCTGAAGATTAAAGATGTCCAAGTTTGGAGAGTTTGAATTAAATTAATTTTTTGTCTTTGTCTTTTTTCATTTTTCATTCATTTTCTCTCTCTCATTCTGAAACAAATATTTCTTTCCCATGGGAAGTCATATGTAACATGGGAGAGCAGGCAGGAATTTTAGCACCTAAAGTGCTGTTCTTGGATCTCCCACTAATTCAGGAAACAGTCTTGAACTATTGATTTAAATATTGAGAAGATGGGGTGACAGCATTATCCGTAAGGTGGAGAAAAATCTATTTTGGTTTTATTCTTCAGTTATTTTGTAAAATTTAACTGAAAAGTGTCATTAGCATGCTAGTGATTTGTTTTATGAGAAAAACTAGAACAAGCAGATCTCTCACTTTTTAGCTTTAAAGTTGAGGGTGAATTTGCCTTAAAATCTTATTGCATCCTAGTAAGTAAAATTAAAAAGAGCTCCAAAGTTTAGCATGGTGAGTAAAAAATCGCTTGCACTACAATATTTTTAATGCCATTTGGCTTGAGTGGGCCAAGCTGAGAAGATGTACACTTTTTTGATAAAAGTGGAAAAAAGGAGTAGGCCAGAACATGCTGACTCAATAGAAAGGGATTTTTATGGGGTAAGTGGACTGAAGAAAGTCAATGGAGAGTCAAAGGTGAAGAGGCTTTCATTGATAAGGGGGTTTAAATCTCACAGCTTTGCCAAATCCTGAAATGCAATAATTTTGTCAGCCTTTCTCTAGAAAGTTTGATGAAAGACCCTAAATTCTGGGACCACTATATTTAGTATGATTATTGCCATTTTAGTCTCAAAAATTGGAAATAGAGCAGTAAAAAATAAATTCATTCTCCCCTCCCAATTCTGATGTATGGGGTAACATTGGTTCTAATGAGATAGGGACTTACTAATATTTATGTCTCTAATTGGTGAAAATGTGTTAAAAAAGAAAACTTTAACAGTGTTCACATGTGCAAGAAGAAATGAGAAGTGTTTTTAAAAGTGTTTTACTGGTTTGCTGTCAAGATTTTTTTTAATTAGCTCTGCTCTTAAATTTACTGACTTAAACATCTGCCAAAGACGTAAGCCACCTTCTTACAGAGTTACAGAATTATGCTACTTCTAGACTCTATGGAAACTAACTGCACAAGTCCTGCTTCTGCCACAGAGTTCAAAAACATATTGATTTGCCCAGTTATTTGTAAAAGGTATATTACCTTTATAATGTGTGTAGTTGCTTTTGAAATCAGAACTTACTCACCAGTCATGGCTCTGCAAATACCTGAGGATATTTATTCACTTCCCATTTCTTTGTGACACTCAATCCTCGTCTATGGCACAGTGTTTTTACAAATTTTTGCCTTCATTAGTCAATTGCAACAATGACAATAAAGGTGTACTGCCCATCTTGAGATAAAATTGTTGTGTGTGTGCTTTTCTCTTCCACAGCTGTTGAAAAAGAAAGGAACATCCTCATTTCTTCAGAGACTGGAACGAGGGGGCCCAACCACTGTGGCAATACAGCTCAGGGTCAGTGAACATCTTACGGAAAGAAATTTGCAAAAGAATCTCCAGATGTTTTAAAGGCAGGATTACCCTCTGCAGATAGCAATGGAAAAAAGAAAAATCTTGTTTGAGAAAATCACTTGCATGACACGGTCAATCCTTTTGAGAAAATTATGTTAAAAAGTTGGGAATAGCATATGTGTTGAACAAGAACCTTAGCTGCACAAGAATGATTGATAATAGTTTGTTTTCTTTTCCCCCAGAAATCACTTGCAGATATTATTGGGAAGCTGCAGAATTGCACACCACATTGCATTCATTGTATAAAACCTACTAACAACAAGTTGCCAGATACTTTTGATAATTTTTATGTGTCTGCTCAACTGCAGTATATTGGTGTCCTAGACATGATCAAAATTATACGACATGGGTATCCAGTACGTCTCACCTTCACAGATTTCTTGTCAAGGTAAATTCTTTCAAATTTCATAAAGGCATTTTCTTATCTACAGTACAAAGCCTTCTGTTGTGTTCTGGTAGTGCTTGCAATGTTGTTTTGCTTATGAGTCTCTCAGACTTTTTTCAGAGAAAAATCTTGTCTGCCTGCAAGGGGTGTAGACATTTTACTTTTTAATTGAACCAATTATGAACTTTAGAAATACATTTGTAAATTTATAAATTTATAAAATTTATATTGATATACAGAAATATATTCATAAAGATCATCAGAAAAATTAAGTTTTAAAGGTATGACATCATGAAAGAGCTCTTTTTTTACAATTTACGCTGTTTGTATTATTTAAAAAATATAAAATATTGCATATTGTCTGCAGATAATTAAAAAGGAGAAGTAGTCCAATTTTTCAGCTTTCTAGGTATAGATGCCATGTGTTCATTATTTGTATTTAATAGGCTAGGATTTATTTATGTGTGGTCATGAGGTACTAATGCTCATGCCATAACTCCATTTTTATTATTTTAGTTAGAAATTAGTGACATACTGAATTAATGTGAAAAGATAAAAAGGTTTGCTTCTGTCTGAAAGCAAACTCCTGTTCCCCATCCCAGTTCAGTATTGGGGTTTTGGGTCACTTACATTCTCAAAAGATTCAGGAAAGAAAGAGGACTGGCTTGCCCAAGAAGTATTTGTTGGCAGCCTCATGCACTCAAGACAAGTTCTTTCTCTCTGCATGTTCTACTCCTTGATTGATATATATCAACCAGTCATGATCTGGCCTTTGTATTATTTTACATGTGAAAAACAACATGGGAATATCAGCCGCTTACACACAACTTTCATTTGTCTTCTTGGAAGAAGTTGTGGATGTTAAATTACTGCTTGGGCTGAAAGTTTTTCCATCTGTAAATATTCAAACAGTGAGTTTGAGTTTGAATTATTAACTCCTACACTCGTGCAGGAATATACGAGTTTGTAATTCCATCTCTTTCATAAATAAACTGTCTGTGTCCCACCATAATATTCATCCTCCAGTGTGAGTCAAGCTGGGCAGGCTGGTTGAGAAGAAGATGCACATAATGGGAGATTTGTGAAAACTTTCATGTTCTGAAGTTGTATGGGCAGTCTCTACACAGACATTTCTGTATAACTGAACTGGACCTTCGAGGCACTATTACATGAGCACAGTGCCAAAACCCTTCCTGCTGTTAGATCCTCACTGTGATTTCTGGCAGATATTTGCTTGCTTACCACCCAGCCTTTTCCACTGCAATTCCCAGATACAGGCTGGGAATTACCACAGGCCTAGGATCAATCCTAGTGGGCGATGTGGAGGTTGCTGCTCTCTTTTGGAGGGTAAAGGAAATTAACTGTGTGTACACAGGTAATTTTCAGTGCCAGAGAATGGCACTCTTAATTGTATAGGCACAAGTCTGACATATTTTCTTAATTTTGAGAAGTTTGGTTAAAAATGTAAATTCACTCTTTTTCATCCACACCTTCAAGTACCTCCCTAGTACAAATTTTTACATGAAAGTCTAGAGGACATCTGGTGTCCCACAATAAATATTTATTTGTGGTAACAAGAATAAGACAAGAATAGCAAAAAATCTCAACAATATGATGCCAGCAATATTTATGCTGTTACTTTAAGGTGTTCTTGTTTTGTTACTCTGCATCTTTATCACTTTTCCTCCACAATAAATTACCTTTGCAGGTTTTTTGCAGCTGAGCCCCTGTCACTTTTGCACGAGGTCATAATAATTTTATTGTTATACATAAAATGAATTAAACAGTGATGGCTAGCATGGTGTCACCAAAATTGAAGTTCATTTTATGATATTCTTTGTGAATATATGTTAAACCTACTCATAATTTAGTAATAATCACTCTGCATACACTCTCTCAATGCTACTGAATTTTTTGATTTGTATATAAATAGAAATACAGAGACCTTGGTCCAGAATCCTTGAAAAGAGATCATCAGCATTGTCAAACTTTTTATTGTAGCCATCTATGCTGCACAGGCCAAAGCTTATCTTTCTTTGCAGAGGAGTGAATTTTTCACTTTACTGACTGTGACAAGTTAACATTCATATTCACATTCAGTGTATTTGGATAATTATTTCCATTTAATAGTTTAAGAGTGTGGCTAGTTTTTTATTTTATTGGCTGAAAAGTATGAAATTTTAAAGAAGAAAACATATTATTAGACTGCATTTCAAAAGTACTTAATGCTGTATTTTTTTTAAGACTGCAGGTAAGAAAGAAATACTGAATTCAGAGATTATGAGTTACCTCTTCAAAAAGTTTCCTAAAAAACCTTCACTTGTGCTACATCTCTATATTGCCTTGGTAACTGGACAGGATATTTTTAGAAACCAGATAATTAGTTTTGGTGACTTTTTGTTACCTGTATTAATTTTGTTGACTGTTCAGCCAAAGTCTGGTCTTCTCTTACTATTCATTGATTGTCATATTTCCAAATAGGCTTACAGACCTGAAGCTGATGGAGCTATTTACCTTTCAAATTTTTATTTCCCTTGCTGTCAAACTGGTGTTTCTAGTATGGTAAAGAGAATTTGTGGCCCTAATCCCAACCTGAATTCCCAAAAGAGGGAATTACTATCCTCCCTCACCGTACCTGCAGTTTTTGTACATTTACTTTTTGGATCTTCCTTATCATATAGGTGATGTGGTCAGAATTCAAAATAGTTATTAATTAAAAAAATGAACCACTTTTTTTTTTTTTTTTTTTTTTGCTGGCATTTAAGAAGACAGGGTGTTTGAATTTGGGGACTTTGTGGCAAAGGGACAGAATATTGGGAAACCCATATTCTACCAGCAATCAGACAGTAACAATGCATTCTTAATTGGATGAATCTGAATAAATTTCTATTGCTATCTAATTAGGGATTAATATCACTTGTCTTTAACCTATTTATAAGTTACATTTTAACTTCTACAATGGCTTAAAGAGAGAGTAGCTAAAGAAACGTCATATTTTGCAAGAGCATATCTTCCTGAGCTACAAAGCATGATCATTATTTCTGTTGCTATCCTCTTGGATTTACTGGTTCTGTCTTATCAAAATATAAGTTGACAGCTGTGAGGTGAGCCCCTCAATCACCAAGGTTTGCTGGTCAGAAGAGAAATCTTGTGAAAATTCTCATTATTAAATGGAAGCTGTGACACTTCTCAATTAATATGTAATAAAATGAGAATTCGTAAATTCACATGCTATTGAATCCTGTAAAAATAGGATAATTAAGAAATCATATATGATTTCAACACATTTGCCAACTCCAGATGCAGTGTTTCTGCTGAATTTCCCTGCACTGTTGGCTCAATTTCTCAAGCTCTGTGAGCAGAGAGACAGGGATCAGTTTTTACCTTATCTGAAAAACAGAAAACCTTGAGGAAAACACACTTTGCACTCCTGGAAAAGTTTACCCATATATTTTGCTTAATATCTTCAGAATGGTTCTCAGTGGACTATATTTTTAAATTCTAACTTTGCTTTTTAAATCAAGGCAGTGGGACAAACAAATTTTTAAAGGGTTTAAAGTTTCCAGTTTGCAGCCCAAATTGTACACACAGGTAAAGTATCCTAAAATGTATTTTTTTGTGGAAGAAAGAAAACAGTAAACTAGCCATGGAATTAGCAACTCTCTGCAGATGGCTGTTTCTTTCCAGTGTTTAGTGTTTTGATATCTTATTTGAAATTACATCTAATTTAAAATAATTCCAATTTAAAATATATCTAATTTAGAATAAGATATACAAAAAGCCCATTAGTATAAACAGTAATTTGTTATGGTTTTGGTAGTTGGTGCCATGGAAAAGAAAAAATAAGTATCAAGTGTCTGCTCTGTTTCCAGTGCAGAACAATAGGGCTCAGAAACTCTCTGGGGCACAAACAGAGCCTCGTTATACAAGCTTAATATCTAGAATCTAATCTCTTTGCATCAGTTAATAAAATAGATCCTGGCTGACTTTTGTGCCATTCACCTCATGTGGTGTGCTCAGGGAAGAAGTATAAAAGCCATTTAGAATATAAATTTTTAAAAGTAATTATAGTGATCAAAGACCCATGAGGTGACCTCAGCAAAGTACAAGAATACAGCTGTTCAGGGATGTTCAGGCAAAAGTGAGGCAGTAAGATGCTCTGTTTCACTCCCTCTGAAAAATTTTATATTGGTACCATCCTCCTCTACAAACACTCCATGTTCTCTAAATTGAAATAGAAATTAAATTAATTCCTTCTTTCTCTTTCTACTTCAATGTTGTTCACCAAGTTGCTGAACTACACACAGTTCTTTTGCCTCTCTGTGTTTCAGTTTCCTTGCCCAAGGAAGAATTTATGCACTATTAAATTAGACACTGAGGTTCACATGTCCCATGTGTCTGGTGTCTGGGACACTGCCTAGCAGAGGAGACTGCAAGGTCCAGTTACACAGGTCCTTTAATGAGCATCTGTGTTAGCCTTCCCAGTTTACAGGAAACACTCAGAGCTCTTGAAGCTCAGGATAACCTCTGTGGATTATTGGAACTGGTAAGCAATTCGAGACTTTTCCTTAGCAGATGAGAATGGCAGGATTTCTTTGGCAAAAATCATGTTGTTCAGAAAGCCTAAATTCTAGTCTGCTGTTCCTCGTACTTATTTCTGCACTTTTTGAGTGTTTCTTGGAATTTTATTACTGTCTCTCAGGTTTCGAGTTGGTTCTTTCCTGGGTTTAATTCTATCAATTTATCCTTGTGTTTTCTATCATGGAGGTCCCATCCTGCCCTCTGTGGCTGCTCAAGGAAGAGCAGAGAAAATTTCACAGCCTGAAGGAGAAGATGAAGGCTGTATGTAGAGGCATTCCTTGGAGTGTTGTTGCAAGAAGAGATAAGTCATGAGAATGTTATGATTTACTATTTCTAATCATCTTTTAAAATTACTCAAATTGCACCAATCTAATCTTTAGTTTTGCTTAGACTAATGCAGCCATGAAGCTTTATAAGTAATTTATCCTGTTAAGGCAGGGTCAGATGCTGGTTTGGAGGTACGTCATACCTTCTTCCTTCTCATCCTTCTCCTTGTCTTCTTTCCCTTTCCCCTTCTTCCTCATCTTCTTCTCTTTTTCTCCTTCTTCTCCCTCCTTTCGTAATCTAACCTTACTCTCCTATATGAATAAGGTAAAATATCTAAATCACCAACTGTAAGCTTTATTTTAAAAAAAGGAAATAAAGAGTTAATATTCTGATGATTTTTTTTGTTTTAAGGTAACTTAACATGGCATAACATCCATTTTAATAGGAAATATTAGGAAGGAAGAATATGGAACACGATGATAATGAATTCCTATTGTAATCATAACAGTGAGGGTGAAACAAGTACGTTTGAAGACTGTTCTAATTACAGGTTTTCTTCTGATTTTAGTATGAAGTTCTTAATTTATTTTTCAAGCTACACTGAACTGCAAATCCTGAATTCTGTACTTCTAGTCAGGGCAGCATTCATTGATAAGGAAATTCTCTAATAGTGGTCTTTACATCAAAACTTTAGTGCTTCAGAGACTAAATTATTATTAACTCTTTCAAGTAATTGACTTTGTTTAGAGATCATTCTGAAGAGATACCTTCTTTCTCAGGAAAGATTATGTTAATGATGATGTCATTGCTTTGCCAAGTAATGTCTGTCCTTTTCATATAAAGCCTTTTCTAATAGCTATTGCAATATTTTCACCAAATCCGTGCTATTAGCTGATGATGTGTTGCACAGATGTGCTGTTTTTATTTGTAAATCATATGTGTGAGTCGTCACGGTATATCTAAACTCCCTTTGTCCAGAAGTATTTTGTTGTCCACTTCTTTTTCTCTTTCTTTCCCCTCTCCCTTTTTTTCTTCTTGAAAGTAGGGAAGTTATGATGTTTTATAATATGTAATTTTTGAATTTAAAAAGTCAGCAGAACATTTCAGAGTCTCATGAGCAAGTTAGGGCATCAGTGAGAATAATGTACAGAGCAGATTGCAAGGTGATAGGTCATCATCAACTTTGTCTGCTATGCAGTACCAGTAATCTCATAGAGCACTACACTGATATGTGCCATGATGCCTTAAATCTTTGCAAGGGGAGGAAGAAGTAATCTGGCTGGTGCTACAAAAGCAGTATTTCATTAAGGTGGATGTAATGATATCAATTTCTATCAAATGGCAGTCTTGCCATTGTGGAGTTTGTTGCTTCAGACCTAGAGCTGGAAGTGATATTTCTGATTGAGGGTAATAATTTTTGTCTTTCTTTCAGATTGCAAGCAAAGGTGAGTAAATGAAGTACCTTAAAATCATCAGTTTTGAGGGCAGTTTAAACACAAATTAATAAACCTGGTAATGACAAACTCCCCATGAGGAATGAAGGACATTCTTGAAGTTTAAAACTCTGATTTTCAAACTGTCTGTGTCCTTGAGAATTTTGGTAATTACTATAGAATCACAGAACGGTTTGAATTAGAAGGACCCTTAAAGATCATGCTGCTCCAAATGACCTGCCATGGGCACCTTCCACTATAAAAGGTTGCTCAGAGCCAGATCCAACCTGCCTTGGATGCCAGGTATAAGGCATAAAGCCTTATACCTTACAGGCATAAGGCATCCACAGCTTCTCTGAGCAACCTGTTCCAGAGCCTTTCCAGCCCCACTGCAAAGAATTTCATCCTAATATCTAATTTAAACCTGCCTCCTTTCAGTTTAAAGCCATTCTCCCTTGTGCTATCATTTCTTGCCCTTGTCAAAAGTCCCTCTCTGGCTTTCTTATAGGCCACCTTTAGGTCCTGGGAGGCCACAGTAAGGTCACTCCAGAGCCTTTTCCTTTCCAGGGTGAACAACCCCAGCTCCCTCAGCCTATTTACACAGAGCAGGTGTTCCAGTTCTCTGACTATCTTCATAGCCCTCCTTGGGACTTGCTCCAATGGGTCACTGCTTGTCTTGTTCTGAGGACCCCAGAGCTGGACACAGCACTCGAGATGGGGAATCACAAGGGAAGAGTAGAGAGGCAAGATCACCTCCCTTGACCTGCTGGTCACACATTTTTTTTTATGCAGCCCAGGATACTGTTGGCTTTCTGGACTACAAATGCACATTGCCAGCTCATGTCCAGTCTCTCATCCACCAGCACCCTGAATAAAGCACTTGGATAAAGAATGTCATTGGTTAATCCCAGCTGGCAGCTCAACCCCACGTGGCTACTAGCTCATTCCTTCCTCAGCAGGATGGGGGAGAGAATTAGGAGAGAAGTCAGAAAACTCATAGGTTGAAATAAATACAATTGAATAGAGGGAAATGAAAAATAAAGAATTCATTCTCTATTTCCCATTGGCAGACAGGTGTTCAGCCATCTCCAGGAAAGTATTTTATCATGCATAATGATGATTTGGGAAGACAAACACCATCACTCTGAAAGCCACCTCTTCCTTTTTCTACCCTCAGCTTTTATTTGTTCTTTTCCTCTTACAAACCTTTTGCATAGGAGAACCCAGTTTGGGATAATTTACAGCACAGAGTTACTCTAAATTACTAATTCCTCATGAAACCTTACTGATAAGGGTTGATTATACTGTAGGAGATGACCAAAACCAAGAATGCTGTGGTATTCTTCCTGACAAGCCTAGAATTGGAATAAATCACCCTGGGGAATTTCTGAGATGTAACTAGGTATATGGGACTGTTTTAGAGGTTACAGACCATTTCAAATCTACTTGTACAAAGTGATAGTGTAGCCAGAGTTACCAGGCTACTCATATTATGGAAAAACTAAAAAGCTCTTTCCACACAGTCTGACTGTAGATGGACTATTCTGTTTCTTTGTATCCGTTTGGCTTGTTTGCCCCATTGTCCCCATTAGGTACTTTTTGATATTTTAGAAACAAGGAATGCACAAGATAACTTCTTATGCCTGTGTGACTTGCCTAATTAACCAGGACTTAATTTACAGGGTGTAAAGAAAAGTGGTCACTTTTAGGATGGGATTCAACTGAATTGTCTTGGGTTTATCCATTTTTGCAGGTATTTCCCAGACTCACTGTAGCTCCATCCTATGGCAGGGCAAAGAATTCATGCTTTGTAACAGCCTCTATAAATAAACAGAGAACAACATTTTAGAGTTGAGACAAATGCAGTTTTTGAAGCTATACCACAGCATCATCAGTTCTCTAGCCCACAGAATTATTGTAAATTCAAAATGTCAATCCTTACGTTACATGTCACAGAGTTTGGACTGTGAGTATGGTAAAGCTACTGGTGTTTCTAGGGCTTTCTGAGAGTGCACAAATGACTGACTATAAGAGAAAAGAATTCTTCTTTTGACTGGAGTTTTCAGTGGGAGGCCAATCACCTGACTTTATTTAGAAGGCATCTAGCTGTATTCTGAAGGCAAAAAATAAATATCAGCATTGTTTGCTGGGCATCTTCAGAATCTTATAATGCAACCCTCATTTGCTAAAGCAATTACAAATGTGTAAATGTGTGTAAACTATTGAAGTCAGTTGAATTATTCATGTCTGTCATACACTTAACAGCTCTACAAGATTGACAAGAAAAGGGGTCCCTTGAGCAGGAGGATGTAATTAGGTCATTAAATAGCCAGATACAGGGAAATAAAGATGACATGGTCAGTTAATTCTGATGGTTCCTAACTTTCAAATATTTGGTGTGCAATCTGAATAATTTTCCAGTATTATGTATATTACATTTAGTACGAATGCATAAAACTTAGTGAAGCTTCTTGCAGAGTCTATTGGTTTGTGCCATAGAGAATGTCCCAGTTTTTAGGCTGTTTCAGTGAGAATCTCAAGGTATTGTTCTCCCCTCCACTGCTAGTTGCATACAATGCATACAATGCTAGTGACATACTACTACATTAATTTCCTTAGGGAATCATAGAACTGTTGGACATAGACAAGCATAATTCTGGCTGAACTGTTTCAGCAGTTCTTGTGGTTTTCTTTATTTTAATGTCAAGATCAGTGAAATTTTAAAATGTTTATTTAGTTTCTAGATTTAAGTGCCACCTCTGCTTTCCACTAGCACTTGACATTTCTTATCCCTCAGATTTAACAAAATGTTTATTACATCACTAAGTAACCCTTATATTCCTTATAAAAATCTATGCATGTTTTACATCTGTGAATTTTAAAGCTTCTGCTATTTCTAAACATGGAGAAATGTTGTCACAAGGTACTAAAATATGTACCACAGCACTGGATTTAATCTAAAAGCATTTATTATAAAAATAGATGTCATTTGTACAAAAATAAGCATAATGAAAGTTCTTGACCCATATCTCACAAACGGAGTTCGATGTGCCTATAACCAGCAGCTAATAATTTATTTCAGAACCTTAAAGTTCCAGCAAAAATTGTTATTGAGTACTTCATAATTTGCTGACACCACATAATGACAAAGATAATGGACATAGATTTATGTGTGGTAGTAAGAAATTCAGTTAAATGCCTGCCATAGAAATAAACCTGTTAAAATATTATCAACTACTGATATTTTCACTTATCCTTATACATTGAAACTCCTCTAAGGAAATGCTTGTTAGAATTACTGTCCTCTTAAATTAATACAGACAGCATATATTTAAAAGTCATATTTTAAAAAATTTAGTATGCAACACATTTTTTTTAGCCAGTGGCACTATGCAGGAAATTTGAATTATCAGATTAAGGTGCAAATTGTCACATAGATTAATTTTTAATTTTTTCCTGTATAATTTTAAAATAATTCATTGATATTTATTGCTTAATTAAATATGTCTGTGTGATGCTTAGAAAAGTATTAGTTGATCTTGAGT
Organism: Cichladusa arquata; assembly: GCA_026413545.1. Lineage (NCBI taxonomy): Eukaryota > Metazoa > Chordata > Aves > Passeriformes > Muscicapidae > Cichladusa > Cichladusa arquata. The sequence goes on from JAOTQP010000001.1 coordinate 23,752,457, forward strand.
GCTGCTTTTTTATGATCATAGGACTTCTGTAGGTCATAGGATTTGTATAGATGCAGTCCAGCTGCCTCACACTCAAAAACAACTGTGACCCTTCTGCTGTTTCTTCTTTCCATGGCTCTGCAGCTGTTAAATTCTTTCCACTCAGATATTCATGGCACCCTTTTTCTCTTTATCCTTATCTTGATATTCTTTACAACCATTTAATCTTCAGCAGAAGAACCTGGAATGACACTTCCTGAAGCTAGATTTCCTAGTCAGGCTGAATAATAGTAGGCAGTTTGTACTGGTGACATCTGAGAGCAAACACAAAATCCTAGGCAAGCATTCATGTAAAATCCTTTCATGCATCTTAATCACTGGATCTTACTTTGCTTTCTTGTTTATGTGGCATAACATCATCTGTTTTAGCAGAATTACTCCAGCTGTATTCCACTCTAAATGAGATCAGAATCTGGGCCACTCTTGGCACACGACCTTAACATATATTGAAAAATGATGCTTTTGGACAGTTTGTCTAACCATTATACAATCCAGAGCCAGGAGAATCCCTGTTACCCAGACTGATAGTACTCACAGGGTTCAGAGGCACAAGGGAAGCTCCCACAGAAGACAACAGCAGTAGAGATGATGTCACAGAGAAGCTATTTTGCCATTTAGTTAAAAAGGTCCAAAAATCCTTCCCCATAATCCAAATAAATGTTGTCTAAGCTACTAGTGAGTATTGTGGGAAGGGTTTTATAGGTTCCCATTCTTCTTTGGCTGAGTACTGGTTGCACAGGAGAAAAAACACCAAAAGGAATGAAGAAATAAAGCATTATCTAGGTGGAACAGCAGATCTAATCCTATTTCTCTTAAATATCACAATTTCCATTTGACTCTGGTTTTACTTTCTGCCTCTGCAATATACAAATATCTCAGTATATTTCCCAAAGATCTGGGCAGTGCCTTCTTGGCAAACAGTGAGCCACTGAAGTAGCAATGTCACCAGGAGACTAAGAGTGAAAATTCTACAAACCCACTTCAGTGTTTTAATGTAAGGACTTTTGATTTTGATGCCCTATTATCACATAGCTGTGTCTGTAGAGAAAGGAAAGGAGATTCACTGGACACCAGTCCTATGACACTTCTGTGTTAAACACAATAAAATAAGCAGGTTCACAAAGAAATTTAAATTTATTCTATAGCCCATATATTCTGTGTACAGTGAAGCATTTTATGGCCCCTTGTGCATGTTGGTGGGATGCCCACGCATGAAGATGTAATTATCAGTGGAAAAGAACTACCTAACAAGAGCTAAATGCAAACATTTGCTGAGGTAGAGTCAGATGTGTATGTTTATAGATGTAATAGAGCTGCTTGTTTGCTCAATGCTAGCATATTTCTGAGACAATGTGTGGTTTTTGCCAATTTTTAAAGTAAATATGTTTTACATTGCTTTATCAAGATGAAATGAGAATGTCAGTTTTAAGTAAGATGCTTCAAAAGTATTGTGAATCTTTGGCTAATCTTTAACAGATGTTGCAAACTCATAATTTTTTTTATTTGCATAGTTGAATCCACTAATCCCAAGAGCTGAACTATAATTTATATTCTACTCACTATTCTGCTGCCACATTGTCTGAGATGAGGAAGCCTCTGCTTAATTACAGGAAGTATATGAATAAATAATCCAGGACTAAGACACACATGTCTTCATTACTTCTTTTCTTCCTAAACTGAAATTCAGATGTCTAGAAAAGATTAAGGGTCACAAAGCCTAATGCAAAAAAACCCCATAAAACTCAGGAAAAAAAAAAATCATTCTTCCAATTAATTTCTTTATCATCTGTCATAAGGTGGTATCTTTATCTGAGAAATTTTTCTTACTTTTTATTGTCTAAATTAAAACATCCCAAATGGACACTTCTGCAAAGGTGTTTTGATCCAGTGGATTTCATAGTCATGACCCTCCCTCAAAAGTCTGTACTGATCTCTACATTGGCCCAGTGGCTGGCTCACATTTGAGTCACTGTAAAATTTTGTTCTGGGGATTTTCTGAGAATTCTTCCAGTTTCATTTCTTAGTCCTAAATTTTGTTCTTTTATCTCAGTTACATGTAATTTTTTGTCACTCTCAGTATATTTTCCTTTTACCAAAGACACATTAAATCATGCTATATATTTCCCTAGGACTCCTTGAATAGGAAGTGGATTTTTAATGGTTGAAGTAAAAGATTAGTATATTTTACCAGAAAAAAAATCCAGAGGCATATATAAAAACCAGGTAAAACTACAATAACCAGTCAGTTTCTAGTAAGATCACTTTAAGTATTATTAGTTTTCCAAAATAAAAAAAAAAAAAAAATTTCTCCCTTAATACTTATTGGTCTGCAGATCTGGTCACTTAAGACTGTGTTGCGTGATCACAATTAAGATATTAAAAAAACAATACTGGTATGATAGACAGGTACTTTGAAGTTTTGGTTCATTGCCATATATATTTACTAATTGTTTCAGGTATATTGCACTTCATGCTCACATTTGCAACATTCTGAATTATTTCTGTAGGTCTCTATCAAGCAGCCTTGGTGCAAAATTTTTCATAAAAAGGTGAACCTTATAGTCTTCTTATACTAGATTTTTGTAGTCCTATGAAAGAAGCCCCAAATGTGTCTGTATGGTGCAATCTGTTATTTTGAAAAACATCTTTTTCTTCTTCACATCCAAAGATTTATTCTCTCAAAATTTTTGAATATGTGCTTTGCTTCTTAATGTTTATGATCTCTAATAAGATATTTATGTCATATATATTGTACAAAGATTGACAGAATCACTTTTGTTTTCTTGGAAACTATAGTTATCTATTTCCTCTTTTCTAATTATCTGGAATTTCCCATGTTTCTCATATTTCAAAAATAATTAGGTTATTCCTTCAAGAAAAATAGAATATAACAGAGGGAAGAGGAATGAATGAATATGTATCCTTTATATAAGGGTAAAATTAATCAAAATTCCATCTTATACTTTGCTTCTCATTGATTTTATGTTTTCTACTGAAAATTTTTCAGGCAATCTCTTTTCTGTTGATAGGCTCTCTAAATGTTTCAGCCTTCACATGATAGACTTTTCAAATACAAACATTATCTAACCCACTCTTCCTACCCTCCCTAAATCCAAACAAACAAAACTAAAAATCATGAGTTTTAAGCACAAGTTTGGCAAACAAAGTTCATTTCTTTTACATACTTCAGGTATCAACAATTAATGATTGTCAAAGAAAAAGAAAAGGAAGTATAGAAAGGGGAAAAAGAGACTTTACCAAGACAGGACAACCTGAACCTTTATGATGGCAAATTTTGCATTTCTTCTAGCAGAAATATGAGACAGTTTAATTTTGATTGTTGCCTTTTATTCACTAGCTTTTGAATAGATCTTTTTAAGTCATACCAGTTTACCTTGGAAAACAGAGTACATTGTAGTAAGCAAAAGAAAGAGAAAATAAAACTACAACATAATGAATTATACTGACAAGAGTGTCACAGTTTTTTCCTGACGTAAGTTCTGTTTGGATATTTAAAACTTGAAAGTACATAACTTATCAGTATTGCAAAGCAGTTACCTGCCAGCCATATGTGATTTTTGTTTTTTAAGCAACAAGACAAAGACATGGAAAGAAGGAGCTTCCTTCAGGAAAGATCTGCTTGTGGTGTTAGAAACTGTCCTCTTACTGAGGGTATTGGATTGCAGTCAGTAGCTGCCTTTAACTTTATTATTTTTCATGTTTCTTTCTTAATTAGGCAAGAGAGAGACCTGAGAATAAGAACAGCAAAACAACCAACCAACAAAAGTAGTTCTGTGGCTTCAGTTCAAAGACATCTTTTATTAAGCTATTGATTTGGAGCTGCTTGTTTTTCTGCCCTTTGTTCTTGCTGTGTTTTTTCCTTTAGTGTCTTCTATCACACTGTGCTATTGCAATTGAGTGAGTCGTGTTTATTCCAGTGCTTAAAGATTTGCTGTGCATACAGAACTGGGAGTACAGCCCTACAGCCCATTTGTGCACACTCTGTGTAAATCAAATAGTGTGCTGAGCCTTAGAATATTGCTGTGGGTTACTGTGCCATAACCTGAACTGCAGAATATTCTGTCTTGGGGAAAAACAGCCTGCTGGATCTTGTCAGCTGTGCACTTAGGGAGGTGAGGAAGAAAATGATTAGATAACATCCTTATCTATGAAGACCCAAGAGAACTGTGTTTTCCCTATTCACAAGCTCTTGGCAGCAGTATCTACTCCAAATAAACAGAAAACTTCCCTGATAGAGCACATCATTCAGAAGCAAAGAAGGAGAGGTCAGAGCACATTTCTGCAGCACCAGAGAATCCTGGCCAGTCTGTACATGCTCACAGTGTGAGCCTGTCTAGCCAGAATGTCTTTCTTCTGTTCATGCCTCTGAAAATGACAAGCTAGGACAAGGAGGGTGCTAAAGGCGAAAATGGATCTTCTCTCAACTGATGTCATGTGGGTGGGTGCTGGGGAGACCTCCCTTCACCCCGATAACAGTGTTCACTCTCTCAGCTTGTAACTAGAAGACGTTTTGCATTTACTTCATAATCAACAGTACATTAGTCTTGACATGGCAGTGGAGTGGTGTTAATTTAAATTAGTCCTTTAGATCTCTCTGGATTGTATGTTATTTTGGATACCTTAGTGAAGGAGTTGCTCTGGCTAGCCTTGAAATACTGTTGTTTTTTTTAGCTTCCTGGCTATGAAGGAGATTTTATTTGTCTAATATTAGATGTCTAGCATCATTATATTCAGTGGAAAGACATGGCGGTCTTAGAGTGCACAATTCATCTGACCTATTATAAGCATCAATATTACAGTAAGGAATATGACACTGGAATACTCAATTCTACTGAATCTTAAGCAAGTCTAGACCAGTGACTTGTCCAAGTTTAGCTGAAATGTATTTAATAATATTAAAGCAAGGTAGCACTGAGTATGCTTTCTGGATTCCTTAAGATCCTCTCTAAAGCTCTACAAATACATTCTACATTATCTACTGGGGCAAAATGTGTAACCTGTCAGGTGGGAAGAAGCCTGGTACCTTATTAGGTTTGTTCATTCACTTCAGAGTAAATTAAGGCTGGAGTGCTAGGGGAAGAATTCTCTGTAAAGTTTCAACGACTCCTCAGACTGCATTTCCCCAGAAGCAAGTCCTGTTGTTGCAAGCAATTCAAGTTAGTCTATAAAAGCCTGCACCATAATTTCAGCATTCTTGTTACTAATTTCTGTGATAGAATAAATTCTGAAAAATAAGTTCTTTTGCTATTCCTGAGAATTATTAAATTTAAGATGATATTAAATTATTGTGCCTACATAGAAACACAGTAAAACACATCCACAGTAAAAAGTATCTGATACCCAAAAGATATTTTGCATTTTGATAATAATGTCACATTTGAAAGTTTTTATTTCTTTCTTTATATTTTAGTTCATTTTCAATTCAAAGAAAAAAGTTTTGGGTTTTTTTTCATTCATTTGAAACTAAGTACAGAAGAAATTATGTAAGCTAATGGTTAGACCATGTCTTCTGTCCAGGACAAATCTGAGCTGCCATCAACAAGTGTAGTCCTCTTATTCCCATTCATTCAGGAACTTCCATTAATTCCCTGGCATTGACACAGGTATATGTACAACTGGACTGAGAGTCAAACTGAGGACCATTGTGGCTGAAAAATAGCTGCAAACTTTGTGTTTTTCTTATCTTTGTACAAGAAATGGTTGAAAATGGTTGATAACATAATAACGTAAAGGTACTTTTTCATTCTGGGTGCTTAGCCAGTAGATTTGAACCAGTGATAGGACAAAAAAGGAAGCTCTCTTAGACCCTCTGTTAGTTACTCTGCAGGATGAGTAGCTCAGTCAGACAAGAAGGCATAAAGGGGAGCTTCCTCTCAGTCACCCAGACTGAAAGTCCGGACTTCTCGGAGTCCATCTGTGGCCAGTGGAGAAAGGCACCTCCAGAGGGCAAGGTCTTCTCATTTTATGAAAATATCTAGAATGCATAGAACAAGTCACCCTGTGGCTTCACAGACTGTTTTGAGAACAAGGTGACTAACTCAGGCTAGGGGCTCAGCTTTTCAATGTCTGTCAAGGTGTGACTTGGGTTTTGCCAATTTTAATATATTTAATTTCTTTTAGAGATAGGATTTAGGAGTAGAGACA
>JAOTQP010000001.1:23758760-23785522 GCA_026413545.1 Cichladusa arquata
TCCAGTCCCAAAACAGAGAGCCCCATTTCCTCAAAGCAAAAAGGTCTTCTTTTCAAGCACTTAAACCTCCCCAAGTACATTTCACAGTTTAAAGAAATTTTAGTGAAGTCACAGTCCCCTTATAGCCCCACAAAAAAGGTTTTCAGCTACTCATCAGTTGCATCTTTTCAGTCTCTTCCCATCAGGAACTTTATCTTCATTCCGCTGACTTCTGTAGACTCCCTGCTTTATTTCTTGTTCTGGGGAGCTCAGGAGATCGAGAATCTTATCCAGGCATTAAAAGGGTTAAAGTTGCATCCAGGACGCGAAGAAGCCAGGCCAGGCCATTGCTGGAAAAACTCTGGGCCACGTGGATCTTCTGGGGCCTCTCTTCTCAGAACAGGGTGGGAGAAGGGAGAACCTTTGGTGGCTCCCCCATCCCCCTGCTCGGCCATGCCGCGTGGAGAGGGGAACAGAGCCGAGCTGGGAGCCATAGAGCCGGGGCCGGGGCCAGGGCCGGGGTGCCGGGACTGAAGCCGAGGCTGAGCCCAGAGCTGGGCCAGGGGGGCCAGGGCCCTGGCCAGAGGCCACCGCACGTCCAGGGAGGCCGGAATCTGAAAGACGATGGCCCACCCCCCACCTATGTGATTTATGAAAACAAAATGAGTCTCTCATTGGCCACCTGGGATGCCAACCACCTAATCAGCCTCCAACGGGTCCCCGCATCCCACAGGGGAAGCCCCCAGAGAGGGGACAGCCCCTTCATTCCCCAGCCTTGTGCTGCTTTCCCTCAGGAGGCTCCACCCCTCCCCCCTTCCACATGAAACCAGCACAGTGTCTAATATTGGGAAAAGTAGATCACCTTCAAAATGTCCTACTGTATTCACAGAGGAAGTTCATGGCAGAGTTAACTTTCCATAGCTACCTCTTTCTCTACTACCATATCCCCTCCTCCTTTTCTGAGATAGAGCTTGCTTTAACAGAAAGAAGGGGATTGTGAACTCTGAATAGACTTCCAGGATGATGTGGTGAAATTTCAGAGACTTTAGAAGCTGGAGGAAAGCTGGCATCCTACATAATACAGATTGTAAGGAATGTTTGGCTATCCTTGAATCCTATCATTTGCATGTCTTTAAAGAAAACTTGAACCAAACTTAGAACTTCAACCTTTTAAATTTTAATTTGGCTGTGTGTCAGGAGAGAAATATGTTTCTTTGGGTTTCTGCTGTAAGGGAGTTTCAGGCTGACCACTTTTGCAGTTATTTCTTCATGCATTGTGAGTCAGTGCCTAGTCATCTTTGCTTCAATCAGCAGTTGCTAAGCTTTCCATCAGTTGTTTCTCTAACACCTCTGATGTTAGATTTCCAAGAAAAACCTGTTGATACAACTAGGAAAACAAGGTGACCTCAGCCTTAATAGAAACCCATAAAAGAAATGTCTTTTTGACCATACAGCTAGTGGAATATTGGGAAAGTGATATCCTCAGTTTTCTAATGCTGATCTGGTGTGTGAGACTAAATACAAGCATCTATGGTGAGGTTTTGGATCCTTCTTACCAGCAGTCCTCCAAACAGATCCTGGGCATAATTTGGGAACTAGAACAGGCTAGTAACCAGTCAAAGAAGGCAGCTTAGACATAGTTACACTCTGTTGGAAGGGGACAAAGTTCAATAGAACATAGCAGATTACATAATATTAAATGCATAAATAAATCATCAGACTAGGGTTTTGCCAGATGGTTTCTATGCCAGAGAAACAGTCCCTCTCACTTTTCATTTACTAGTATAGACTTAGCCATGGGACTGCTACCAGACAATAGAATATTTCCAGAACTGAGGTACCCAAGGGTCTGCGCAGCTGCGCAAAACTAGAAGTCTAGGTGAAATTTGGCCCTATAGCAGTTTACCTGCAGCTGTTACTCCAGAGTTGCCATAGCTTCTGGGACAACTGAGGTCCCTGCAGTCATTCTAGCACGGCAACTTTGCCTACCACGGTGTGTGCATGGGCTCCCAAAACTGCACAGTTTTGGATTGCAGCAGAGTTATAGGTGAATTCAGCTGTTAAATAAATAAATAAATTAATAAATAAATTAAACATCAGGAAATGTAATTAGCATACAAACTTCAAAACTTATCAATTTCACTGGGAGTTTAATCAAAAGTGACATGTTTACAAAGTGTATATCCTTTTCAAAGCCTGCCTTTTTGTAATGAAAAGGCATTCTGACTCATTACATGCAGTCAGATCTAGACAGAGGAATGCCTCCAATAAAGTATAGTAATATTATGCAGCATTGAGAGGTATAAAATTAATCCATTTAGTAATTGGTTACAATAAATGTAATAAGTCCAAGTAAATTTGAATTTTATAATTTATTGGACTTTGTATTACTTAAGTTTCCTTCCTTGATATTTTTATCTGGTACATCAAAGAGTCCTTTAATATCCAGAATTTTCTGTCTTGGAAGGTACTCAATGCTATAATCAAGCCTCCTCTTGAACTTCTTTCCAGTAGTGTAAACTGATCAAGTTCCTGGAAGTCTCTTTGCTACATGAATTTCTGTTCAAAATGACAATTTATTTCAGACTGATGAAAATAATTTTTGTCAGTGTCACTTTCTTACGAATTTCTCTTCAGGAAGCATAAGTAGTATGACACATACTGAAAACATATTTTCCTCCTTTAAATGACCTAGTTCAATCCCAATGATCTTGACTGGGGAAGCTTTTCATTCCTTCGGCATTGATTTTCAGTGAGGCATCCAAAGAACTGACAGGAAACAAATTTGGGTTTTAGGCATCACTGTTATTAACCAAGGTCATGTCTAATAATATATAATATTTAGAGTGGTTTGCCTTCTTGTTTTCTTCACCCTGATCAGAATCCCAGGCTTCCAGTTTGGATATCGAAGTTTTGAGAGTCAAAGGAAAACTGACAATTTCTGCAAAGAAATTGACAAAGATGTCAACCAGGCCAACATTAGAGTAACTCTACTTCTGCTGATTTTTCTAGGTATAAAGATCTGGCTGATACAGCAGCAGGAGAGAAGAAGAAGTTGAATGCCAAGGAGAGATGTCGTCTTGTTCTTCAGCAGTGTAAATTACAAGGCTGGCAGGTTTGTGCTCTACAAAGCAATTAAAATATCATTCTTTAAACAAGCAGAGTCATTTCCATTGGTGGCAAGCCACCAGATCCTTTGCAGCAGTGCATTCTTTTGACATTTAATATATGCTTAGGTAAATCAAACTGATTTTCAGAGTTTTATGAGTATGTGATCATTGTGTCAAAAATTTAGGGTATTCTTGTGGGAAGAAAAAAGATTCAATTAATCATGCACACTATGTAAATTTTTATCCAGATTTTTGAAGGTATTTGATATATACATTTTAGTGGTTGAATGGCTCCTGAAAAACCCTACATATTTTATTTCTTTAAAATCCAGTGCTAAATGCTCTACTGTCATAACAGAGCAGACTCAAAACAGCTAATTAGGATTTCCCATATAGGCAGTACATTTGTAGGTGCCAGCATGCTGACCCACAGATACAGCAGAGAACCTGAAGTTGCCAAACATCAAGTAAAGTTTAGAAAAAAAGAAAAAAAAGTACCAAACACTAAACAGGAAACTATCAACTCTCTATCTTGTCTCCTTATCCTATTTATATCCTAGTTAATTCTCACCAGTATGAAGAGTGCAAGGTGGATGACTCCCCAGTCATCAGTCAGTCCAGAGTACTCAGTTATCTGCTTTGGACAGCTTTGTAATTGAATAGGGCTGATTTCTTTAATATGTGCATTTTAAAAAGAAAAATGTGTTTCCTTGCATAGAAGCTATTGAATAGAATTGAAGCTTTCTGTGGCTTCACATACAGAACATTCCTGCAGGCAGTGTGAGCTTCAGATTCAGGCTTTTTTCCTGCCTAGCAAGACTGAAATCTATTACACAAGAAAGCTTCCAGACCAATTTCAGGGACAGCTGTGAAGGGATTGGACAGTGGTTAGGGCACTCCTATAGGCTTCTTCTGTTTAAAGAATGGAGTCTTCTAATTAATGTGTGACCTCTGAGTATTAGGATGCCTAGAAGAGTTTCTGCAAGCTGTTTGTAAAGACCAAGGACTAAGTTAGAATGTGTGCTACGGGTATTTCGCAGTGGCCCAGATTCCTTAGTAACAACAGGAACAAAAGTTGGCTCCCACTAGGCTAGGAGCACACATACATAATCACCTGCACTCAGACACATAAGAAAATTTTTATTTCATCAAAATACCATTTCAAGATGCAGTTTAGCTACCAAGCAAAGAAGAGGGCTCATATAGCCCCTCTCCCTCAATAGAAAAGACCAAGAGACTGAAATAGACAACAATATTATACTAGACGTGCTTTTCCTACCCAGGTGTTGTAAGTTTGCTCTGATCTATGTTTGGCATCATTTCCACAAGGTTCCCTATTGAAAAAAAAACCCTATCATTAACATCTAGAAACTGTACCTTCGCTTACAAGTACCTGGAGATGAGAGAGCCTCTCACCTTTAGAAGTTATATGGGGATACAAACTTGACATTGGACAAAAGCTGTGTAACAGTAATTGTATAGTGTGCTCCAGTCATGAAACACAGAGCAGGATGCCTATGAAGTTTATTTCCCCAGAGAAAAAACATTGTTACAGCACAGAAAAAAGCAGTTGGTCATCAGTGAAAGCCTAGAGCTCAGGAGTAGTGATTTTGTAGTGACAGGCATTTGAAAAAAAGCTTGAAACCTTGGAAGACAAAAATTTTAAAAGGAAATCACAAAACAGAATCCTTCTATCCTGCAGAGGACTGAAGCTTGTGATCTCAAACAGGCTTTAGAAGTTCTGACTCCAGAATCTCATTAACTCCAGGAGAAGCCAGGTGTGCAAAACTACAGCAGTGCATAATGCATTATCCTTCACACCAGAAAGGCACAAAACCCTTCAGAGACACTGATAACTTAAATGGAATAGGAGGGTTTGGGGGTGAGAGTTACACCATTGTCACTGAGTGACTAAGAAGCACATGGCAACAGACTAAGCTGCAAGGAACAAGGTTTGAAAAAATGAGTGACCTTCTCCAGACACCTTCTTCCAGCCACAGAGAGGTAAAAATACAAATGGAAAGATGAAAAGCATAGAAGAAAATTTAAGAAGAAAATTCATTCTAAGTCAGATTTCTTAAATGTCCAGTGAATACCAGCTTGGTATCAACCTATTTTGGTATAGGTGATTCAAAACCCCATACCTAACTATCAGCAGTAGTGACTAATGTCTGTGTCACATAATCTCTCTCTCAATTATCTTTTTGATTCATTTGATTAATCATGAAAGTTGAACTTTAAATAACAATCTAAATGAAGAAGCTTGCACAATCTGCATTTGTCATGGGTGCTCTCCTCTATGCTTTTACAGCAGAGGATTCTGAAAAAAGTAAACATTTAAAAGGTAGAAAGAGGGAGGAGAAAAGGAAAGAAAAAAGGAATTAGGAAGCAAGGATTATGTCAGCTAGCAAATTCAGAAGAAAGGAGCCATCTCTAGTGCATTACTAAAAATCATACAAAAAGCCGAGGGTAACACATATCACCACTTTATTCAGCCACTGTTGCCAGCAGTAACTACTTCAAATGAGTCACTGCTGGAACTGAAAATCTATTTGTTGCAGGAGTTCATGAATAAATCAAAAAATTGTCTTCCCCAACACTATTACATGCACTTCCCTGAAGAGCTGTTGCAAACTCAGGTGAAAAAATGAACCGAAAAGGTAGCTAAAACACCCTCCTCAAAGATAATAATATTTAGGAGAATGCAACACAGATCTGAAATCAACCTCCTGCTTATATGTCATCCTCAGAAGATGAAGTTGCCAATAAGCTCAAGGGCAGAGGGGGCAAAAGAACAATCTGGACTTTTTAGCTGAGTGAATCTGGATGATACTTTATTTAACTTTCTTCTGATGATGTACCTCACCCTCCCATTTTGAGAAAGGTGATACTAACCTGGGGGAGGGAAAAATGTTCTGAATTAAAACCCCTGAAAATGAGTAAAGAAAATGGTATCTTTGTATTTATTTCCTGCTGGACAATTTATCTTTTCCTTCTCACATAAGCTGTGTTTGAGGAGTGTTTTATTAACCTACAAAACAACAAAGCTCAGACCCTACTCACAGAACATTTTCTTTCTTCTCTGTAAATACTGCAGTCTGTTTTCAAATAGACAAAAGGTGCAGGAGATCCAATACCGAGATCTGATTTTGTTTTATTTTCTACTGTTTAGCAGAGCATAAGAGCAAGCACTATTAGTTGGCCAATGTCTTGTGCTTGTTTCACCAGCTTATGTGTTAGAAGAAAGTACTCATTATCATAGAATAATTAGGGTTTAAAAAGATCACCAAGATCACTGAATTCAATCTTTGACTGAACACCACCACATTAACTAGACCATAAGCACTAAGTGACATGTGAATTGTTTCTTGGACACTGCCAGGGATGGTGACCACACCATCTCCCTAACCAACCTGTCCCAATACTTCATCACCCTTACAGTGAAAAAATTCTTCCTAATGTCCAATTTGAACCTCCTCTAGCACAGCTTGAGGCCATTTCCTCTTGTCCTGCCACCAGTTGTCTGGGGCAGAGGCAGACCCCCACCCTTCTACAACCCCCTTTCATTGTAGCTGTAGAGTGATAAGGTCCTCCTTGAGCCTCCTCTTTTCCAGGCTAAACAATGGAAGCTCCCTCAGCTGCTCCTCACAGGAGCACTCCAGATCCTCCACCAGCTCCATTGCCCTTCTCTGGACATGCTCCAGAACCTCAATTCCTCTGTTGGAGTACGGGGCCCAGAAATGGACACAGAACTTGAGGTGTGGCTTCACCAGCCCCCAGTACATAGGGACGATCACTTCACTGGCCTTGCTGGCCACACTCTTGCTGATACAGGCCAGGCTGCCCTTGGCCCTCTTGGCCATCTGGGCACACACTGGCTCATTTTCATCCAGCTTTCAACCAGCATCCCCAGGTCCTTTTCTGCCAGGCTGCTTTTCAGCCATTCTGACCCAAGCCTGAAAGGCTAAATGGGTCTTGGCTCATTGCTCCAGCCTGTCCAGATCCCCCTGCAGAGCCTTCCTGCCTCCTAGCAGACCAACACTCCAACCCACCTTGGTGTCATCTGCAAACTTACTGGGGGTAACTCAACCCAAACCATTGATAAAGACATTAAACAGGACTGGCCCCTGGGGGAACCCCACTAGTGACTGGCCAGCAACTGGATGTGGAACTAGCCACAGTCACCACCACTCTTTGGACCCAGATGTCCAGCCAGTTTTTAATGCAGCAAAAAGTGCCCCTGTCCAAGCTTTTCCAGGAGAATGTTGTGTCAGACAGTATCAAAGATTTTACTGAAGTCCAGGTAGACAAACAGCCTTTCCCTCATCCACTAGACTGGTCACCTGGTCATGAAAGGAGATCAAGCTGGTCAGGCAGGACCTGCCTTTTTTAAATCTCTGCTGGGTGCTAATGCCCTGATTTTCCTGTAAGTGCTGCATGGTGGCACACAAGAAGATCAGTTCCATAATCTTCCTTGGGACTGTGGTCAGGCTGACAGGCCTGTAGTTTCTCAAATCTTCCTTCAGGCCCTTATTGTAGATGGGCATCACATGGCCAAGCTCCTGTTGTCTGGGACCTCCCTGGTTAGCCAGGACTGATGATAAATGATGATGATGGAGAAGGCCATAGTGAACTCTTCCACCAGCTCCTTCAGTGCCCCCAGATCAACCCCATCCAGTGCCTCTGAGTGTCTAAGTGGGACAATAGGTCACTTAATACTTCCTCTTGGGTCACAAGGAGTCTATTCTGTTCCCTGGCCCTGTTTAGTAGCTCAGGAGGCTTATTGCCTTGAAAATACCTAGTCTTGCTGTTGAAGACTGAGGCAGGGAGGGCACTAAATAACTTTGCCTTTTCTGCTTTTAATCCAAAAAAGGATGGAGATTTTCCATGGACCTGGTTTTTTTTGTTAATGCATTTATAGAAACTATTTTTATTATCTTTCCCAGTTTGGCCAGATTGAGTTCTAGTTGAGCTTTTACCTTTCTAAGCCTTTTTTCTACATTATCTAGTGACATCCTTGTACTCTTCCTAAGTTGCCTGGCCCTTCTTCCAAAGGTTGCAAACTCTCTTTTTTCTCTGATTTCCAGCAAAAGCTCCCTATTCAGCCAGGCTGGTCTTCCCTGCTGACTTGTTTTTCATCACGTAGGGACAGAAGTGTTGATAGCTTTATAAAATATTGTTGTTCTCTGGGTAAGCTGAGCTGGGGATAACTAAACTAGGACAATAAAATAGTGGTTTCATTGAAGCTGACATACCATGCAGTTTCAGTCATGCACTTAAATACTGGAATTATGAAAGTGCAGAGCTACTAATGAAAGGCAATTTTTGCATCTTGACTCTGTGTGCAGTCTTGATAAGGTATTCTTTCAGCTTAAATATATACTTGATCACTACAAGCTTGGCTACTTGCTGTGACTTTTAAGCACATCTGATGTCAGAGAAAATCAGATTGCTAAATCTCCAGGCAGAGAGAAAGAAATAGACTTGTTTAACCCCTGGAGAAGTCAGTGAGGTGATATTTAGTACCTTTAGAGTTAAATTGAGCAGAAGTACTGGCTGGTCCATGTAAAGCAGAAGAATCTCCTGTCCCCCAGAATATGAGAAGGTCTTTATATTAGGAAATCCTCATTTTCAGTGCTGTGTTCGTTTATTGTCACACAGTAATGCATTAGCTAAGCAAAAACCTACTGTCCCAATGATATGACTTAATTTGCAAACATTATCATGCTTTGGGAGAAGCATGGGCACACACAGTCCTTGGCTCTTTTTACTGACATAAGGAAACTTTCATTTGTTTGGATTATCATTCCTCACCCTGTTAAGCTTGCAAATATAAATTCAGTAAAAAAGAGTTAGCTCATAGCTTACTGAGCTTTCTCATCAAAACTTGGAACTCTACATTTTGTTTAAGGTCAGTAGTCTGCAATTAACCCTTCTGAGTTACTTCAGAGGGAGCTTGCTGAAATGCAAGCTAGTACCATACCAGAAAAAAAGAAAACATCAATTTAATTTGCTTCTACTATAAAGTGCATCTGTTAAATGCATGCACTGCAAAGTTCAGACTGAAAGTTAATATTTCGGCCTTTGACTGCTAGAAATGCTTATCTGGTTAAAAGATAGCAATCCTTAAAAATATAAGGATTCTAATATAAGCTTTGTCTTGTATTGTCTTTCCAATATTTAGCCTGCTTCCTCTAACCCACAATGATTCCTTCTTATCAGTAGCTTTGAATTCTGAACACAAGAGATCACTCATTTGTCAAAGAACAAGACAAATCTTAAGTCTCTAATGGGATGATCCAAAGACTCATCAGGTATGAAATAAGCAGTACAGGAGAGTCAGTTATTAAAGCTCCAAATGAGGTAGTTGCTTGAGATAGATGCTGTGTTAGTGCCAGTTCACACTTTCACAACTACAAACATTGCTGAAGCTGTTTCAGGAGCCAGCAGTGTTTGTGGAGAAATGATCTTTGACACTGTGGAGCTGTATTATCAAACTTGCAGTCATGAGTGTTGAAACAGAGAATAAGTCCTCAATATGGAGAAATCCCAGAAAGCCATTTAGAGATTTCAAATTCTTCTAACACTTCCAGAACTGCAGAGGGAAAACAAAGTCTGATCCACAGTTCTTACCAGTCAGAGACAAAATCATATTTTTTACTGTTCTATGGGTGTTTCATTTATTTGAGTTGATAGAGCTGTCTTTAAGTATTTTTAAATTTCAATGTACCAGTACATAATATTAGCACACTATGGTCCTTTTTGGGAAAAAGTATATTTATTATTAAATAGCAGAATGTAGAACATAAGTGGCATATGATTGAATCAGAGGAATGAGCAGAAGTGTATTAAATCATACATATGTAAATTTTATGCTTAAAGTTAATCTTTTAGGTTATTTTTTAAACAGAACAGTTTATTTTGGCTTAAAATTAAAGTGGTCATGCTATAAAAATTGCTTTGTACCTGCTATGCTGAAGTACTGGAGTACTAAGTACTAAAGCCATCTAATATATAAGGAATTCTTAACTTTTTTCTTTCCCTCAAGTAGGAAAACTTTAGAGCTCATAAATTTTATGCCAGTTCATTCATTTTTGATTTAGTAATTTTAACTGAAGTCAATTTTCTGTTTGTTTTAAATATCTCACTTTAAAAAGTCAACTTTATTTTAGGCAATTAAAAAACAAAATCCCGGGGTGGTGAGCAGGTTCATACTAACAGAAATTGTTAGAACATGAGCAACTATTTTCCCTCATGCTTTGGATTATATCAGTAAAAAGATACTGTCCCATCATTTTTTTGTTTCGTCTTGTCACTCCATTGCATGTTGCAAATAATTTACTAGTTGCAGA
Source organism: Cichladusa arquata (assembly GCA_026413545.1). Classification (NCBI taxonomy): domain Eukaryota; kingdom Metazoa; phylum Chordata; class Aves; order Passeriformes; family Muscicapidae; genus Cichladusa; species Cichladusa arquata. The sequence goes on from JAOTQP010000001.1 coordinate 23,769,202, forward strand.
AACCACTAGAGAGTGACTTTTGACCACCAGTACTATCAAAAGACTGGCCTGGGCCAGGCACTGCCCACAAGCTTTCTCAGTGACTTTGTGCCACGCTAGACAAATCCATGCTTCCCTTCGTCCAGAGAATAGGACAGATGGTTGACTTTGATCTCAGAATGCTCACAAGCTCTCGCTCTTTCAACACAAAGCTCTATTTTTAGTTCATATTTCTATGAAAAATATATATTTTTCCCTCTAGAATATATTCCTTCCTCTCTCCATCCACCTTTCAGGTTTTACTTAGGATTTCTAGTCTTGCTGACTCAGTTTTCTTTATGATATCTTTGCATCTGAGATCTGGATTCCGTGTCTTCCTCTTCCTCTCTCCCCTTACACCTCTCCTGCTTCTTGACACTTTTCTGCTTCATATTTGCTCCCAGTCTTCATCCCTTATTTGTCTGTGATTAGTTTTCCCGTCTCCTTCCTTAGGGCTTCCTCTGTGTGCCATTGCTCTCCCTGGCACCTGTTGCCTGTGTTTCTCATCCCCGCCAAGGGACCCTTTCTGTAGTTTTTTCTGTGTTGTGAATGAGTGGTTTGGCTCAGGTTAGGAATGAGATCACAGAGCAGGCCTGGGGAGGAGGTGGGGAGGAGGATATACCATCACACTTTGGTGCTGTGTCTGTTTCTAGAATTCTGAACACTAGAATGACATGTCTGGTAAATGCCAAGATCCCATGAGATAAAACTGGGGTAGGGTTTCCCTACTGAGTGTCTTTTACATGCATCTTATATTGCCTGATCACTTCCTTTCCTGGAAGGCAGTTCTTCATGGTGCCTCACAAGTACTAAGAGCTGTGAGGTTTGTGCAGTTTAGGGAAAAGGAGTGACCATTATTCTGCCCTTTCCCAGAGACCTGAATGACAGCTTTTCTCTCTAAAGTCCAGCTCCTGACAAAAACCTACAAATGCTTGATGTCACTTGCTTGAACACCAGATTACTCTCACACTTTATACTAAGGCCATAAATAAACTATGCTAAAATGTAGGCTTATTCAGTATGTACCCCAGTGCAATGTCACTAGTTTGTGGAGACAAAGAAGGACTTTTCAAATGTATGAGGAAAAGCAGAGAGAGTAAACCTTTAAAAATAAAATTTCAGTCCTTAAAACCAGTGCCCTGTATTTTTCATTATAATATCTTTATAGACATGTACACTGCAAGAAGACACATTTTACAATAGTATTAAGGCTTTTTTCTAAATTTCATTAATGCTCTGTGAAAATGTGTGTCATTGTGTAAAATATCATTAGACTATAGTTCTCTGTCTTTTGTAGGTAGCTATTTTGAAAGTACTGCCAGAAACACACAGCACTCCCACAAATTGCCTTTTTTTAAACTAAAGAACAGCTTTACAGATTCCCTTGACACCTATTAAGCATGAGCTAATACTGCCTCCATGCCACCTACACACCATCTCAGCATCCATTCCATAGTTTTGAATGTCTGTACTTCTACGTCCTACACCTTTTCTGTAAAATTAAAAAAAAAAAAAAAAAAAAGAGAGAGAATAAAAAAGAGAATAGAAGAAGAAAAAAGAGAATAGAAGAAGAAAAAAGAGAAAAAGGGCAATTCCCTCCCAGTCTTTCTCTTTTCTTCCAGGAAAGAAAAAAAAAAAAAAAACCTGGCCTGTAGCAGCAATTGAAGCTTTGGTAGTCATCAATGACAATTTTACTTAGTCTTTAAAAAATGTGTCATTTTGAAAAACAACATTTTAAACCCTAATGCTTTCCTAATTAAAATAACTATGAACTGTAATTCACAGATGGTTTACTTTTACAGGAGTCTGAATGACATTAAAATTTCAGACTCAGATGAGAGCACTTTGTAGTCCAGAAAAAATATTGAAAAGTGAGTGTTTTAGTGGAGGAACATTTGAACCTTTTTTCCCCTAGGCAAGCAGGAAACATTTTGTGATTAAAGAAGAGACCAGAATGAAGACAGGTGGCAGCCTCAAAAACTGTTTTGATATGTGACATGTGAAATTCCAACATTTTTCAGCATTATTGCTTTCACTGAACACCAGAACTATAAAGAGAGCATTGAGACTATCTTGCTCTCTTGGTCAGCCTTAGAGACTCTCAGATTTAACTCAAACACTAACCAACAGAGATTTCTATCTGTACTAACATAATCAAACATGTAATAGCAGATTCTGCTTCTGTCTAGAGCTCTACTCTCTGTAGACCTGGCATATGATGCAAAAATCTATAAATAGCTTATGTCTGAATGTAAAAATGGATTTGTATTGGCAATTTGTATTTCTTCATTCACTTAAAAATTGTAGCAGGCTCCTACTAATGAAGTTCATAGCATAAGTGATGCCACAATAGCTCCATTTATATTGTTCCTAGGGTGCAGGATGAGAGAAAAGAGCAATAAGGCTTTGAATGTCCCCTAGACAGATTTGTGACTGCAGTGCCAGACACTGCACACTGCACAATAAATTGCATTGTTTAGTCAAGTTACACATTTGAAATATAGCCCGTATGTGACAAACCAGTGTGTCAATTATGAGATTAATTGAGAATGGGGTTGTTTATTTTGCCATGGGCATTGCTAGTAATAAGAGCCTTTTAAGGTTTGAAAGTGCAACTCTTCATCCCCTTTTCTACTGTCGGAGTATCAGTATTGCTGTAGTGAGGGGAGAAGCCAGGATTCTGAGTAATTAAGGACAAAAGACAGAAATAAGGAAAAACTGGATGATTTGGCATAGGCCTGAGACAGGAGGGGAAGAAAGGTGTGTGATGTAGAAAATTTGCAGAAAGGAAAGCTGGGATATAAAGAGAAAATTTCATCAGAGTAGAGGAATGTAATTTTATTAATTATTTGTTCTCAGGATTTTTCTGAGAGCTGCTCAGATGAAATGGTAATTATAATAACCACATGATAATTTAATTACAGTTAACTATATGAATAATAATTAAGTTATTTTTTTAAAAGAATAATTCTGTATTTAAGGCAATGTAAGTAAGACAATGAAGATATTAGTAGCCAAAACTAGTAATAATGCAGGTTCAGGATGTGGTTTGACAAGATGGATGGGGAAAAAACTCTTCAATGAGCAAAAGGTTAAGATAACAAGGTGAATAGAGAATTTTGAAAGCTGAGGAAGAAAAGAAAAAAATTTTGTTGGAAGTCATCAGTCACGAAAACGAAGGTGAGAGTATGTCCCTAAGAGTGGCATGCGACTGCACAATTGGATCTCAGGGAGATTGCCTCAGATTAACCCCCATACAAAAAAAGCCTATTCCCTATTTCTGAGTTTCTACAATGGTGAGACAAGTAAAACATCTTTTTTATCACCTACTTCTACACAATTGGCTATAATTCAAAAGGGACTACTTTATTGGGAAAAGACATACTAACAGAAAAAATTAGAAAGCATTCCAGTTTTGCCATTTGAATGCACCTGATTTTAACTAAGACTAACAATTGCACCATCATTATTAGCTCAAACTTCAGGATTACAGACTTTTAAAAACATTTGATTCAAAATAGTTGCTCTCTACAGTAGAGAGGAGGGAAGTCAAGGGACAAAAGTGTGCCACAATCATTTCTGAATTGCGTCGCTGGAGTTTAGCCGTGAAATATATGTCCAGGCATTCTGTCGTCCAACACTATCAGGATGTACATCTGACAGTGTTTGGATTAAGAACTGTTTGGAAGAGTGTGCAATTAACCCTTCAGATACCTGTCTCCCAGATCTAAAGTAAAAAACACCAGAGGAGCAGGATGGTTCAGTGAGAAGAGAGTGAGCTTGTAAGCTGGAGACAAATGAGTTGAAATGAATTTCTGCAATTTTAGGCAGACTTGTATTAATCAATATGCTTATTAGCCGTAAAAAATTAATGGTTAGACAAAATCTAGAATCTTCTAGGGTAGCACAGTTTTCTGGCACTGTTCCTTTTAATTCTATGAAGTGAAGGAAGTTACTTCTACAAAATTCCTGAGAAAATGATCGTTTTATTGTTTGGGGTTTTTTCCCAGTTACTTGCTGGTTTTAGAGTTGCTAGGTTGTATGTGGATTTTGAAGTCTGTTAGAAAGGAATGCTTTTGAAGACAATACAGAAATTACTTTATAGGACTGTTTCAGCTTGTCCAGAAGGTATCAAAAGAAAGGTGTTTCTTTTTGGTCTAACAAGCTAAATTTTTCTGTAAAGGAGTGAGAGCCTCTAATGGTTGTTACTTCAAGAGCTAGATGAATTAAACCCAGATATTACACAACACCAGAATCAATACTTAGGAGATTATTTTTCACAAGTGAGTCCCTCTGACTTTGATTCTGAAAGGAGATCCACAGCACAGCTTCAGTAAGCAAGGCTGGGAACTAGTATTGATAATTTTACTGGATATTAGGAATCATTGTCAGTAATGACAGTGAATTTCTCCCATCCTCCAACTTCAGCAAAATTTTTCCTGTTCCACAAATGGCAGCTATCTCACCATTTTCTGTTCCACATGGATTTGTCTTGTCACCTTTCTCCATGCACACACCCCTCTGCTTTATAAGAGCTAAACCTTATTTTCTATTATGTTGTCTTACACATGAGAGTAATTAGATTCAGAATTCTTTTTTCCCCAACTTGTATTTAACTTGAAGATTGTACTATTTGTTCTGGATATTTTTGGAACTGAAGTGGAACTATCTGTCTAACAGCTTGTTCATCCTTTACAAATACATCTTTTATTCAACCAAGTGATAACTGTATTTCTGTTAAAGAATTGGCATTGTACTGTTCCTAAATTGCAGATATTATTTCAACCCTTTGCAGGATTGCTGACATGCTATCTCTATTTGCCTGTCATTGTTTTGGCCTTATTTGTTCATGATTTCTCTGCTGTTTATATTCTAGATAGGAGTCCGAAAAGTGTTTCTTAAGTACTGGCAAGCTGACCATCTCAATGATTTGTGCCTTCAGCTTCAGAAGAAAATTATAACCTGCCAAAAAGGTAACAGTCACAAAACAAGTATTCCTGAGCTGTTGCTTTGTACATGGAGCAGAATATTGCATAGCAAACCACCTTGAATAGTTGCTGTATTTTATATATTTCCCTACAGATATACACAGATTTTTTAGATTATATTAGCATTGGTGATTCTTACACTTTCTGTCTGTCAAACATAATTTTGTGACAAATTCTTGAATGCAATGAAAGCTTAGAGAATCTTGAATATTTTTTTCTTAGAGTAAGTTCAGTGAGTTTTTCAAGGCATTAATATCACCTTTACTTTCTTTTTGTATATCAAATATTGTAACAGTGATACAAAATTGGAGTATTTTTAAATATATCCGTACTAAAAACAAAGCTAATAAGTTAGTGTGTTTAGTTGTCCTTGTTTTTCCCCTTTTCTTACTACTTTCTTATTTGACTGCTACTTTTTTATGTTTAGGTGTTTTTTCCCATTTTATGCCTCCTTCTTTCCTAAGGTCACTGACGTTTTTTGGCATATTTTTAAAAGGAGGTACTATCCACTGCCTCCTGATTTCCTGTTAGTTATGCTCCATTTCCTATCAAAGTCTTAAATAACTGCTGAAAATATGAATATTGCTTTGTTTGAAGAAGCTTCCTTCATACCATTCATTATTTACCTAATTTGCTGCAACAGTCAGCAATGTCTGCAACAGTTCCCATTTTCAAATATTTAAAGGAAATTAAAAAGACAAAAATCTTATCTTTTTGTCAGACACATAATATTGCAGACTTAAGAATTATAAACCCCTTTCATTTTAATTATCTGTTCCTCACTGTAAACATGTAGTGAAAAAGCGGAAGTCAAGACAAAACCTGAAGCAAGTGACATCCAAATGGTAACAGTTCAGAAATGACTGTGGAGAATGACAGGTAACAGACACCACAGTTCAGCTGAGTGTATAACTTGGGCGTGATTTTTTAATGCAAATTACCCTATTTTATTTACGCATTTTGAAAAGCAACAACAGTTTATCCTCTTTCCCTTCTAATGCTGACTTATCAAAAAAAGGAAATATTTACCTTTCAGAATCCAGTTTGCAAACAGAATGCTTCAATAGAACCCTACACTAAAATTTAAAACATTCTCAGGTATGTCCATATTTTGCAGAAGAGAACAGATCACCAGAGTCTGCCTGAAGAATGAAGATAATAGGGCTTCTTGTCTCCTTACAAAATATTTTTTTTTGTTTTGCTTCTATCCTCCTTAATTAGGGTAACTTGAAAAGTAATTTTTGCCAAAAGTGTGAGTTTAAAGCTATGGCTCATCTGCATGCTTTTTATGATCTGGGAAACCTGAGAAAGTCAGGAACTCGGATGAGTAAGCAATAGTTAGACATCAACCTCATGCCGAATTAGCTCATGGAAGAAGCTGCCTTTTGCAAACAGATGCAATTGTAAACTTGTAGAATTAGCATGCCCAAGAGCTCTGGCAGATTTGGAATCAATAGGGTACCAGCAGATTGTTCTTCTGTTATCCTAAAATTGGTATCCATATACTTTACACTGACACAGTGATGCTTAGTGAGTAATGGTGTCAGTCTCAATGCACTTTTATCCCCTCGCCCCTTTACATACAGAGGACTTTGGAAGCTAGATATCTCCTGAAAACATACTGAATAATAGTCAATAGTCACAATAGAACAAAAAGTAAAGCTGTTAAAAAACATCCAAAGGAGGGCTATGAAAATGGTGAAGGGTCTTGGGAGGAAGCTGTACAAGAAGTGGTTGAAGTCACTTGGCCTGTTTAGTCTGGAGGAGACTGAGGGAAGATCTCAAACCAGCCTACAGCTTTCTTGTGAAGGGAAGAGGAGGGACAGACACTGATCTCACTGGTGACCAGTGACAGGACCCAAGAGTTTGTCATGAAACTTTGAGGCTTTTTGGGCACTGAACAGGCTCCCCAGGGAAGTGGTCACAGCATCAAGCCTGATAGAGTTCACGATGCATTTGGACAATGCTCTCAGGCACAGGGTGTGACTCTTGGGGTGTCCTGTGCAGGGCTAAGAGTTGGACTTTGATGATCCTTGTGGGTATCTTTCAATTCGGGATATTCTGATTCTATGATTCTAATTTCTTTATCAGGCTTTAAATGTAGCATCTTATACCTAGATAAGAGCTTTAAGGGGAAACAGGTCTTGCCCAAAATTACTATCAATTCTTTTTACATCAAATCTAACCAGCAATCCCTTCTTCTAGATTTGGGGAATAAAACCTCAAAACAAAGCAAACCAGATAAGATATCTTTCTGGTATCCTGAAACTTATCTTACACAAGCAAAGAAAGGGGTCAAACTAAAGTGAAAGCATGTGTAGAAACACTTTTACTTAAAAATGTATCTGTGAGTTTAGAGACTGTCATATTTTTTTCTGCAGGTGTGAGAACTACATATGATACTTTTTGACCTGTATCACTGTGAAAATTGTTTGTACTCATAGGAAGGGCAACCATGCTGAAGTTCTTCCATCAGAGTTTGTGTAGATCAGGAATTAACTTGAATACATACTATACACAATAGTTAATAAATTTCTCACATAACCCAGATCCATGGTCTACTGGAATTTTGATTATTCTAATCCTCATCCTTAGATGAACTCTAAAGTACTAGATATTTTTCTGCCCTGTGGGGCAGAAAAACCTGAACTACTCAGTTCACAAAAGTGTGTGCAAAAAAGAGGGATGTCTATCTGCCAAACCTTCCTAATGAAGCTTTGTTGAATGTTTCTTCTTCATTTTGGTGCATAATTCAGAGTAGCTGTACAGTCTCTAAATGTTACAATTAGCTCTACTGGGTCTCATTTTACTGGACCATTCTAGCAGGCTACTCTAAGATGCTCATTTATGCCTGCTAACAATCCTATCAGAGAACTGATCTCTTAATTTCTTTATTTTAACCAACCTTGGTGGTGTTACCAGTCTTTTTTTATTTTTCCTTCTTTTTTCTCTCTCTCTTTGTTTTTTTTTTTTTTTTTTTTTTTTTTTGGTCAAGTTAAAAGCACATACAGACACACAGGCTCTTGTAAAGATGTTACTTTAAAATACAGATTTTTTTTCCAAAGTCACCCAGGATTTGATGCTTAACTATTTTTGCTCTGCAGAAGGTAGGTTTAAAGAGAATATTTTAGGGAAAAGCATTTTTTTTATTAAGCTCTTTCAAAATTTTTTATATTTTGAGCAGTGAACTCTGATAATATTCTATGCATGTATTAATTATTTTTGCAACGGTAACCCTTAGATTGAGACTCAGTATCGTCTCTATTATGAATACTCTCATAAAATTGTCAACAATAATTGCACTATTAGTTTCCTTTTCAAGTAAATTGGGGAAGTATATTAATGTCTCAGAAGTCAGATTTTATGGAATCCAATTAAAGGCATTGATTGGTTGTGAGTATAAAAGTATAAACCTTCAAAGCTGTCTATTATAAATAATTATTAGAAATTATTCTAAGTATCTCAATTTGAAGGTTTTCAAACCCAGTGAATTTTGGATATAAGCAGTATCAGTATGTTAGCATTAGCCTTTCTTATATCTTGTCAGCTGAGCACTGAGCATCTCTGAAAAGGGAATCTTTTTTTTGTATTTAAACAAGGCACTAGAAGATGATCAAACGTACTTTACATTACCCTATGCTTTAGCTGTTTATTTTGTTCAATGACATTTTATATTCATAGAAGACTAATTGTATCTTTCTCTGTTGACATTTTTCCTTTAGATTATTTCAGCTTGGTGCTTCATCATTTAATGTTGTTCTGCAGTGATCTTAAATCTGAAATTTAACTATGTTGTTTTAAATACCTAATGCATTTTAACTTTTTTATGCTGCAGTCAACGTTCTCAGTATCTTCCCCCAAACTGAAACAAACATCTTACACAGGCTGTTGTCTGCTGATTTCACTGATGAAAAACTTTCAGTTGACCAGAAAGAGAGTGACCATAACAAGCAATGATGAAGTTTGACCTGGTCTTGATACATGTAAAGTGATGAAAACCAAGAGTATTTAAGGCACCAGACAAATAATTCTAAAACAGGTTCTTCCCTGTTAGATACACAGCAGTGGTTCTAGATCTGGAAAGAAACATAATCTTGTGGAATTTTAAAAAACCAAACACCCACACAAACACAGTACTTTCACTTAGCACATTTCTTCCTTCTGAGCCAAAACGTAGGTTCAGAGAATATTGACACCACCTGTTGCAGGCACTGGCATTAAAATGGTGCCAAATTTATTATGATCACAGAGGCCCCTATGCCTTGGGTTTCTGATCAACTGTACTTCAAAAAATCCAGGGTACTGGGTGGCATTTGGGTAGGATTTGTTGTAATAAATGTACATACGTAGGAAAGCTATTACAGGAGATACACTAAAATCTTTTCCCAGCATAAAGCTGACAAAGAGCATGAAGAAGAAGTCTAATAGTTACATGAAGCTGATGCAATGTAGATGAAAACTTTTAACTGAAAAATGCAGATAGGATGTGACAGATACATTTAAGAAATTTGCATTTAGTAATCTGATTCTTTTAGCTGAAAGGAAATGAGCAGCAAAAGGTCTTTAAGTATAACCAAAAAAATATCTTGTGTTGGTTGAGATTTTGATGGGGTATTAGGTACCCCATTGAAAACTGAAATAATTAAAGCATTTTTTAAAGCTAACCAGCAGCAATAATTTAATTCCTACTGCATTCACTGCAGTTAATTTATCCAGGCTTTTATTTTGAAACAAACTATCTTTTGACCTTTGCAGTGTAAATGTATGCTTTCACAATCTGTAGTATACATCTATGTATGCATCTTACATTATGTATATGTAAGATGTATACATTTTATTACATCTATGTTGTAATCTAATAAAAATAGCATTCAGTGAAAATAAACATTTTGAGTTCTGATAGCTCAAATTTATGAATTTACCATCACTACTTTGTTTTAAGCACTGGCAGTAGAAAACGGAAAGAGTTCCATTTTACTATGTTATTTATATGCCATCAAATTTCTTTCCTAATTTGTATAAGATATTGACTGAACTTGGTTTGCTCATGTTTACAGCAGAACACACAGTTCTGCTGTAATCATGAGCACAGATATTAAGTTAATTCCCCAATTAGATGTCTTTCATTGGTCCATATTTTCTCCTTCCTCTATGGTAGTTGTAAGAGGATTTCTCGCTCGCCAGCGCTTGCTACAGAAGATGAGCATCAAGCAGCAAGAGGTCACCTCAATCAAAAGCTTCTTGCAGAATGCTGAGGACATGGGATTGAAAACATACGACGACTTGGTGATTCAAAATGCCTCTGACATCGCTCGGGAGAACGACCGGCTCCGCAACGAGATGAATGCTGCTTACCACAGGGAAAAGGGAGAGCCTAGAAACAGGCCAGAAGAGGGCCACAAAAGGTGAGAAACACCTGCTGTGAGGAATTAATGAGTCCTTCAGTTTTTGGGAATTCCTTCCCCGCTTAGAAAACCGTAGAAATGACTGAGGGATTGCAAAAGGGATCTCAAGTATATGCTCATCCCAAATCAGTGTTAGGTTGTATTTTTTGCCTGAATATCAGCTAATTAAGTCTAGAAACTTAAGGAGACTACTGCATTATATTCAAGGGGCACTGAGCTTAGAGGAACTTATTCAAGTCTCTGAGACACTTATTTTTTACAAAAATACTTCTAATTCTATGATAAATAGATTACAGTTTAACTTCAGACCAAACAAGCAAAAGAAAAATTCTTCTGACTTAAAATACCAACACTGAGAAATTGTCAAGGTAAGGAAAACAGTTAGGAAAATGTTAAAATACAGCAAAGTCCAGACTAAGAAATCCTAATTTCTCACTGAAACAAGTAGATTGATTGTGAGGAGGATGTTTTTATTTTAAAATGGGCAAATTTTGGGTTTTTTTAACTTACATAGGAGTTTTCAGGAGCACCTATTTTACAAATCCAGTAAATGCTGGATAGCCCTTCTCTAGGAACCAAATCCCTGATTTCTCTCTTAGATAGCCGAATGAGCAAATCTGGCATTTGCAGTTAATCGGTATGTCTCAATAGAAAGAATGTGTCTATAACTTGCTGGACATATAAATGTTTATTTTTCCATAGGAACTTAATTTTCATCCAGAACAGCTCCCTTTGCTATCATTGCTTTTGTCAGTGACGTTAATAAAAGTGAAAATGGCAGTGCATCTGCTTAATTAGCTTCAAATATCCCAGTGATTACATATTGGAGGAAATGCCTTTGTAGGAAAGACTGTAATTAAACATTACAGTGAAAACAAATTATCCACTGAGCACCATGCTTTCATCTTTTGCTATTTCATTTACTACATGGGCAGCTGGCTATATCCTGTGCATGAATTTCAGCTCTGCTGGTGATTTGCCATGCAGAAATACAATTTAAAAAGACAAATGCTTGGGGATTTGTTTGAAAAATGGCAGTATAGACATCTTCTATCTAATACATTACTACTCTAAGTTATAAAAGGCCTCCGTGTTTTGATTCTTGGAGGAATAAAATGTTAGAAGGATTTTTGTTAAAAATCTATTTGTCAGAAGCAGCTGGAAGGTTGTTTCTCTATATATATTCAAATAGGGAAAAAATTGTAAAACTAAATTGTAATTGAAACATAACTAAACATAACATAATAATAATAAAAATTATTATTAAAAGTAATAACTAATAATTAAGTTTAAACTGGAAGACATAGGGATATCTGGGTGGAATTGCTCAAGCAGCCAATATAGCTGGTTAAAAAGGTCATCTAATATTTTAAAGATTTGCATTATCTAAATAGAATTTATAGTTGCCTTTTTAGAAAATAATGATAAAGGCTCAGCATTTGCTGCCTCAGTAACTTTCTATTAAAATGGATTTCCCAGAAATTATCATTCAGATTAAAAACCCAGCTTTTGATTGTGTGTAGCAATCAAAGTGTGAACAATTCATTCAGTGAATGTCTGGTCAACAACATGAGACTGCTTAAGCAAGGCTGCATTTGTGTGAAAAAGGGCTGGTGCCCTGATTTATCATGGAACAGGAAATGGAAGAAAGCTAGCAGCTTGATCTGGATTTGTTTGTCAGAAGATTACTACACACATCCCCTCGACACAGCAGGGGAGTTGTGAGATTGTTTACCAAAAAGCTGTTGTTACATTTGCATGAACAGGTTCATTGTTATTGCTTGAATAATGCATCTGGGGCTCTTTTCTGTTTTCAGAGCTGAAGACAAGGGTGGGAAGGTCTCTGAGGACAGCTTTGCCGGCTGTCGAGCGTCTAAGCACTTCCACTCCAGCTCTGTCCCTGTCCCCATGGCAGTGGATGGCTTGGTGCATTCTGCGGCTGGGTCATCCATCAGATCCCCCTCCCTGCACTCGGTTTTCAGCATGGATGATAGCAATAGCCTGCCATCACCAAGGAAACAGCCTCCTCCCAAGCCAAAGAGGGACCCCAACACACGACTGAGTGCCTCGTACGAGGCTGTGAGTGCTTGCTTGTCGGCAGCTTCTAAGGAAACCGCTAATGAAGGTTAGACACAAAGGCAGAGACAGACGCAAATGTTACTCTGAGTTACTGATTTATTCTTCTCGCTTTGATCCTTTTAAACACAGTCAAATGCCTTTGAGAGCTCCTGCTTCCTTGAAATATTTCAGTGGCAATAAATAAAATTAGCCGATTTGTCATTTGCTCCCAAATCAGCAAATACTCATGTGTTCTAATTGCCCAGTTTGTCAACAATCAAAACCGATTTGTAGAAATCTCTCTATAAACAAGTAATCTGTCAACATGAGCTACTCTACCCCACTGATCATTTTATTTCACCTTTTAAACTGTTGGAATATCTTGCATCACTAAAGCAGAATGCTCAAATCTTGAATTTCACTGATTTAAACAAACTTTCTCCTTATTTTTCTCTATGCTCACATGAAGAAGTTATGCATCCAGTGTTTGTTTGTTTGGTTGGTTGGTTTTTTTTTGCCATAATTCGGTTACAGTGATTTTTGTTTAGAAGGAAAGTGCTGCAAGTGTCCCAAAGTGTCTCAGTGCATTATGGTGCACATAGCATGGTTTTGAGTTCACTTGCTCTGTTCTCCTTTACCTTTGAAATGAATGGGTAGAAGATGAAGGAAAGGAATGCATTCTGCTTTCCTTGATAAGCCTGATAAACTTGTCATGTTTTGTGTAAATGATCCTCAAGGTTTATCAAGGAAGATCCTTCAGTTTGGGTTTAAAGCTTTCTATGACTCCCTAGTACTGCATACAATGGACAGAAATCTTTGCAGCTCCCTCTCTCAAAATAATTACTGTTCTCATGTCCAGTTCATTAGGTGAATGTCCATTTTTCTTGACCTCTTTCTTGCCCATTGAAGCTCTATGTAAGGAGAAATTATTTATGCCCAACATACTTTTAAACTAGCATGGCTCAAGGAGGTCTATAATAATTTAATCTTTCTGTGTCCAAATCTGCAAAAGATTATTGATTTAACCATGAAGTTCTAGCAGAGATGTTTTGAAAGAACAACAATTTATATATGTATGTGTGGTCTTAACAATGTTTACATATACTCACAAAACAATTTTGGAGTTCTTATATGTGTGAAACAATAGTGCAAGTTTCTCTGCTATACACTCATTTTCCATGCATTATGTCAGTTTCCTGAGTCTTTGTCCAAAACCAGCTCTGATTTATAGCATCTAATTTTGATCTTAAAAGACCAATCAGCTAGGTATCTATTCTCTTCACTACATAGGTGCCTGGAGGCTATGAAGAGACATCTAGTTTAGTTAAATGTGTACTCACTTGGGGACTTGCCCTTAGGCTATGGGATTCCCTAAAGTTATAAATTATTTCCACACCTGCAGTACAAAAGAAGAGAGGGGCATAATATCATCCTATAATTAGAGTTTTATAGATATTACATAAAAGAGGGGTTTTTCAGTTACTGGCAATCACATTTGTGTAGCACATAAGTAGCACTCTGCTGACTCCTAGTTGAAAACATGCCACTATCCCTTGGAGCAAAAGGAGAAACAAGCACATATTTCCATGTTACAGACCTTGCAGTGCACATTTGGATTCAAAATATATTTCCTCAGGTGTGAGTTCTCATCTTTTAGTGACAGTAGAGATTACCAAAGTAGGTTATATGCCCAGGTAGCAAAGGCCTGTGGTTGGGTAGCTGAAAATTCTGCATTTTATTCCTAGAAGTATTTATGCTTTTGCTTGGAGTCCTATGTTTGTGACTGCTGCTTGTTGTAGAGCTAAATGGACAACATTTGAGGGCTTAAAGTACTAGACCAGTCTAAGAAAAAACTGAATTTAACTTGTAATAACACAGACCTTTTTCACTTTCCTAGTACTGACCCGTCCAAGACCACACAGTGATGACTATAGTACCATGAAAAAAATACCTCCCAGAAAACCAAAGCGAAGTCCAAATACAAAACTTAGTGGCTCTTATGAAGAAATACCTGGCCAAAAGCCTGGGGATGTAAAAAAAGCAAGCACAGTAGTTAAATCAGGTGTCTATGACACTGTGACAGTACAGAGAGTAGCTTCTACTGATGGACCACAACACGGCGTGTTGAATCTCTTTATGTCACAAGAAGAGGAGGAAAATGAGCCTGTCTATATTGAAATGGTAGGGAATGCAGTGAAAAGCAGTTCTGCTGAAGCAGAGAGTCCAGAACAAGGGGAGTCTGTATATGAAGAAATGAAGTATTTTCTACCAGAAGAAGGAAGCAATGGTAATGGAATAATTCCAGTAGTGACTGGATCTCCTCCTCTGTTGTTTGAAAGCAAAAAAAATGTTAACGTTGAAGATGGGACATTGGATGGAAACAGTCAAGCAGCTTTGATCTATAAAGACTCGTGTGACATTCCAGCCCCTTTCCCGAACTTGCTCCCCCACAGACCACCACTTCTTGTATTCCCTCCCACCCCTGTCACATGTTCACCTGCTTCTGATGAATCACCTTTAACACCTCTAGAGGTCAAAAAGCTTCCTGTTTTGGAAACCAACCTAAAATACCCTGTGCAGTCAGAAGGCTCAAGTCCATTATCACCCCAGTACTCCAAAGGCCAGAAAGGGGAGAATGAAAGACCAGTATCTCCAGGCTTGATTGTGTTCAGTGTTTCCACCAAAGTGACTCCTCCTTCCACACCACCTCCTCCACTGCCACCACCCCCTCCTCCTGTACCACCTCCTGCTTCCTACCGGGCTTCCACACATTTTGCATCTCCTCCAGAGACTTGTGCTGGTTTTCTGATTAATGCAGGGAAGGCAGGTGCAAATTCAGATCTGTCAAAAGTACCTCAGAGACCCAATCCTGCTCAGCTTGGATGCTCATCTTCTCCATTCTCCAAACTTCCTTACTCCCCAAAGGTGGCAAGAGCAGATCACAGGAAGCTGAACTCAAATTCATCATCTTCATTTCCATACAGCCCTACAAACTCAAGGTCATTGACCAGTCCCCTTGATGAGTTAACTAGCTTGTTCAACTCAGGAAGGAGTGTGCTACGAAAATCTGCAGCAGGACGTAAGATCAGGGAGCCAGAAGGTAAGACAGTTCTCTGTGATTCTGTTTTATGGATTTTTTCTGCATCAAGACTTTCTTACCTTGGAAACTGATAAAATGGGCAAAAATACAGAATGAAAACCTTGATTGGCTTCGGGGTTTTTTTTAAAGATCTCTTGGAAACACATATAGAATATAAATTACATATCAAAACTATATGTCTTCAGGTTTAGTCTGAGATATGAACTTTTGCCAAAATGTTTGTATGATGCAAGTTTGAATGTTCTTTTAACATTCCAGCTGTTCTAGTAAAATAAACACAGATGGTACATTGTGTGAAAAATTAGTTTATGTTATCAAACTATAAAAATATTTTGAATTAAATATATGACTAAGTTGCTGGTAGATGTGCTTTACTTTGAAGACTGTCTTTTAAAGTTTGATAGTTTAATTTCCATGAAATTCTGTATTTGGTGATACAGTCTTTATTATTCCCCTAAATAATGCTTAGACAGAGAGTCATGCAGTGAACAATATTTTAAAAGTTAAACCAAATCCTGGTTCTGCATCTCAATAACAACACTGACTCCAGTCTTTGCATTATTTTTTTGATTTAAAAAAAGAAAAGTTTCCTATTGAAAATATTCAGTATATTTTATATAGAATTTTCTCCCCATAGTAGCATTTCCTAAACCCAAAATTTTGTGAATTTATAATTTAGAGTGGGAAAATCTCCAGATTGTTATCTCTGCTTCTTCACTTCTATCTGTCCCAACAGCTTGTCTTAATCAAGA
>JAOTQP010000001.1:23794763-23856976 GCA_026413545.1 Cichladusa arquata
CCACCATTGAGATATTTATATGTATTGATGAGATCCCCTCTCAGTCTCCTCTCCTCTAGACTAAACTGGCCTGGCTCCTGCAGTCTCTCCTCATGAGAGATGTGCTCCAAGCCCCTCATCATTGTGACCCTCCTCTGGACCCCCTCCAGTAGCTTGTCTATGTTGTATTGAGGAGCCCAAACTGGACACAGTACATGCTCAGGGCTGGAGCATGGTCCTGTGAGCAGAGGCTGGGCAGGGGGAGCTTGTCCCGTGTAGGGGAGAGCTGGTTTCAGGGACTGAAGTTTGCTGATGTACACAGTTCAACTTGTTCTACAGACTCACATGAATCTTCTCCAATGAGAAACTGAAGATGCCTATATATAGGAAATTAGTTCAAGTACCTTTATATAATCCAGATTATTTTGAAATAAAATATAGGGTTCTTTCCCACCCCCAAGATCAGCTAAATAAGGCACTATGAAATATATTTTCTCTATATAGTTTTCTGTTCAGAAACTAAAGGGGTGCATTTCTTACGATTGAATACAGCAAATGGGATAACAAATTTCTGTCTAGATAACTGTCCCCAAAGATGTGTTGCATATATTCCACTACTTATTTCTGCCAATTTTAGTATGATATTCTAGCTTAATAGTAGCTATCCACAATTTGTAGTATTTCGTTCTACAGATACAAAGAAGAAAATGTTCTGATTTTTTCCAAGAGCCCTTCATGAATGCCCTGAAAAGATATCAGTGCACCTATGGAACAAAGCAATGCAAAGCAAACTGCAAAGAGCAATGCAAGAAAAATCCTTTTTACTTGCTCATTCTGAAATGAATTATATGTCATGACAATCAATAAATCTTTCTAATATCAAGAAAAAAAGGATCCCAGACACTTGCCCAAGAAGCTTTATGTAAAAAGTGGCACAATAATTATGTAGGTGGATTATGATCTATAGGCAAGTGCACTGACTATTAACATCTAAAAGTGACATTTCCTTTTCAGACAAATTTAAAATGAGCTGCAAAGATGCATTTTGCAGTCAACTTGCTTGTACAAAAGCTAAATCAGGCATGCTCTTATAATTGTGCCGTATGCATTTTCCATCTCAGACTTTCCATCTCAGCCTCTCCCAAGTCAGATATTGTGGGTAGTGCTGGCCTAATTTTTTTCAATACAAAGCACATTTGCCTAAAGATCCATTTTATGAAACAGTGTCACTGAAACAATCCAATCAGATCTGGCAAAATATAATGATCAGGGAATGAGGGCAAGGGAAGAAGGGACAAAAATCAAACAGGGAAATCTTTTATCTGACAGTTTGAAAATTAACTTTTTGACTTTTCAAGACAGATTTTTTTTAGACAAGGAAATATTAAGAACAATTAATTGTTGAACAACTAAAAGCTAAACAAAAATAGGAAAGATCTTTTCAATTAAAGAAAATATTTTGAGGTAAGCAGAATGGATTTATAGTTTTCATTTCATTAATTAATTTTTTAATGTTGGTGCTTTCCAAATCAGATGGATTTTTTTTTTTTTAGTTCAGGCATAAAAATGAATAAGTGACAGAACAGTCAACATTAGGCTGGAAAATCTTCATGTTAACTATCTATTGCCTGGTGAAAAAAATGCTTCTTCTTCCCCTTGAAAAAACTTGATGTGCTTGAGCCTTGTAAGAATATATCATATCTTTGGTAAAGCTGATGATGTTATTAGAAGTATGGATGAATGGTGTAATGTTGGTTTTAATAGCTAGTCTTTTTACCTCCGTTGGTTCTTGCTGTCATTATGACAACCAAAATCAAGGAATAACTCTTTCAGAGCTGTCATAAAAGGAAAATTTTAATTTTAGAGTGTTACAGGAGGACCTCTGCACCAGGGTCAGCCATAATACATCAGTCCTGCAGCTAAGGCCAGGCCTCAGAGAGAGTGGAAAGAGTTAGGAAGACTGAAATGGAAAAAGCACCGATTTCAGTTTTGTCTTCTGTGAATCAAACCTGATTATGGCAAGGAAGGAATATGCATATGCATTCAACACACACCAAAAAGAACCAAAAATGCAAAACTAAAACTAGCAAACAAACAAACAAAAACAACACAGAAAATAGAGATAAATCCTTTTAAAAAAGCATGTGCTTTCATCCATAAAGAAATGCTTTCCAGTGCAGCATTTCATCATCCCTGTCACACTGGAGTGGGGTGGGGATAGCCAGGGATACAGGTGTTGCAGTGGGGTCCCTCCTGCTATCCCCATCCAGCTTGTCTTCAGCTCTGAACGTGTCCCTGGCCCCTGAGCTCCGGTGGGGAGCACCGCTAGGGCACAGCCCATGACTTGAGCCCTGTTTCTTGTGGAGCACTGGGCTGACAAAGCCAGGCAGGCTCAGAGGCAGCTGCAGGCACCTGGCTGTGAGCTGCTCTGCTCTGCCTGGATGTGCAGTCAGTCGAGGGGGAAGAAGATAAGGGCTTTGTTTTGCCCTTCTCTGAACAAATGTGTGTGCATTGTAAAAAGCTTTGCAACTCCTACAGGATCAGACCTCCTCTTGATGTCTTGAAGAAATTTGACTAAAAGGCTCTGACATGAAAAGCTGGCACTTTATAGAAAATGACAACTGATGGCTGGAGAGCCCTGAGGCTGATAAACAAGGGCCGCGGGGAGGATCTGCTGGGAGGAATATTGCTACTCTGGTTTAATCTCAAAAAAACAGTTTGTTTCTTGTGGTAGGTGGTAAAACAAAAGGAGAAGATCACATTATATCTGTTGCTAGTAACATTTAGTGCAATGATGAAAGGCATTGCAGTGATGACAATGAAGTAGAATTCAAAAAACTAAACCTGCAAAAATCACTGATTTAAACCTTTCACATTTATCACTGGATCTGTGAATTTAGTGATTAATTTGATTAATTTAATAAAGTAACTTGGTCACTTGGTCTCTGTGTTAGTTTAGTTTTCATCTATTAATATGTGAAAGCCTGTAGTTAAAAGGAAGCTGACAGTCATTTTTTCTGTTTCTGTCAGGTGCTGAAACTAATCTGAACTTGAGGAGCAGGGAAGATCCAAATACATCAGATCCTGGATCAGAAACGCAGGATAAAAATGCAAATAACCATGGAACTCAGTCGTCTAATCCACTGTCCAGTTCTGTGACTGCTGAAAATGGAAATTCAGTATCAAATGGTAAGTAGTTTTTTAATCCCAAACTCTTCAAACATAAAATTACTGAAGTGTTTCCTTGAATGAGGTTTGTAAGACATAGCCAGGCTGGAATCTTCTGAGTTGTAAAATATCTGTTTCTGGAACTGGCTTAACTTTGTATGTGTGAATTGATAAGCCCCTGTCCAATAAAAGCTGAATGTGAAGAAAATAAAACAGCCTCTGTTGAGGAATTCGTAATTACTTCATCTCCAAGTCTATGAGCAGCCTAAGGAATGGAGGACTGAGATTTAAGATTCTGATCCTATAATCTATACAAATGGGACAGAAAATAGAAAGTCAGGATCTCCTTTTGCTGTAGATGTCTTACTAGTGAATGAAATATTGTGTATCATTGCTATCCAAAATGGTACAAGAACAGTGACGGAATAACTTTCAAGGTTCTAAAAGCATTAACCCTAAGGATATAACACTTCTCTGAGTTCAGATTTTTAATATAAGTTGTTTTCTTCATTTTGTATAATGAATCTCATTGCTCTTATTTTTTACTTTATTGTTGATAGGAGTAGCACCTTTCTACAGCACTGTCCTGTCAAACAGTCATAGCACACAAATCTTCCACAGTTAGCAGAGTTCTTAGTCTGAAAGAAAGATCTTTTTGCCAAATACACAAAGTAATAAGAAAGCCTGAAATAATTTTTTACATCACATTGCTGAAAGTTGTGATCCTACATCCCAAAACAGTGCTACATATAATTGAAGCAATAATGTATAGCAAATCTAATTTTGCCCAAAAAAATAAAATAAAAAGCCAAGTTCAACTTACCTTTGGTAGCTTGAGAATAGTTGCAGGAAAGCCCCATTCAGATGATGTAGTTTGTACTCCACACTGAACCCCTGATTAACTTAGTTTCTTGTAATTTCACCTCTGGCCCAGCTAAACTGATGCTTCCAACCTTGGTCTGAACTAAACAAGGTCTTACTCAATGCATGACTGTGGTATCCTAATATTTACTGAGGTGCACATAAAAGAGGTGTACGCTCTTAGGATGTAATCTACTACTCCATTTGTCTTTCCAAACTCTACCAAGCCTCTGCTTGCCATGCCTGTGACAATGTGCTGTTGCTGTACATGGAAACTTTACTTATTTGATAAGGCCAATTATCAAAGTGCTTTTTACAGAAATAAACAGAAAATCATTGATAACCTGATTCTTAGCTCAAAGCTGTCCTGGGCAGTCGATCCTAAAGTGTATTAACATAGTACAAAATCAATATATTTTTTAGAACTTGCTGCTTGGCCTAGGAAAGTATTTTTACTAATTTGTGGTGGTCTAGAATTATGAAAATGTTTTACATTCTACCTTTTCTTTGAATTAAATTGATAGCACCTACTTTTTGAAAGTACTTTGCATTAAAATTTGGATAATTTTTTATTACTTTATTTCAGATGTATCCAAACTGAATCCATGTAAATAAATTATTAGCTCAGGAAATTATTTGAAAAAAGGGGGTTGTTTTGCATTCACAAAACCTGAGATTTTTGTAGAGGGAAATTTATTTCAAGTACTTCATTCAACCAAAAACATATGATCTTCCAAAGCGAGAATTTTTTGATGGAGTACAGAGCATTGAATGTAGATAAGAAAGCAATAGTGGTAGCTGACATATAATTTACGAGACTAGCAGTACACTAGAGACCTTGGATATCACACCTTTCCCCTGTACATACCTAATATATCATTTCCCAGCTTCAGAAAGTGATAATCCCACCTCAAAACAGCACATAGTTCCAATTACTGAGAGAGCAGCGTCAGATTCCCTTTGCAGCAAGCAGTAAAGAAGTGAAATACTGGACTCACTCAGATTTGGTTTGGTTCCTGAGCTTCAAACAAGGGATTTGGCTTCTTCACTGTCTCTGTGTTCAGAGGAAGTCCAAATGATGTAGAAAAAGATCCGTATTTATGAACACTTTACATGAGCTTTATTCAGAAGAACAAAGAAAATTTAAAAAATTCTGTCCCTAGTTACAAAGTTGTGGGAAGGCACAACTGAAAGGAAGATAGAGGGGTTTTAAGGGGTTTTAAGCTTTGATTTAATTCTTATTTTCCTACTCTGATTTTGATTGGTAATAAATAAATTCAGTTCATTTCCCCACGCTGAGTCTGTTTTTCCCATCACAGTACTGGAACTGGTGAGTGATCTCCCCTGTCCTTATCTCGACCCACAAGCCTTTTGTTATATTTTCTCCCCTCTGTCCAGCTGAGGAGTGATGGAGCTGCTTGGGTGGGCACCTGGCATCCACCCAGGGTCAGCCCACCACGAGCACAGCACTATGAGGGCTGCTCTGGGAAAAATGATCTGCAGCTCTGCTAGACCCAATACACAGACCTGCTGTGGTGTCTGTGATTCTGGTCTTTGAGGTGCTTAAAAAATGCCCATCATGGACTCCCTGTGTTTCTGCTTCTGCCTTTGCTTCCCCTCATCCCACCTTTCAGATCCTCTGTAGTGCTTTGTGAATGGTATTCCCACACTGCTGCAGAGATGATGGGGAAGCACAGGCCTCACTGCAGGATCACTTTGCAGAGGTGTTTATTTCTCTTGACTACAGAAGGAGACTGCCTGGCTGTTTTGCACTGGAACACTGGTTTTTACACAGCTAAATTTCTGACACCTAATTTCCAAATCGAGAGGATAATTATGAGGCTTACAAAAACATGTTTTATACTGAGGGGATGAAGTTTTGAGTCCTGGAGCTAATATTGACTTCCCGTGTGACACAGAGATATTAATTTGAGAGCAGAGTGCTGCAGGTGTGGTTTTTGTTCCCTTTGCATTGCTTCTGTCATGAAAACAAGCCAGGGGAAGAGGGGCCAGGGATTTCTGCATTGCAGGAGGAATCCCTGGCCAGTGTATTGGTAAAGTTTTATTTGCAGGCCCTTTAGTTACAATTGCTCCTTATTGTCAAGCAGCATGCATGCCTATGATGCTATCCCTACATGGTAAAAGGGAATTGTTCTGTTTCAGTAAGCATGGAAAGAGTAAATATTCAGGAAATGTGCGATTTGGGTTTTTTTGTTTCTTTTTTAGTAAAACATATCAAGGTCTTTTGAATCTTATTTTGAAATCAACCAGTGCATAAATGTCAGATTGTAAATTAGTATTCTTCTGCTTTAGGATTACCAGAGGAAAATGAATATTCCAGACTGTCAGCCAGCACTACAGCAGGCTCATCGATTCAAAGGCACAGGGAGAGCCACACTAGTCAGGTAAATATTTCATTGATGAACTGCTAGAACCACTAAAGGATAAAAAGATCACAGTAGGCACATGTTGAAAGCTGTCTTTTGATTCAAATTTAGGTATTGGAATTGAAAAATGCAGGTTCTTTAACAGGTTTGTATTGAGCTAAAGGCAATAATGAATTCACTGCCAACTTTTTTTTTTTTCTTTTTTTTTTTTCCTGGAAGAATAATCATCCTGAAAGGTTCATGTAATGAGTTTGAAGTTTATGAAATACACTGTTGCTGGTTGTAAGGATGCTACTTCCAGGCAGGAAATATGTCTTTTAACCCTTGAGAGAGATGTTATTCATACATATCAGAAATACTTGCATGAACCTTGTAGAATTAAATGCATAATTATATAATACCTTTTCTTAATAAAATCAATGGCTTTAAAAAAGGTCTTTAAAATTTTGTACAAATACCAGTAAGTAATACAATCAAAATATCTATGACTTAATACAGCCGTAGGTACTAAGGGAATGTGAAGCTTGCATTGGTTGTCTTAACATTTCTAATGAGTTAAAGTAATTTAAAAAGTGCAACATATACTTAATTTTGACGTGCATTAAATAAACAAAAAGGGATAAACTTTTTCATAAGATATTTTTTTAATTCTTTCTTCAACATTTTGTATCTAATGTGAACTACTTTACTTTCTAAGTAGCCAATGCGGCATGAGGGTGTTCAAAAATTTTATTATTCTATTACTTCACTTAAATGGCATTAGTATATTCTCCTGTTGTCATTGTGTCTTCAGTACACTTTTCTAAAAGGGTAGTCCCAAGTAATTTTATTTATTTGAGATGAAGTTTACAGTAAAGCTAAATATTGTCCAAAGTTGGAGCTAAGAGGACTTTTCTCAACAGAAACCTCTCATTAACCAATTTTACAATTTCCAGACTATTTTAGCAGAATGTAAGAGATGAGCTTTGTCACATTAGAAGCTACTTGTTATCTGTGGGGGACAGTGACATTTCATAACAACAAAACACTGGCCCTAGCCAAGTTAAACAAATGTTTGACATTTGACTGCAACAGGAGCAAGATTCAACCTTCGACATCATACTCAGTGTTAACGTAACTGAAAAACAAGAGGTTTCAACGGGATAAATATGTGAACAAACTAGTACAAAAGCCTTCACTTTTTGTTTTTCTACCTTACTGTCAGAGGCACATAACTGCAGTGTCTATTCTGAGCTGAAAAACTGTGCTAAGACAGCACTCAGCGCTACACTTATCCCTTGAGTCAGGCCAGCCAGAGCTTACTGGAACATAGACAGGAACGTATCCATCCTGCACACCACACCTCACCAGACCTCTCAGACTCTCAAAAGTGGACTTTGGCCCTACTGTGAAAAAAATACTCACAGTTCTGCTGTCTCCAGATGAGTATCTTGGATAAGGATGTTTTCAGTTGTCTCTGTTACATTTTTATTACATTAACCAAGTACTTATTATGTATGAGAGTGGCCAAAGAGACTTTTCTAGCACATTAAAAGTCCAGATCCCTGACACAACTGCAGTTACAAACCTCACATCTCTGTGTGAGATGCTTTTGTCCTGAAGCACCTCACACTTCTGTTGCTATAAGCTTACCTGTGTCTAGATGGTCATGCATTTAAATTGCTACATCAATACAGTACAAAGAGTTAAATGAACTGGATATAGGGGAGCCACTGTCCTCTTCTTCATTTCTTTGCAAGTGGAAACAAACCAAGTTGTTAACAATTTGCAAACTTGTGGTTTTTATTTTTCCAAAGGTACTTGCCAAAACCTGAACACAATTTCATTTCAGTATTTTGAAATGTCACTTTTCAGTAGATTTTCAGACGTTTTGCAAAAGTGTTCCACAAATTTTTTAAATAAATTCCATGTAATGTACTAAGAATTACACAGAGGGACAACCCTTAAATGTAAGCTCAGTAAGAACTGTGACAAGTTGAGAGAAGAAACCTGCAGTTCTGTGATTTTTGATACAATTCCTTTAATGAATAAACATCTTCCAAAATGGTATTGCCAAAACAAAAAGGGAAAAATCTTCTTTCCGTAAAAAGAAAAGAAAAGTTCATAAAAAACATTCTCTGCTTACAGGGATGAGAATTCTTACTGTGAAAAGCATTCCTCACCATTGCCAAAGCATGGCATATTTGAAAATGATTTGGTTTAATTACTGTTGACATTTCTTAGCATGCTGCTAGTGACTCTAACAGTGCACAAGCTGATTGCAAAAATCTTTGCCAGGCTCCACTGTAGTAACCTTATCACTTAAAATAATTCTTGCACAGCTGTATGAAGTAGGACATTTTTTTTCACAGGTTTGTGAAGATACTGCTTAATTAATTGCTCTAAAGAGAAAAATGTAGGTCCTTGTATATCTTGGCAGACACTGTCACTTCAGCTAAAGGAAACTGATTCACTAGCTTTCAGAGGCTTCCAACATTTATGGGCTTTTTAATATCTAATATTTTTAATATTTAAATTATGCTAGTTCCTTACTGAA
Organism: Cichladusa arquata; assembly: GCA_026413545.1. Classification (NCBI taxonomy): domain Eukaryota; kingdom Metazoa; phylum Chordata; class Aves; order Passeriformes; family Muscicapidae; genus Cichladusa; species Cichladusa arquata. The sequence goes on from JAOTQP010000001.1 coordinate 23,803,695, forward strand.
GTGGCAGGAAGGGTTAGTTCATTTCATTTTTGTCACAGGATCTCAAGGCTCATATGCATTCCATTAAGTTTAGACGTTGTGGCTGCAATACCATTGTGTTGTCACATCACGTGCTAATTACCTGCATCACTGCCTGGCACGTCCTGCACACTGCAAATCTACACATTCCAGAGATAATTCTTCAGGTCAGTGTCTGTCTACATGCAGCATATGGATCAATCTTTCAACAAACCTTTTTGAGAGTAGTTGCCAAGCATAAAACATCATCCAGATGATTGTCCTAAAATGAAGCCTGCTGCAAAAAGATAGAAAAAGATTCAGTGTTGGCCATAAATGCTAATTTTCTAGAGCAGTGGTTACATAAAGCAATTTTTATTGAATGAAAAAGGACAGAAATTGGAACATTCAAATACTAACAGAATATTTCTCATTGTAAAATTATGGAATAAAATTATACTTTATTCTGTGAGAAGAAGTGGAAGAGTATTAAAGTTTAATTTTTGTCCCCTCAGGAATGAAAGAACATATGTCAAAAAATCAACAAACTATGAAGTTTTTAAACTACTACCTTTTACGTCTTATTGTTTTGTGGCTTTACAACTGCAGATTTCCAGATTTTTTTATCATTAGGTTGCAAAATATCACATAAAAACATAAAGAACCTAAGATCTGATATAGCACTGTAACTTCATTTTCTGTGAAGATGAAAATTGAGCCATGAATTTGAGGGATGAAACCAGTTATTAAAAAGTTTGAAGTGCTTTTGCTTGTTCAGACAGTAGATGTTCTGGAAACTATTTGCTAGCAGAGCCATACATTTTCTCTTCCCCAACCCAGAATGCTAACTTTGCTGTGTTTTTTGCTTTCCTTGTAAACCAAAACATTCTAGTCAAGGAAATACTCAAAATTGTAAACCAGAAATCTTCAGTACAGTGGTACTGCAAGAAGCAATATCCTAATCTACCCTTACAAGAAAACTTTACTCTTAGCAGCTATGCCTCTAACTCAACTTGTACAGAAAGCTTTTGTAGCCTCTTGCTCCCCAAACAGCAGAAAACTAGGAATCTTCCTTTTCCAAGCTTGATTTTAACTTATAAATTTATTTAAATAAGTATTGTTTCAAATTGCTTCAGTGATTTATCTAAACAGTTTGTTTGACAGTTCCAAATCTGCCTGGATCTGTAGTCTCAAATTCTTATGCCATAATTTCCTTCCAGAGGCAAAAACCTCACCAAAATAAAAGAGATGTTTCTTCTGGTCATTTTTGCATTAACTTGGTTAGGTAGGAAATTCTAATATGAAAAGAGTCATTTTTATTCAGTCACACTCTAGGAAGGGATCCCAAAGCAAACTGGCTCTTCCACAAATGTTCAAATTGCTTAGCAGCATCTAAAACCCAAAACCTCCTCTAAAATAAAAAAAGCTGTATAAAATATTGCTCCTGTGCTCTTTTTCTTTCACACAGAGTATTTCTCAGTTTCTTGGCCATTCCAGTGGGCTCTCTCCAGACTGTTTTTAGTGATTCCTCTGTTCTCAACAGCTGCTAGGAGTGTCTATGTTTAAAAGAGCATAAAGATCATTAAAATATACAAATTCTTTGAAATGTCAGCAACAGCAGCAAGGTAACATAGAGTCCATAAAAGAAAACCTCTATATTTGTACCTCACACAAAAGCTAAGTGGCCCTGTCTTTTTTTCACAGATTCGGGACTATGAGATTTTTTGGGGGGTTTGGTTTGGGCTTTTTTTTTTTTAAATTATATTTTAAATTTGCTATTACCATTCACTATGAAGTGGGAAGTGGTGTGAAAAAGATATAGTGGAATCAAGAAAAGCTGGCCAGCTAAAAGATTCCTTTTTTTCTTATGTGGGCAGCAAGAAGCAGTATGGTCTGTCTGTAACAGGATGAAATGGACAACCTGAAGATAATGAACAGATGGGAGGTGAGGGACAGATTAAAGATTAGAGTGATAATTAACATGAGTGGGGAGTAAACCGGGCACAGATAATGGATGATTCCAAGAAGTAAGTCTGGAAAAAGAATAAAATAACAGAGAGAGAAGGTAAATAATTAAATGGAATAAGGGATTTGGAAAGAAAAAAGGTAGAAGATCCAGAGAGAAGGAATCAACCCAAAGAAGTGATGATAAAGCTAAAAGGAAGATAAGAATAAGAGGAAAAGCACCAAGAACAGAGCAGAGGGTGATGCAGTAAAAAGAGAGGGACTAAGGAGAAAAAAAGTAAAAAGTCTATGTGATGTTCCAGATATGATATTAATCTTCATGCACTTATCAATGTGATCTTTTATGTACAATAAAATAAGAAATAACTGTAATGATTGCCTACACGTACAGGGTTGCATTCTGTGCAAGTTAGGTCTTAACCATAGTCTCCTGCCAATTCAGTTGTCCCAGAAGAAAGGTATAAAATTTTCTATTGATAGATGCAAAGTCTCTGTCCAGTTTAGCTTTGAATGGCTGAATATTTGCTTATTTGTAATCATGTGCATTCAATCCTATGGAAATGGTCCCAGAACAAGACACAAATAAACAAGCAGATTGCCATCCTGGTAGGTTAGGTAATACTGACATATGACATAACCTGGTGTAGGATTTTGGTTACCCACTTCTGAAACACGTTTTATCTGCCATGTGTTCAAAGAGGTGAGATACAAAATCAGGGTTATTTTTTCACATATGGTTGTATTAGAAAATCTTCAGTCTTATCTCTTCTATTTTGTTTAAACTCCATGGGGTAGATTGGCAGGTTGCAGTAATATAGGAGCCAACATCTGACAATGTTAAATTGGAAATGTCTTTTCATATTCGTGAAGTATGTATTTATTGTTTCATTACAGCTTAAGCCATAGTTCTTTTTTCATGAAATCTCATTGCTTTCAGGAGTGTCTTCCCTCAGAAAGAGCTGCATATTCATTATGGTTTCAAAGGTCTTCTTTGTTCCTACTTGATTTAATATTTGTTGCCAATCACTTCTTTTGCTAACTGTTCAAAAGTTAAAAAAAAATAATAGTCAAGAATGTGTTGCAATGTGTTGCTATCCTCCACCCTTTGTCACAGTTCTAAACACTGGTCTCTAACATTTATTATTGTTGTCTGTCATGTTTGCTTATTAGCTGGAAGTAATCTTTGATCATCTTTGAAGCAAAAATGGCAATCAAACAGGTCTGGTGTAATTAAAAAAAAAAAAAAACATTAACACCTTTGTAAACATCTAACATCCAAAAGAAGATATAGAATATACTTATCATTGATCTGAATCAGTATATCCCCCTGCACTGTGTTGTGTTTATTGCTTTGACATTAACACGAAGAATACTCTTTGTAATGTCACACACAGCGACAAAAATCAGGTCCTATAACATATTGTGGCTTTATTTTTAGAATATGTATAGTCAAAATAGAATAGAATAAATATATAGAATATCTATAGAATAAATGGGGCAATGCATACTGTAAGTTCATCAGTAAATACATTATCTTGTGTTTATGTTGAAGGGCTCTTGGAGGGCTGATGCCCCTCTGCTAGGCAGGTATATCCCAGATCTGACTGCTGTGACCTTCACAGGTGACAGTACAGATCCTCCTCTTGGAGCCAGTGGATGTCACAGCAGTTCCCTGCACATCCCAGCCCCCTTTTCTGTCTCCAGGGCTTCATCCTCACTGCATTTGCCTCTGGTAAATGAGACTGTAGAAGAGAAGGGAACAAAACCTCCTGAGTATCCCCATGCCCTCCCTAAGCTCTGGTGTTTGGCTGAGGGGTGCAATCATCCCTCTTGGGCTGCCACAATGGCCAGTGGCTCACCTTAAAAGGCTGCTTCAGATCTGAGCTCAGTGGGAGTGAGGTCCAGCACCCCACTGGCCCCACTGTGGAGAAGTGCTGGGAGTGAGAGGGAATAAATCAGTTCCTCTTCCCTTCATTCTCTTGCTGTCACACACTTCCACATGCAGATAGCAGAGATTTAGATTGCTAACAGTCCATAAATTAAATTGTTTTCCTCTAACATTTTTGACCATAAGTGTAGTGTTTTTATACAACAAAGGATGATACCCAACTACAGCAAATACAAGTTAATTGTTATGTAATTGCTTTGAAAGCCTTGTGGCAGTCTCTATCTAGTCAAATAAAATATCTCCATTAATGCCATAAAAAGGCAGTGATCAATTAAGTAACAACATTACTTACTTTGTCAGATATTTTTTTGTTAGATTAGGTGCAGAGCAATATTAGCAATATTAGCAATATTAGGTGAGCTGTTCCAAAAACCTCTGTTATAAATGATTTATTTTCTGAACTCATCTTGAGAAAGACACAGTTGCTGTCTGAACATATTCTTTTTCTCAAGCATCAGAGGCAAATTACGAGGATGTCTTGAAGGTTTTAGAGAGCAAAATCAGTTTATACAATAAATAGAGAAATATTACCTTAGAGACAAAAAAACCAAATTCAATATTTCTGGATGGTTGATGTTTTAGTCACACTGGGAATGTGTCACCTTTTAGTTGACATGAGAAATCTAGAGTTGAAAAACACTCAGCCAAAAAAAAAAAAAAAAAAAAAAAAATTGAAAGCCACAAGATACAAATAAAGAAAGTACATCCCTGTTTTGAATGTATAGACTTGTCCAACTCTATTCCCAGCTCAGGTAATTAGTGTGCCTGACATGTGCTGTCATATATTATTGAACATTGCCTACCTTGTGCTAATATTTTCTACCAGATTGCAAATTACATTTGCACTCAGGATTTGTGTGCTGATTTTTTTTTGTAAAGATATATTATCTTTGTTTGATTGCTGAGATACTTCCAGTCTGTATGGAAGATGACTAACATAAATCATTGAAAAATACTGTGATATAACTATTGATATATTTTTGATAATACTGATGTAACTACTTCATGAAAGATACAAAATTATGGAAGACAGGTCCTGTTTTGTCACTAAAATCATTTCTTCAAAAATAATAATAAAAAAATCACCCCAAACCAAACAACCACCTGTCTCCCCTTAAAGCTAAAAAAAAAAAAAAAAAAAAAAAAAAAAAGAAAAAGAGGAAAGAAAAGAAAAAAAATTAAAACAAAACAAAACCAAAACCACAAAAAGCACCCTACAGGAAACCACAATTGTATGGCAGAAAATCAGACAACTTCCACCCAAACTAGTCTTGCAGTTAGATGAAGAATGTAAAATATCCTGCCTGAGGCACAGTATAGGTGTGTGTAGCCCAAGATCCTCTTTCTAATAAAAACAAGAAGCTTTTACTACCCAGGGTAAAGTCAATAATACATGATGTCCCTTTGCAAGTGTGATCTCTCAGTTTTCAGTGGTCTATGAGGAAGGGCTTCTGGAGTTCCTTTAGTAGATAATTATCCTTAGTACATTTCTTTATTTCTTTAATTCTTCTGGAAAATCCTATCAGGAAGTGAAACTAAGGCAAACAGTGGAATTAATTGTTTAGGATCACTTTTGAGAGCTTTCCAAGTGCCATGTGGTAGCAGAGGACTGGACTGGGCAATACTTGTGCCTGCAAGATCTCTGACACGAGACTATCCCGCTTCCAGCATCATTCCACAGCTGATGTTTAGAAGAAAATTGAATCTGTCCCTTGAAAAAAATATCCAAGAGATAGTCATGGATTGCTTGTCAGAAGAGAAAACATTTCTGTCTGAATCATGTGGCAATGCATTTTTATTAATAAAAGTTGTCCCTTTAAAATTTTATTTTAAATACAAAGTTACTTTTAAGATTATCCCAAATTTTTATAGGTCAGCCAAGTTACTACTTCCTTTGTATGTGTGTCATCTATATAGCAACAGTTCTTCTAAAAAAACTTTCTTCTTTTATTTTAATTAGAAATTTTAACTGACAGAGAAAAAATATTTTCCTGCTTAGAAAAAAGCAAATACATTGCATTTTCAGGTGCGGATCTCATTAATGTTTTGCTGGCATACCTCTTCCAGAGGAATTCTAAATTTGCACCAGACAGAGCACCTGTCTTTGCCATTTTCTCCTTTCCAATAAATCCATTAGGCATCCATTCATTGCCTTATTTTTGGACATTGTAAATTTGCTTCAACACAAAGAAAAATCATCAGCAGTTTAAAAGAACAATGACCTAAAATCACTTTATTTTCATACATCACATATCAAATTATTACATTCGGTGGGTCTGCTAATGCAAAAAAAGATGCTTGTTCCAGCACTCACATGACAATCACATGAATCAGTTTGGATCAGTGTTACATTTGTATTTGAAGATTTTAATTGGAGTTTTGAAGCATGTAAGCTCATTTATCATAGCTGCTCTCTGCTCCACACTGGGGTTGTTCATGGCCAATGCAGGTTGCCCAATCAAACATGAATTTACATATTGATTTGATTTATGTTGAATGCTTCCCTAGGCTTCTTAACACACCCTTGGCTTACTGTGTGCTTTCCCCTTATATATTTAAATGAATATTATATTGGTAAATAACATGTAGACTAACAGATTTTTAGTTTTCCTTGATTCAGTAGTTGGTGGAAAAGCAAACATTTCCTGTTTTCTGCTCTTCTTTTAACATTAAAAAAAAAAAAAAAAAAAAAAAAAACAACAAAAAAACAACAAAAAACAGACATATCTGTTGGTACCTGGAGGGTTAGGATTTTTGGAGAGGTTGCAGTGTACCTGTTCTGTGGTTTGGAAATAAAGCTGTGACATGCATGTCTGGAAAGAATTGGTGTAGGGGTTTATCAGACTAAAAAAAAAATTAATTAAAAAAGCCTTAAAATGAGTTAGAAATATTTTTGTGAGAGTTGCATACAAGTTAAATCAAGATATGTTGCTCTTGTTAATATTTGCATGCAGTAAGAATTATTTTCTGAATTGCTGAATGAAATAGTGTCTAATTCTGAAACAAGAGCTGAGAACATCCTTATCATTATTGTCTTTAAAACTGGGGATCCACAGAAGATCCACAGGGATATGTGAACTGCTTTTGAGGGCTGTAATAAAGTTAATTGTGAGCCACCTAATGGCTGAAATTTATTTGACTTTCATATATAGGCAGCCTACAAATTGAAAGAGATTGTAAACAGGGGTTTTGTCAAGGTAGTTTCATTTCTAGAATAATTATGATAATTTATCATCAACATTGTACATTTACTGCATAACTCACTTTAGATCCTGATAAAAGTTTAGAAAGGTAAAATTATTGCTCTTCTGAACTCAGTCTTCCCATGGATTCCATGATGGGACCTCAACTTCACTAATGGAAAAGAAAAATTAATGATGTAATAATTAACTTTGAGCATTTACTGACAGTTACTTTAAAGCATTAGCACTGATAAATCTATTGAAGAAAACAACTGGCATTATTTCTCCAAATAAAAACTACTAACTAGCCACAAAATGCAAATGTCTCAGGAACACAGGTTTATATGCTTTGCATGTCCTTAAATTGCTCTGTGATTTTCTGTTCTGCTTATACGTCTATAAGCAGGAATCTTAGTCAAACTTAAAGAAACAACTAAAAAAAAAACTGTAATAAAACATGAAGTGCTACATTTTTTTGCAAAGAAAATTATTTGTATGTTTTAAATAATATGCAATTATTATATGTAATCAAATACTTCATTTCTGGTGAATATTAGTAAAAAACAATGCACTCACAAATGAAAAAGTTACTAGAGTAGCATACACATTTTTTAAAAGGTAAACCCCCACATTTGATCAGTGAGGGAGCAAACTGAGGTGAAATACTGAAAAGAATCTACCAATAATAAATTTGTGTGTTAGACTGTGTAATGAGCCCTTTTGTCATAGGCTGATAATTAAGACACTCTTGCATTTGGCATACAAATAGAGAATATAAGTTCTTTGCTTCTAAATGTTACAAAATGTCCTCTGTAAAATCATAGTGTTTGGTCTTTTAATGCAGAATGAATTTCTTGAAATTCTAGAGCCAAATCTCTAAATAACTCAAAGTTAACTTTGAAAGTGCCTGTTAATCATTTTATCTGGCATACTTTTGTTACAAATTATTTAAAATATGAAACCTTTTACATTCTATAATTAAAAACTTGCTGTATTTTTAACTTGCATATGAAATAGACTGTAATTAAAAGAATTCATTGATTTACCTTATAGCAACTCATCTTGGTTCTAAGACAAAGTTGAAATCTAGTATGACTGCTTTAGGCTGTAAAGTGAAATCTAGACAGAATTTACAAGCCTAAGTCCAGAAGGCAGTTCAGAACCTTATTTTCCAATTACTGTGCATGACTCAAATGTGTATAGGCAAAATTGTGCTCCAAGCCTTTCATGACTGCCAGCATAGAACCAAAGTGCTCTGTCTCTGTGGGGTTTCTTGTGCATTAAACCACAAGGGACTCTCTCTGAAGGATTTCCTTTAGCCCAGTAATCTGACAGCACAAAGCACAGGAGTCAGAGTCCTTCTGCTCTGCACTCAGAGTCCACTCCTTGTAGTTGCAGTGTCCTCTCAGCATGTGGGAACTTGGTCTCTTCCTTAATCTGAAAGAGCTGTGGTGGGTTGACCCTGGCTGGACACCAAGTGCCCACCAAGCTGCTCTATCACTACCCCCTGCAACAGGAAAGGGAGAACAAGAAGAAAATTAAGAAAAAAATTCATGGGTCAAGATATAGGCAGTTTACTAAAGCAAAAGTGAAGGTTGTGCACACACAAGCATCAAAGAAAAAGAAAAGAAAACAAAAATATTTTATTCTCTACTTCTGATCAGCAAGCAATGTCTGGCCACTTCCTGGGAAGCAGGGCTTCAGCATATATGGAGGTCGTTCTGGAAGACAAACTTTATAAATAAGGAATGTCCCCCCTTCCCCCTCCTTTTTCTTATAGGTGTGCAGATCTCGTATGGTATGGAATATCCCTTTGGTCATTTTGGGTAGGCTGGCCTAGTTGTGTCCCCTCCCAAAATATTGCCCACTCCTTGACTACTGTTCTGGTGGGAATGTTGGAGAGATAAAGCTGAGGCTGTGCCAGCTCTGCTCAACAACAGCTGGAGTGTTATCAGCTCATTTCTAGCTCTCAATGCAAAGAGGAAATTGATTTTCATCTCAGCTAGGACCAACACAGAGAAGCTGAGTCCACATCTTCTAATTTCCCAATAAGCTCTAACTTCTAGAGAATGATGAAAGTCCTTCTGTACATGTTGTGATGGAACTGAGTCATTGGTCCATCTTGCCATATTTTGCAATGGAAAATATGGATCTAGTTTAAATCCTTGAATCCATTGCAGTTTCCAGTTAATAGCTATGGTAACTCCGCAAGTTCTTCTTTTGTGTGTGACTTTGAAATTTCAGCTTTCCTTGTTTGCTCATAAAGAACCCTTGATAGTAAACACAGGGATGGTGTTTCCACCCAATGGCAGAGCTGATAAATGCCAAGCATTCAAATACTGTATGTTTTATGGGTCTAGCCCAAATGCTGTGTTTACCATGTCTGATTGGCCATTGACTTTGACTACGACAATCCTGGTCTACAGTTGTTGCTGATAGAGTTGGTGGGAGTTGTTTGTTTAGTGTCCATTTAAAAGATCAGTAGTCTTAAAGTGTTTAATTCCTACACGCATCATTCACCCTTCACAAAAGACCTGCTCAGGATATAGAGCAATAATGAAGAAACACAGCCTAGTGTTTTACGTTATGCTTCATGTAAAATTATTCAGCCAACCTTTTCCATAATGAATATGTATAATAGATCTTTAGCTCGTCACAAGTCTAATCATAAATGGAAAAGAGAAAAGATATCATGTTATTCAAATAGAGCTAATTAAATTAATTGGTTCATTTAGAGCTCTGCTGCATTTTTATGCATTTTTCCCCATTTCATTTTGACTGCAGTTTCATCTCAGGTCCTTCATCCAGGCTGTTTTCCAGTTTATTTACCGGATCAGTTTCAAAGTGAATAAATGTTTGAGGTATTTTTCCATCCCTGTTTTAGAAAATATGATAAAGTATGTACACTTATTTGTGAATGGACCAACTTTTGTCCACTATACACTGGAAAATGAACTCTAACTGATGAGCTAATATTAATTTACAGCTTGCATATGCAGAGCCAGTATAACAAAACGTCTTCAATGCCTATAAGCTAAAAACAGGATGCATTTGTCAATTCCATGCCCAGGCAAAATGTACTCACATCTGCACCTATGTGCCTTTATGTTCCTTGGAATGGCACTAGCACTGTCTCTTTTCAAATACTCTCTCCATCTCTCAGTCTGAAAATTCTTCCAGACCTCATTAGTCATGCTATCAAACTTTTGTCACCAGAGCACATCCAAATACACAGTTTCAAAATATCTACTTTTTAATAACTATATTTATCCTCCTGTGTTCAGGCATGTCATTGATTAATTATATCTAAAACTCTTTCATGGGAAGCTCTTGGGATGACAGTCTAACAAAGCTTGGTTCTTGTGTCTTCCAGAACCTCTCTGAGAAGCATGCCTAGTGCAGTTTCATGAAATGTCTAAAATTTAGGTACAACTAAGGTGTCTAAATTGGGAAGACTGCATTCCAATCTATATGTTTCCTAGAATGGATTATGCTCATAATTTAAACCCACAAAAAAATACAGAAACTGGCCAGGAGTGGGTAAGCCATGGTGACTCAAACTATCCAGCTGTTCTTTAGGATAAAGCCACCTGACCTATCTTTCTTGATAAGTTGTTTCTAACTGCAAACTTTTGTCTTCTAATCTTCTATAAACCACTATAAAAAAAAGGAAAAGGTAATATATTTTTTCCCTCATACCCCTCTAGCAATATATATGAAACATTTCGTTTTCATCTGAGTTGCTGAGATGCCCTGTTGCATTTTGTGTAAATATAAAATCAAAGAGGTTTTTAATTTTATGGTGATATGCAATTGAGATACACTTTAATGAAGTCTTTCAAACAGTTTCATTTTTCTTCTTTAAAAAAAAATGCAGAGCTTTAAACTGTACTTTATTATACCTTATTATTAAGACATTTTATAGATTAATGCAGTGTAAAGCCTGGTGAGCCTCTGTACCCAGCCACTTGCTATTCCATGAAGGAAGAGCAGGGACCACAGGAATAGCCCATAGGTAGTTCTTCTGCCCCAGGAACACCATTGTCTGTCAGTGACAAAAATGCCCTTTATGTCACTCAACTTTCCTTGCAACTGGCAATAATCATGTGTGGGGTGTCTCATGAGCACTGCACATCATTTTCTTCCTCATAACTAACATGCAGCTGTCCCTCATGACAAGTAGAAATGCAACCTTAACGTGAGGCCATTGTGTGAGGTGAAACGTGGGCATTTTAGTCATGCCATAGGTGCCTCTTACAGGTGCTCCTGTGGGGTTCTTCAAAAAGAAGGTAACAGGATAAGGGTTGTGGGCTATTAGATGTTATGATGGGCTTGTTTCATATTTTCTAGTTAAGCTTGTCCTGCTACAGAATGTTCCCAAGCCAACAGACCTCAGTATTTGCTCTAGGGCCTGCTGTGGTATATAGGTGTCAAATAAGTCCTAAAGGATGGTGAGATGGACTTCATTGTTTTGTGGACTTGTGCTGCCCTGAAGACTTCAAACTGACTTGAATAAAATAAATAATCACTGCAATAGAAGGGTTAAATAGAAGGAAACAGTTTCTTCTAGGTGGATTATGCATCTAGTACAGAACTTTAGCTACTTCAGAATGAATTAAGTAGATTCAGGCCAACTGAAACTACAGCTAAAGTTTCCCTGGAGGAAGACAGGGACTGGCCCCTGGTGCTGAGGATAACACCTGTCTCTGAAAAGTAGCTTTACTGATTCTAATATGCAACAAAGATTATGCTTTCTTGGTTATGGCTATTTGGGTATTTACGTTTAGAGGAAAAACTTTACTACTCCTGCAGAAGCTGTAGCTAGTCTGCTTTGTGTGTTTTAGAGAATTGTTGTCACGTACCCTTTGATGACACAGGGGAGTTTTTTCTGTTTGTTTCAGTTTGGAAGTTACTTCATACAACTTCAGACACTGTGACTTCAGACTCTGTGACTTTCAGAGATGAGATTGCAATAAGGCAATTCTAAATCACTAAAGTTCCTTATTTCTAGTGTAAAGAGTTTAAAGCCTTTTTGGAGGACAAGTTTGCTTCAAATTATTATCAAGCTTATTTGATCCATTTTTTATGCACCTTTATTATTATTGTTATTATTATTTTCTTCTCACAGGTTATTCATCAGCTTAGACTTTCTGAGAATGAGAGTGTGGCTCTACAAGAGCTTCTAGATTGGAGGAGAAAGCTGTGTGAAGAGAGAGAAGACTGGCAGCAAATATTGCACAATACTGAGCAAAGAATCTCAGCCCCACCTCCACCCCCTTGTAAGAAGCCAACGCTGCTGAAGAAGGTAGAAGATACCTCCTGCAACAGACTCTCTTCAGGCATATGGGATACCACCATATGATTCAGATGTGTGTTTGCAGACTGTTAGGAATGGAACCCTCTAATGGCTTCAATCTGCACAATCAGCAAGCTTTCTTCCCTTCACAAAGCGTGCAGGGGTTTTTTACAAGCACTAATTGAATAGCACAGGATGGAGGAGCTGTTTAGATCTGTCACGTGTGTGTGTGTACATGTGTGTGTTTGCTCTTTTCATATATATACATGTATACATATATGTGTGCACCAGCAAGAATATATATGTATGCATGTGTATATATATGTGGAGACAAACTGCACTAAGAAAACTAAGTACACTAAGTACTTAGTTTCAAAAACAAAACAGTCACTTAGAGTTCTCCCATGGACAATGAAGAAACTATGTTAAGCAAATGATAATGGGAAGAAGTGACTGACAGACATTTTGGAGAGATCAGGAAAGTCTGTGTGCACACTGTACAGCTGTTTTATACAGTACAAAAATATGTTTCTTGTTCCCTAATGAATGGGTTTATTATATTACATGTATACATATATATATATTTCTTTGTAGATGTCTGTGTTCTATGGAGATTATTTACATGTTTATTTCTGGTGTTTTATAACTTCATGCAATTGGTGCTGTCGTTCTTTCTTCAAAATACAGGTAATAAATTTAGTACTTGCATTTTTCTTTCATAGATTATCTTTAACAACATACCAAACAGTTTCAACACTGTGTTATTATTTTCAGAACTGGCAATATCCTTTCTAAAATCCAACCCTGAAATTCTTGCAAAGCTCCTATGTGCAGGAGTGATTTGGTGCTGTTCACAGTCATGAATTAGAGACCATTACTTCTTTTTGATGGACCTGCATTTCTGAATGTGTGAACTGTAAATTTTGACATTACGTCTCAAATCTTATTTCATTCTGGGTTATGTAAAATAATGAGGCATTCATTTAGATTATAAGTGTGGTTTGAAATTCATACCTGATTGTGCATAAGGTCAGGTGTCAGTGGAAAGATACATAATGGTAATGAGGTATGAAAATAGGTCTGTGATTTACTGCTACAAGCCAGAAAGCTTTGCAGAGATGGGTATATCAAAGTATTATGTCCTTATTATGGTAGCACAGTGATGCATTTATACCTCAAATTTCATGTAATGAAATGGTTTTAGAAATTGCAGCATTCTAGTTAGTGCAGAGGAATTCTGAGCAGTAATGTTAATTTATGAAAAACATGCTGCTGGGAACTTGCTAGTTATTGCCCAGCAGTCTTTGAAATACTGCTTTGCCACTAAAAGGTGTAGTTTATACATATTTAAAGTTACTTTTCCGGGGCTACTTATTTTAAGTTCTTGGAGAATGTAGAGCCAGTGTGGAACCCTTTACTTGGTTTGTCCCATTCCTAATGAGATCCAGGAGAGAGTGTTTCCAGTTTTGCAAATGGATATAAAACAAATATTTTCAAATATAAGCTAGCTCTAAAATGGTGCGCTCACTCTTGGTTGGAAGTTGTTGGAAAAGGAAAAAATCCATAGAGGTGTAGGTTTTTCCATCATGTTTGGCAGAAGTTTCAAGCAGGCTGAATAGCAAAAAGCAATCGCATGCTTGTTTGTTTGTTTGTTTGTTTGTTAATACAGGGAAGCAGCAAAACTCAAATTGTTCCCACGAGTATCATCAAGCTGTAGGCAAAATTAAGCACCTTCTCTTGCTGGAGATTAAAACAGACATTTTGAGTGGACAAGGAATGGGACACACTAAGTTAGCTCCGAATTTTACCTTGTTACCACTATTACCTTCACAGAAGTCCTCTATGTAAGATTATCCATTTCTATTTCATGAAGAATGAGGAACTCTAAACTCCAAATCTTACCTTTGACTGATGCAAATGGCCACAGAAAATGACTTTATCCAGGAGGGGCAGGTGACCCTTGTGAGCGAGGTTATGCAGAAAACAACTCTCACCTGCGACACAAGTCTGTCAGAATGAGGCTGTGCCTGGAAGAACTGAGGTTTGTGGTTTTTTGTTCAGATAACCAGGGACACGCAGAGATCCCTCTGTGAGTGCAAAATGAACCAGCTCCAGAACTGGATGCAGGAGAGCTAATTAACCTGACCTTGCAGCTATTTTGCTTCCAGGATGCAAGTTGTTATCCCTGCATGGCACAGCATCCCTATCCATAGCCACAACAACATCTCCCCAGCCAGCCCTGCAGTGCAGAGCACCTCAGTGCACTGAGACGTGCAGACATGCCCTGAGGCTTATCACTCCCCAAAGGGGCCTGGCAAACAGCCCTCTCATAAACTCTATCATATTGCTAACCCCAGTGCTCACTAGCTGGCTCAGCCACTGGTAGCAGTCAATCCACAGCAGCCTGGAAGTTTAAGACAAGCTGTAAAAACTGACTGAGAAGCCAGTTTAGATCATGCCAAAATCCCTGCTGCTGCAGTGAGCTTGCTCCCAGTCACTTAGCTATTTGTAAGGTGAGCTTGTGTATCTCCAGATGACACTGTTGTCATTGCTGCACTTGGAATGCTGGTGTACCCAGAGGGAAGAAAATGCACTTGTCAAATGGAGTTTAAAATGGGAAACAATATAAATATGCATTATCCTACTTGCAGTCACTGCTGAAAGTTGTGTTAGAACTCTGAGCAGCCTCAGGAGCTCAGGAACTCAACTGCAGGAGCTCAAATGAGGTCTTAAGGAACTTTCTTGCTACTTGTTCAAAGTCCATATTGTGCCCTATTACAGCAGTATGAACAAGTGTGGAAAAAAGGTATGTAGATTTTCTAGCAGTTTCATCAACACAGTTACATGGGAGAAGCCAGTAGACCCCTGATTCTAATTCTACAGACAATGAGCAAAGCAGATTGTAATCCCCTGTGCAGAAGGCCTTCATGCTATTTTTGGCAAACTTGAGTAATATATATTTTCTGGGGCTGTTCTTTAAAGTGTGTCACCACAGTGCAATATGACAAACTTAGAAGACTTTTTTTTTTTTGTTTTGTTTCAATTTTGTTTTTAATTCCAGGTTGCATAATGGCTAACTTTTTACTTGGAAAGATTTTTCATTATATTCCATTGAAGTACACTACTGTAGGAATAAAGTACTTGCTTTAAAACATGTTTTAAATATTTCTCTAACGGCAGTAAGACACTCTAGAGTGTGACTTATGATGTCATAATTCACACCTAGTGTGTTCATTGGTCTCTTGGCCTTTGGCCTCGTGCCTAACAATGCAGTTAGTAGGGAATTATTATACCATAATTCACACCCCACTGTGTCTTATTGCTTAAATAACCATACCCCCAGAGGTGTCTTAAAACTACCATTAAAGTTTATATTGTGTATCAAAATGTGTTTACAGGGCTGGGAAAATATACTATTGACATTTTGAAAGCTTGAGAAGTAGTTTTAGCAGAACTGTACAGTGCTTGTAAATTAATCTCCCCAGTGGAGTATGCACCAGCCAATTACAGTATTTCAGTATGTGAAGTCCTGTCTTGCACATTAAAAAATAGCTTAGAAATAAAAAAAGCCTTATGGATTTAATATTCTGAAGGGGAAGATTAAACTCTATGGGCATGCTAATGCCCTTAATATCCAGTGAAAAATCGAAAATATATTTATATTTGCAATAAAGCAATTTCAGGATGCTGGGATTATCATCAGATAATCACTCCTCCACATTGTGCCTTATTGCTTAATTTTTAATATGTGAAAAAACTGCAACGCCTAACAAATCAATCTGTCCTTCAGCATAAGGTAAGAGGAATCAGATACATTTTACACCTTAAAAAGTCACTGGTCTTACAGCCAAGGGAATTACAAAACCATATTAAGCCACAATAGAAGAAAAACAACGTCTATTGGCAGGATAAATTTTTTAAGGCTTGTATATCTTACTTGTTACTCCTGAAATAGCACTTGGTGTTTTTTAGTTGCTGTAGTTACATTCCTGTTGCAGTTTTTAAGCAAAACTTTTTTTTAAGAAACTGATGTAGACGTTCAGAGAAATACATGCACCGATATTTTTCAAAAGATCTGTGTACAGCATGAAGTGAAAAGCCTTTTTAAAATTTGTATTGTTTACAAAACAATAGTATGATTGTTAAGTGAATTGCATTTACCTTTTTTTTTTGCCAGTGATCTTTTTTTATTCTAAAAGGTTTAATTACTTTCATTAATAACTTTATTATACTGCAGATCCTTTGTGTGTGGGACAAAGAATTTCATTAACTTGCTAAGAAAGCATAATAGATTGTAGCATAGTTCTAAAGTGATAGTAATAGCCATATTAATTGTAGCTTTTAATTCTGCTGTATAGTATTGGCATCCCTAGTAATCCTGTTATTCTTATCTCTATAAAGCCTGCTAATATCTGAAATGCTCTGAGGAACTTTAAGTAAGTTTTGCCATTCGCTTGTTAAATAATAAATGTAACTTAACTCTGTACAAATCAGTTTTTCAGAATGGTATTAAACATTTCATGGCTTTGTGTTTTAAATATATAATTTTTAAAAAGAAAGCACTACCTGAGCATAACTATTTGACAATAGCTGAACAAAATAGAAGAAAATGCTTTTCTTCCAGTTCTGCTGTTCTCTGTATACTCAGGACTTTCCTTTTGAGAAGAAATAAATAAATCCCAGTGCTGGCTTATACTGTGGCTGTGAGAATTAGATCATTAGCAAAGACTGTCTGTCCTCCCCGCTGTGGTTTGGCCTTTTCACCCACCCATGAATGTATGCTGGATCTGGTCAAATCATGCATTTTACTGTGGAGTGTCATAGGTACAAGTTCGGTCAAGTCATGATCTGACTTTTTGGGGATTTTTGATTTATTGCAGTAAACAAAACAACCTGATCTTGAATTAAACATATTTATTTCAACCCTAATTAGCTCGGTTGGGTTCTCATACATATGAATAAAGTCCCCTCTTAGCACATTCCTATTTCCTTTTCTGTCAACTTAGCTTAAATTTCAGTCATACTTTTATGATAAAAAAGAAAATGTTGTTAAATGAAATTACAGCATAACCTTTATGATTATATTTTTAAAAAAGCTTTAAAATACTAAAATAGAATACTGCAGTATTTCAATGTGTTTTTCACCTTTTCTAGCTGAAATTATGTGTTCAGTGCAGTCTGAATTTGCACATAATTTCAACTCTTCACAAACATACATTTTCATAAATCCACTCTTCTTTGAAAAGACCACACTAATGGATATTTGTTTTGAGATGCAGGAGAATTGCTGAGGTCTTTTGGAGTATCAACAGGGAAAGCTTGACAAGCACAGGTATATTGCTGTCATAGCAATGTTCATGTGATAGTTATTAGCTAATGCTTGTGCCCTCATTGTTTTATTTGGGCTTTAGCCCCCTCTCAATCTACCTGGATATGTAGTCACCTGTCTCCTGATACTCATTAGAGTACAGAAAGAGAGGTCCTGAATCTGTCATACACTCACAGAGAAAGGGCAGAAATGTGTTGCAGACTCTCTCTAATTAAAGCTTAATATAAACTACTAATGTGTTTCCAAAAACTAGTATTGGAATGCAACTTTCTCACTGTCCAAATGTGACCAAAACACTAGGCTAGAAAATTGTGGCAATGAAATAGCCACAGCCATTAAATTATTTTTTATGCAGATATAGCTCCCCTGTCTCATAACATAATAAAACTTGGTGGTCAGGAAATTATTTGAAAAACTAGGGGACCTGATTATGTATCCTTTCAGGAAGACAACTCCATGTGGTTTGTTTGAATTAACACTATCTCTAGTTTATTTTAGTGCAGACCTTCCCTAAAAGAGTAGTTAAAGCCTTACTAATCAGATGGGCAAAGAGTTGTCTAATCTGACTGGACTAAGATAGGAAAACATTTGTCAGTGGATGGGTAAATTTGGGTAATTGCTTTTGAAATTTCCAGATATAATGCCCTTCCTCATGGTTCTGACCAGTAGCCTGCATATAGATTTGGTCTAAATTATTGTCTAATGAATCTAGTCACAATAAATAAATGCAGTTAAAAATAACTTGGATAGAATTAGTCATCTAATTTTATATTTAACTAACATGATTACTGAAAGTGCTTATTCACTTCTAGCTTTTACTAGCCTAGCTGCCATGTCTGTAATATGAATTTAGCAGTTAAAAAAGGGAAAACAACAATATGGAAATAAGTGCATTTGAAACATATCTTCTATGTTCATGCTGAGACTGGGGCTCCCTCGGCTTTAGAATTATCATGAGTAACATGGTAGATGCTATATCATCTAAGATCAAGACAATGTCCCAAAAATGGCTCACAAAATTTAAAGACTTCCTTCTGCCTTAAGCTTCTCTCCTGTGTAATCCCTGAGTTCTCACCAGGCATGAGTAGCTACCAGAGTCAGACATCATGCAGCCTGGAAAGAGTGCATCTTTGTCTCCTGGGGAGAGACAAACACCCAGACCTCAGCTTCTCTGAGATGGGAAACACATTCTATTTGGTTGGTCAAAGGCACAGTGATGGATGACTTATATCAATTATCTTGTGTAAGTGTGCTTGCTTTTCTGGACAAGGTATAGCACTCTGTAGAAGGCTTATTTGTTCAGCAGAGAGGTTGATTTGTAGCTGGGGAATGTGGGTCCAGTTTAAGTCCATGATTTTGCCAAGATCTTTAGCTAAGTTCAGGAATTTACCCTAGCTGATTTTTGTGGCCCACAGATGATTTACTTACTTCTCTGTGTGTACAAGAGTCCTGCCAAACATTCAAATAAGATCTTCCAATACAAAAACAAAAAAAAACAAACCAAAACAAAACAAAAGGAATGTATTTTATCTAGTATTTATTTCTATTCCATTTGTATAGGAATAAAAGGCCAGATCCTAGTGAGGATTCAGGTCCTGTTCAGTTCATATAACTGCCTTTTAGGTGCCTTGTTTCTAGAGAGATAGGACTAAACTGGATTTCCATATTAGCTGTTCTGGCCTTCCAGTTCCTGACTCCCTCTGACTCCAAATTTCTTGTCATGAAAGAGGCACTGTACTAAGAGCAGAAAAGGAGAATCATAGATTTTTTTAGGTTGGAAAAGACCTCTGAGATCAAGTCTGGTAGTAAACCAAACTCTGCCAAGTCCATCGCTAAATCATATCCTTAAATGTCACCCCTACAAGTCTTTTAAAAATACCTCGAGTCTAAATCTCCCTGCACAGCTTAAGGCCATTTCCTCTCATCCTATCACTGGTAACTTGTGAGAAGAGATCAGCCCACATCTCTCCTTTACTGCCAAGGCAAGCTATCAAAACTTCTTGGCCCTATGGGTAAAGCTGCTTCCTGTCCCATCAGCCCCCAACCTGTTCTGTTACATAGGGGTTTTCCACTCAGGATCCAAAATTTTAACTTGTTTTTGAGCAATATTAATACTCTGCCAGCCCATTCCTTCAGGCTGCCAGCATCTGACACATCAGCCCTCTCCTCCAGAGATTTACTGAAGCATTGACGCCTCCTCATCTTGCTGCATATGCAGAATTTGCTGTGTATTATGCACAAATCATTGATCGTACAGCTCATTAATAAAGATACTATTTTCTTCAGTGTTAACCCTGAAGGAAAGCTACTATGTGGCTGACAGCTGTGGACTTTATGCTGTTGTAGTACACTTTGAACTTGGTGGTCCAGCTAATTCTTTGTTGTTACTGAACATGAAGTTGACCTACCTGAATCAAATCTCATCAGTTAGATTGTAGGCTGCTCTCATAAACAGCAACCTTGGTTCACAATAAAGTAGATAAAGAGATGGCTGAAACCAAGTTCCAAGAAAGTAATCATTGGCAAACTGGCAGGAAGGAGACATTCCACATTGGATCACTTCTTAAGAGTTATCCATGACCCACTTCTTTTCCAAATATTTGTTATTTGAATGGAAGAAGAAGTTGGGTAAAACTAAGGATGGCACCAAACTCAAATGAGCTTATAAGAGTACTGGGCCAGAATTCAAAATGATAATGAAAAATTGCCAAAAGTTGTCCCACAGTGTGGGAATGTAAGAGATCCTCATTTAGCCCTCAGTGGAGAAAAGCATGCCCAGAGTCTGAGACATGACAGGGCTTCAAGACTCAAAGCTCTCTCTAGAGAGAGAAAAGATCAGTTTTGGAAGGCCATGTCTAGGAACTGAGTATAGACTGGTGGAGTTTGTGTGTACTGTGCTGAGACAGTGATCTATGGCACACAGCACTTGGCATGAAACAAATTGTATTGTCATAAGTGTGGAATTGCATGGAGATACACTTTGTGAATGTGTGTGTGCATGTGTCTCTTTTGCTGTCTGTAAGCTTAACATGTTCTCCTTAGGTGCTACTACAAATAAAGCCCTTATAGGAACACTGGGATTCTCAATTCAAACTTGACAAAAGTTCTGCAAATTCTAATCCATTATATGTCTTCACTTGTTAGAAATGTTTTCCTTTCCCTGTACAGTCCATGATAGCTCCAAATCCTGTTATTTGCAGAAATAATACTTCCTATGTCTGCCTCTGCTTTTCATACATGGAAATAATAGCTGGGTGAGAGTTCCGTAAGAAGATAAAGCAAGATCTAGTTCTGTTTGGGTACAATCAGAGAAAATATCAAAGGTACCACTGGACAGGAAGCAATTCCACAAGATGATGACAGTTGAAAATTAGGAATCAAGTGATTTTATCTCTCTCCTTGCTGGTGGTTTTTTCATACATTTTTCCATACATTTAAGTTACAAACAATGACTTAAATTATGACAAAGAATCTTAGAATCATAGAACCTTTAGGCTAGAAAAGACCTAAGGAAAAAGGTCTTGAAACTGCAAAGATCCAGGAGTCATCTTTTTTATCCAGATACTGCTATTACAAGATCCATTTTGCTTTGTTGCAGCCTTGACGTGAAGGCACATGAAGATAAGACTGAGAGCAGCCCTGAGGAGAAGAACTTGGGGATGTTGGTTGACAAGAAGCCCAATATGACCCAGAAATGTGCACTGACAGCCCAGAAAGCCAACCCTGTCCTGGGCTGCATCCAGAGCAGTGTGGGCAGCAGATGGATGGAAGTGCTCCTCCCCCTCTACTCTGCTCTTGTGAGTCTCCAGCTGCAGGGCTGCATCCAGCTCGGGGGTCCCCAGCACAGGAAGGACATGGAGCTGTTGGAGCAAGGCCAGAGGAAGATGGTCAGATGGCTGGAGCTCGTCTCCTGTGCAAACAGGCTGGGAGAGCTGGGTTATTCAGCCTGGAGAAGGCTCCAGGGTGACCTTATAGCACCTTCCAGTACCTAAGGGGGCTATGGGAGAGCTGAAGAAGGACTTTTACAAAGGCTTTAGTGACAGGACAAGGGGTAATGCCTTTAAACTGATAGAGGACAGGTTTAAATTAGATATTAGGAAGATATCTACTGTGAGGGTTGTTGAGACACTGGAACAGTTTTCTCAGAGATATTGTGGATGCCCCATCCCTGGAAGTATTCAAGGCCAGGTTGGATAGAGTATTTGTGCTCCTTTGTCTAGTGGAAGGTGTCCCTACCCATGACAGGGGGGTTGGAATTAGTTGATCTTCCACACCAAACCACTGTGTGATTCTAAGACACCACTTTTCCAATATGATAAGGTAAATCTCTGTAATCATTCAGCTTTCAAGGTTAATGAGATTGCTAACTATGAGTGAGCTGTGATAGCTCTCTAACAGGTGATGAAGCCATGAACTCATTTCCCCATGGGATTTCAAACTGTCAACAAGTTGTAGCAAAAGTGCTTACTTCATTTAAGCATTGAGTGTTGTCCTATATATAGAAGACAAAAGACATGCTGCCGCTTTCATAAATGTTCTTCTGAATTATAAATGGTTACTTAACAGATATGAGAATGTGTCTCATCTTTACTGAGATTAGTTGGTCTTGAAGAGCCTACTTCATTATCAGAAACAAGTGGGAACCACCATAGAAAATCTTTCCCACACCTTGTCAGGGTCAAGTGACTATCTCTGAGAACTCGTTATGGCTTCTAATAAAAGCACAGCTCCTTGTTTCTAATTGCAGGACCTAATTCAGACAATTCCTAATTTAAGCACATGTAAACACATAGAGGAATATAAAACTCACAGGTTATGACCCAAGAGCACTTGCACTTGGAAGGGGTCATTCAGACAAACAGAAGTTTCTGATTTCAATCTGATCATTGACCTCTATGGTCGTGAACTTTATGCAAAGTGTGCCCTGAAAATTTTTGAAGCAAGATGCTTGTGGTTTTGGAAGTTTTACTTTTCCCCTGATTACAAAATAAGAGTCAGTAAAATAATCCTGTTTAAAACCTCAAAAATGCAGTCAAGTGCAAATGTGAAGAGGTGAGCAATCAGGTCCTGCACAGATAAAGATTTGGAAGTCATGAGTGTATTTGCTGTAGATTGTACAGGACATGGCTGAAAATTACTGCTGAAGGATGGCTTGGTTCTGAGAGCTGACAGGAATCCTTGCCTCATGGATATGTTCATTCCCTATGTTTAGCTTTACCTGCTCTTTTAAAGAAAAAAAACCAGTTTAGCTACTTTTAGAACTCCTGAACAGGTGACATGTAAACAAATAGCTGTGCAATAATTTTTCTAGTGCTTCATCATTCTACTTCAGCTCAGCGGGATCATTGAGACTTTTTGGAGTGCAAATCAGAATAACTGCTGATCAACAATTTATTTACAAAAATTGAAGTCTGCATGTGTTCAGTAAGTCAGTCTTGCTGCTTGTGAAAAATACTCCTTTTGTTCATCAACAATCTGATGCAAGACAACTTGCTCCCCTCATTTGACTCTCACCTCCTACCCAGTCAGAAATAGTCAGACTTCTGCTGTTTTGTTCCTAGTGTACAAGACATGTACTAATATGTTTGAGGTACCTATTGAACACACTTGATGCCTCAGATTCTTTTACAGTATAAGAGTCATAACTTCTGTAGAATCACT
This sequence comes from Cichladusa arquata, assembly GCA_026413545.1. Taxonomy (NCBI): domain Eukaryota; kingdom Metazoa; phylum Chordata; class Aves; order Passeriformes; family Muscicapidae; genus Cichladusa; species Cichladusa arquata. Next base: position 23,827,073 of record JAOTQP010000001.1, read on the forward strand.
AGTAATGGTAGTAAATTCACAGCTGTGATTGACATAAACTGTTAGCACACATTATGTTCTGAAGCATTGTGATTAGAATAAAACCCATTTCCCAGTCATACAGAGCACTGTGCACTCAAGCTCATCATGTTATGAGGAATAAGTTTCAAACCTGTTGTTTTGCGAGTATGAAACAGTATCTTCATTTGAGCTTACTTGTGATTTTTCATAAGAAGCTTCACTGGCACCTGAAGGGAAATGTATACTTTGAAATAAGAATTGAATAATATTAACCAAAAAAGTTTATTAGATGCAAAGAAATGGGCAAGCAAACAAATAAAAACAATTTGAAACATTTCTGCTTTCAAATTCTTATCACTTTTCATTCAAATTGAAGTTTTGGACTTTCAGTATCAGAATAAAATAGAATTGAAGAAACATTTCTACTTCATTATGTGCAGCAAAAAAAGGATTGACAATAGAGAACTATTGTGCACCTCTCATGTGGATATGGTCATTATTTATTGGAGGCTGTTTTGTAACACAATGACCATCTGTCAGTAAGCACTGAAAACATTCAATCATGCTGGCTGTTACTGTTAAAATGCCATGATCACTGACTGCTGTGAGGGATTAATGGATTTTTTTTTTTCTCTAAGAACAATTACATATTTAGAAGGACAAATTAGCTCTTATTGAAGTTGATATAAATCCTGAACTGCTTTGCTGGAATCCAGGTATCATTTCTAGATTTATAGAAAGGTACCAGATGTCAGTCATTGACGAGACCTTTAACAGGAGAATATCAGAGAAGGAGCTCCCTTTCAATTTTTGATTTTTTTAAATACCTGTGACAAAAAAAGAAAATGGTTAATTAATTACCATACTGAAAATAACTGATGCCATGTTTTCTTCCCACATTGAAGGGATAGCTCAGAATTTATGATCTGCTATTCTGCAGAAAGGTACATATAGTTGTTGTTTAGAGGTTCTGTTTACAGTTGTTCATTAAGCTGTTCATTTGAATGCTGCATTGCATTTCTTTGTGCACTTAGTTTGGAGAATGCTCAAATGAATCAGCAGCTGCAGTCAGAGACACAGAATTAAAACTGGGTGTAATTCTGCACAAACCAGAATAATTAAAGCCTCCAGGGAAAGTCTGGAATGAGATTCGTTCAAATACAGCCATATGATTACGAGTGCACCGTTAACAATTTTTTTAATATATATAAATGGAAGCAAATCCCTCAGGGTGGCAGAATGAGTGAGAAATATGGTCTATACATTGAAGGTCATGTGCAACACAGGGGTGAGAAAATATTTCTTAATTGAACCCTCCCCCCCATATCATTTATTATGACCATGGGTTATAATTACTTAGCCTATTAAAATGCTTGACTCAGTTAATGATTTAGTTAGTAAGTATCATACATCTTAACTGAAGGAGGAATAGGAAGGCAAAAGGAGGGAGTGATGGGGGAACTGTAGTCTTGAAAGAAACTGAGTATCTCTGAGGAGCCTACATACGCTCAGCATTTCCCCCAGAAGCATCTGATATGTAAGGGAGCTGGTTCTTAAGGTTGCTACCTCAGAAATCCTCATTCCCTTGTTGAATTCCATCTCTCATTTCCTATTTCTCTTTGGTGCCATGCTGACAAGCAGTACATGGCACCCAGACTTTTGAAACAGGCAAGCTGTGTGCAAGTCTAATGCTCCCCACTATTTCCAAAGCCCCTATCACCCCATCACAAGGTGGTCAGACGTAGAACTGGCTGCCCAGGGCAGGGGTAGAGTCACCAACCCTGGGAGTGTTCAAGAAACAGCTGCACATGGCACTTAGTGCTGCAGTTTGGTTGACAAGGCTATGTTTGGTCAAACGTTGGACTCAATGGTCTTGCAGGTCTTTTTCAAGCTTGATGAGTCTGTGATTCTATGTGTGAGACAGTAGGCAAGGCATGAGCATAGAAGGAACAAGAAAAGGGAATATCCTAGCATGCAGCCTGGTAGGAAGGGCACAATCCTGCCTGTTCCTTCCCTCCTTCCTTACATGCCCAGCATGGTGTGGGAGGAGAAAGAGAGAAAGAAATGAAGCTGTGTCATGGGGCCTGACAAAATCATGGTCATTATAATGGCATTTGCCTGTACTCACAGGTAGCTAGGTGTGAGTAGTTAGATGAAAAATCACATGCATTTTCTTTCAAACTTACTATATCCAGATATTCACAACTTTTCAGCACCCAAAAGCAAAGGTCTTCTGAGAGCAACCGCACCTGCCCACCCCTGTGCCCTTATCTGGAGAAAGCATGACAGCCACTCTCCCAAAAGGCCACCAGGTGTTATTTTGCAGCTGCACGCAACTACCTGTCCTTAGAGGGTTAAACCTTTACTGGTTTGACCACATACAGCCTTATTACACCCTGGCACTTCATGGGCTATGTAGACCTACAGGCATTACTTAACCAGCTTGTAACATGAATGTATCCTTTGCCTGACTTCCTTCCCACTTTATGAACTTCCTATAGACTGGTGATAATTTATCCAAACCTGTGTATCACCCACAGTTTTTTGCCAGCCATTCATCTAAACAAATGATGTCCTGGCAGTCAAGCTCCACCGTCAGTCGTTTTTGGAAGCATGTGACTGGTCCCCTAAGTCACAAGGGATTGTTTCAGTTTCCTGCTCGTGACATAAGCCTTATAAACACAAGCTTGATTAAGTTACTAGGCTTTGAGTCACAGGCTGACAAAAGTAGGAGGTAAGATAAGAAGGGCAATCCCAAAAGCAGAAGACAAGGACAGGTTTATTACCCAGTTGCCCTCAGGTGCAACTTTCACCTTAAATGTGGTAATAGTTCAGAGAGTCCTAAGCAGCAGATTTCCAAGGGCTTGCAGTTCTGAGTATTGAGAAGAATTGTTCAAAATATTTGTTAACATGCAGCAAAATGATTTATGGGAATAATAGTAAATAAGCCCTAGAGGGTTTCCAAAGAAATTATGCTGTATCTTTCCATTTACATGAATATTGCTTTCAACTTCTTATTTGGCTGATAACTGCTAAAATAATATACAGGACATTGTATTTACTGTGCTTTTGTTACATGTGCATAATCTGACACCAGTGGGGCTGATGAGCTGTCTTAGGTTAAGATGTGACACTGTATGACATTTAGCTTTTGTGATATGATGAGGTAATGTGACATGACATGAGCATATGCCAAGAACCTAAGGTCAAAATAGATTCAAATAGATACACCTGCTTTCAGCCTGACCAGTCACTGCCAATTTGTAAAAAGTCTTCCAGACCACACACACATTTCTGACAACAATTGATGGTCATGACATAGATGTATTAATTCACAGGCAGAAAAGCTTACCACCTACTTATCCATAACATCTTTCTGTCTAATGGAAATTGATTAGAAAACATCTCTTCAGAAGCTTTACTTACTTGCATATTTAATTTTGGGCAGCTGCCTGTGCCAGACTCAGGGAGATTAGGCCTATACCAAAGGGCAGAATATCCCTCTTTTGATATCCACTACTGGTTTGCAGAGGAACAATGAATATATTGTCTCTGCTCTTATGGCCTGAGGGATCATTTATTTACACTGCATGTCCTTGATGGTACCCTACTTCACCCAGTCCTGAACCCCCCATCCATTTAGGGGATTTGTTGAAACTTGCTGTCACTGTCTTCTTGCATGTCTTAATATGCTTTGGCTGAAGACCACAGCCTGAGGAGGAAAGACAGATGGTATGTGACTAGATTCAGTTTCAGGGATGCAGAAGCTGGCAGGCACTTTCACATCCCACAACTTCAGCAGAGCCAAAGGGACTTACCAAAACTGGGACTTGCACAGAACACACAGACACTCAAGGCTAAAGCTGTGATCCTGCTCAGCTGTTCAAATTTTGCTAAATTCCATTTCAATATTTCAGTTTAAAGTTTTCCAAATACATTGAGTAACACCTCAGCTCCTGCACAGGCCCGCTCAAGTCTTGGCAGATGGAAATAAGACAGTCTCTATTCTGCAGCACTGACAGAGAATTATAAAATATGGCTGGACCTTGTTGTATGTGTCCTGTGTAAGCTCAGATTTCTTTCAAATGCAAAGAAGACCTTTCACAATACTGCAAAAAATGGGATGTCGGAGGTCAGCAAGCCAAATCATCCTTTCATGTACTGAGTCAGGGCCAATAAGATCTGCTCTTTGCAGGTCTTCACTGACAAGTCACAGAATCATGGAATCATAGAATATGCCTAATTGGAAGGCACCTACAAAGATCATCCAAGTCATCTCCTGGCCCTTCACAGGACAGCACCAGGTATAACACCCTGTGCCTGAAAGCTTTTTCCAAGCACTTCTTGAACTCTGTCAGGCTTGGTGCTGTGACCATTTCCCCAGGGACTCTGTTCAGTGCCCAGCCACCCTCTGGGTGAAACACCTGTTGCTGAAACCCAACATAAACCTCCCCTAACTCCACTTCATGCTATTTCCTCAAATCCCGTCACTGGTCATGAGAGTGAAGAGATTGGTATCCGTCCTCCACTTTCTTCATGAGGGTATTGAAGACCACAGTGAGTTTTCCCCTCTGTCTCCTGCAGGCTGAACAAACCAAGTGACCTCAACCCAAAACTGCACACAACATTCAGGGTAAGGCCAGACCACAGTAGAGCAGGACCTGCTGTTACACACCACCAGAACATTATACACTGCTACAACTCCAGTTTCCTTTTCTGTAGTTCCACCTTTCTAACCAGTATGAATGTCTTTCTGGTTCCCAAAATATTTTTATTTTATTTTTTATAATGAAGGTGATTTCCTCACGCTTTCCCCTGTGACTACACAGGTTCATTGCTTATTTTCACCTTTATATGCATATGTTGTCATGGTGAAGCCTTATTTGAGTGAGACGATGGGGAATAAAAAAGAAATAAACCCAAGAGAGGAGATATTTCAGGAATGTGTCTTGCAAGAATTGCTCATGGATTTGCAAGTTTTATCACAGTGTCCAAAACTACGGAGTTTATGAACTGTAGCATTTTGAAGCCAGATCTCTCAATGTAACATTGCTGACACCAACAGATGCCTTTGTAGATTTGGATGTCAAGCTGTGATTCCTCTTACTTAAGTTTAACTGTCTAACGGAGATGAACACTTGCAGCTTTTTTCACTGGCTGAGAAGCAAGTACATTTAAAGGACAATTTATTTCACCTTCTTGGATACCTGCCATAGGTATCCAATGTTTTCTGTTCACAACAGATTCAAACAACAAGTTTAGATTTTATTCAACTTTTAGCTTTTAGATGTGAGAAGAAATTAACCTCAGCCTGCTAAGTTAATAATTTGTGAATAGATACTTCACAGCTGATAAGAAACAAAATAACAGCATTCTCAGAGCTCTCTCTGCTAAATATCACTGAGATTTGTACTACTGCACATCCTAAATTTACCCATTTTCTGATATTTACTTTTAATACTGGCATCATCCTCATTTTGTCTAGAAAGTCAATGAATCTTCAAGGCTAGTAACATAAGAACAGATGTTTTCATTATGCTAGTCAACTTTTGTCCATCATTAGTTGTTTTTAATTATCTTGCTTATAAAATTTAAAGTCCTAAAAGATCGGGACACTGCTTTATTTTTTACTTTTTTACCCACTTGTCTGATCCAGGTTTGTATATGGACCTTTTTCTTGATGTAAAAGCTTTACAGTAGTCAGAGCAATCTGATCACCTGGCAATGTTTGGTAGCAAAGTAGCAGTTAGATGAATAAGTAAAAATGCCTCTTCATTCTTGGTGTTAGGCTCTAACCTTGAGACTTTTAATTGAAATATTCAGAAATATTGGTTAGGGCCTTAGCTGTGGTCTAAATTCATCCCCCACTCTGTTGAGAAGAAACATTTTTCTCATTGTCTCTGCTTCCTTAGCCCTGTTCTGACATATTGCTAAATCTGAAAGAGGCTTTAAGCCATTTTTGTATTCATTGTTACTAATTATCCTTTCAGTTCTTTGATTGTGCTTTTGTTACTTTGGTTCTCAAAACTGAAACTGATTATACCAGCTTCTTGTTCTTATTTTTGTTTTGCTCCGACATAGATGACAAATGTGGTGCAACGCACATTCTCAGAGGAAAAAGAACAGTATAAAGGAAACTGATTATGAGAATGTTTTAAATAAGTGCACTGTTCTCAGGATCAAATATTAGAGAGAGGATTAAAAATTGGTTTTGTTTTTCTCTCTATAATCAATTCAAAGTTAATTGGATTTGGAATATGTCCTTTTTCCTATTGATTTTTGTGCTATTGTTCCTATTTGATTGCTGGTTTTCTAGCATGTCCCAGGCTTTTTGGATATTATTTTCTTCATATGTTTTTTTGGCTTCTTCCCATTTAGCTGCTTCTAAATCCACAGACACAATATTTTATCTTACTTTTATCTACTGTTTTGGAACAGAATTAATTCTGCAGAGCACCAGAATGGTTATTGGGCAGGCAGTATCCCCTTTCCCTCAAAAGGACCATCTAGGGTCAAACAAGGTTATGTGGTGAATTCATATGCATGAACTGTACAGATGAAGGTCCCTTTGGCCACAAAACCATCACAGAAGTCTTTAATGAGCGTTCTGTTTGCATGCAAAATAAAGAAACACCTTGTAAGCTGAGGTTTTCTCTTGACTGAATGGATCTTTAAGTACTCAAAAGCAGAGTTTTCAGGAAGGCAGGGTGATGTGCAGATACAGGAGCGCATGCTCGTTCTCCCTGTGTCTGGACACCCGAGCCACGGTCTCCCGTACAGATTGTGCTCACAAATATCTAAAGAGCTGTATCAAGTGTTAAGGCATAAAATGTACTGGTGTTCTCCTGCTGCCTTGACCACTTGCTGCCCACCTGCCAGCTGCCTTCTGTGGGTTTGCTTGCTGCCCTTTTCAGTGGTTTGGAATTTGCATTCCAGTCACATGGAGGACTGGGAACAAGAGAACAAGAGGAAATATAGCAAGGATATCCCCTCCTGTTGTTATGCAAACCCTGATGCCTCTGATACTCCTGTGACAGCTTCTGAATGCTGGGGTCTGCACATTATTAGAATATTTGATATAATCCTAAATGACACTCCAGGAAAGTGAGTTAGTCCCCCTTATTTCCTTGACAATTCTCTAGATTAACACTTGCTGCAGCTGCTATTCCAAAAGTAACTTTCTGATGAGGTCACTGTGCAAGGGTGACACTTTGTCTTTATTTGCTGGAAGGTACCACAGCAAAACCTTGGAAGGTACCATGGATATTAAAAACTTATTTTGAGTACATTACTTCACTTAAAAATAAGAGCCTCCAGAACAAACAAACTGAAAATACATACACTTCATTAAGTGGCTTTACAGTCCTGCATATATGCCACCTTATTTTCCTTGCTATCAGGCACTGTGAACAGTGGCAAAAAGTAAAAAAGGCAATGAGCCTTATTGCATAATGCCATGCACAAGACTAAACCTTGCATCATCATTTCACAAATCTTCTTGATGACTGGATGTTTGTTTTATAAGGAAATTAAGCTCCTTTAATATCTTCCAAGAAAGTCTGGCTTTTTGAGGTTGATATTCTTGATGGGCACCTTCATCAGCAAGTTTTGGAAAGCATCAGAGCTGGGGAGTCCTTTTTCTGCTGCATTGGCAAGAGCCTGCACATCAGCTCTATAGCTCCTGGCGCTCTGAGACACACCTCATGTGGTGTTAAACCCACACATCAGTTGCTATTTTCAAAACTGCCCTGTAGTACCAGGAATCTGAATCACTTCAGCAGCAATGCAGAACTCAACTTGTGGTCTTGGACCAGCTTTTGCAAAGAAACCTGAAGCAAGATCCCACAGAGAAACTGCACTGGAGAGTTTGGATCCAATTGCCTTCAAGCATTTTTTCAATCAAGCAGAAAAGTAATGTGCTTCTAACAGAACAATCTTAAAGGGAGCACAGAAGCATTGTTTTATCACATAAATAATGAATAGGACTCAAGGTCATTTCACACCAAGAGAAAATGAGATATTAATAAGAAAAAATTGATTGCTTTCAGAAAGCAAAAGTTTTGCATTACTTTCTGCTGCAAACAAAAAACAAGCATCTTCAGTTTCTAAATCAAAATACAGAAGTATTTTAGAGCCAGTTAGACTATCATAGGCAATTTTTTCTAGGCTTTTAAATCTAGAATGGTGATGACAGGTCAGGGGGTGAAGGGTTAGTTTGTGCCAAGCACCACCTCCAATAAGCTGTGTAAACACAACTGCATGAAATTTGGTGGCATAGATGTTCTGCCAGTGGGTCATACAATTTGATTCTATCCATAGCAAAATCTGTCCATGGGAAACAACTTCTGTTAAACGGTGCAGGAAGATTTATCTTGTACCACCTGTCCCATGGTGAACAAGCCACACAGTATTCAGAGAATAGGAGCTACTGATTGCTCCCTTTCTACACCAGAGAGAAATGAAAACAAAAAGTTTGCATCTTTCCTGCCATCCCATTGCTAATTTATGGTGAGACAACATCTGCCCTTCAAGGTGTTACTGTGTTGTAACAGATAACATTGTCTGGAAAACTGAAAGGTACTATGTGGATTACTTAATGCATATCTCCTGAAATGCAATGTTACTTGAACATTTAACAGGTACTATTGTCTTAATCTGCAGATTCCTCTTGTAATCTGGAGAACAAGAGAAGTAATCCTTTCGTTTGGGGTAGAAATAAACTTATCATCTATTACCATACATCTACAATTTGTCAATGTTCTTTAACCCTTCCTCATTGCCTCTAGTTTGAAGTAATTTTACTTTAGCTTTAACACATCCTCTAAGCTTACACTGGCTGCTATTCACAGAGGGGGTATATATCCTAAGCTTCTCTGTCTTGATATACATGGATTTTTTTCCTAAACCTGGAGGGACTAGGGGCATTAACTGGTAAAATCTTTATTTTCCAGAAAAAAAAGAGTTCTGCCAAGAAATGCAATTTTGATAATGTCCAAGTCCATACTTACAAAAGTGCTTTAAATGGCATAAAGCTGTAGTGCTGCAGGTAGATGCAGCTCTATCTTCCTCCCTTCCCTCACCCTCCTCACCTCCGCCCTGTGCACCCAACCAGTGCAAACTGGTATGGCTGAGGGGTGAAAAGCAGTAGGAAACAGGCTTGAGCTCTTATAACAGCTAGTTTCAAACTGGATCAATTCCCTGCTCTGCCTTTGCAAGACACCATGAGGATGGCTGTTTTGGTGCCAGAGCCAGCATGGTGCAAAGGGCAGGAAAACATGGGAAGGCAAAGAAGGTGTAGGAAAGAGGCAACATGCAGGAGCCTTACCTCCTCATTGGGGTGCTGGGAAAACCACTAATTTAAAAACCTGATCTTGGAAAATGTAGCTAGACTCCATTCAGATTAAGGAAATTGAAGAGAAACTTGGGTTCCCATTTAGTGACAGAATGGCAGATTTTCAGGAAGTGACAGCCCTTGCTCTAACAATAATAAAAAACTAAAATACTATTTTCTGCCTGGCTTCTTAGGCCTGTCTCTGCAGTATTTGGCCTGATCTTAGCTGAGTCCTAGATCAATCTCATGGAAGACAAAATGTCATTGAATAGTTCAGTGAGACAGATGATAAAATGAAAGGATGTTTATCGGAAGGTGTAATGCTTATTTCTGTACAAATAAGATGAAAAATAATGAAGCATGTAGATATTCTACCTATTGACATGTATTGATTGCTGTTGTAACTCAAGAGGGAAGTAAATTTAAGATCTTGCCTTTGTCTGACACATTATTGACTACTCAGGTCTGTTCTGGTTCCAATAGATAGAGACAGAAACCAGGGTTAATATCTATCATCTGATCCAGAGTAGCAGTTCCAGTAATCTTCCTCTTGGGCAAAAAGCGAATCCCTTTTAAAGTGTCTGCAAAACCCCAAAGTCAGAAAGATCTAAGAAGGAGTAAATAAAGTAGAAGAGGGCAGCCAACTCACATAGTTTCCATGTCATATTCTCACAGTCTAACATTCTGTTCTCTCCAAGGAGGAAATAACAATATAATGTACAGCCCTGCCACTACTGCTATTAATATCTTGGAATGCATCCAGAAGCACATGGGTGCAGGAGAATACTCTGTTCCTGGTAATCACATAAATGTTTTTCTGTTTTCCTTTACGAGGCTGAGTCTGGATCTCTTTTGTATGCTGCACTGCAGAAGTCCTTATTTTCCAGCTCCTCGAAGACTGGGCCAGTCAAGCTTCCCTTTTTAAAGGCAAGTTGCCACATACAGAAGTACTACAAGTTCCAAAACAATGTATGAGCTATTTTAGCTATTTCAGTAAAAAAAAAAAAAAAAAAAAAAAAAAAAAAAAAAAAAAAAAAAAAAAAAAAAAAAAAAAGCCAGTGAGGCAGTGAGGGGGGATGGAAAGTAAAAGAAAAACAGAAAAGAAAACCACTACATAGTGAAAACAATTTTTCCTAATGTTTAAAAGAATATGCACAAGCAATTACCCTAGGAAAAATGTTAATGATTTCATATTACCTTAACAAGGTAAAGTTTCTCCTCAATACACAACTGCACATACTTCACATACCACTGGTGTCTCTGAAAATTCTTTCCTCAGAGGCTTTGTATGGGCAACATCCCCGGCGTAGCCTGTGTGATGAATGCCTCAATGGCCAGCCAGGGGCCTCCCCTCCAGATGCAATTGTCCATCATTAGGTACACCTGAGCTCTAGAAGGACACAGGGAAAGGCTGGCTTCTTCAAGACAGAGGTGAAAAGTGACCTCCAAGTACAGGCTATAAATAGGAGGTACTGCTTTACCCATGCTGTCTGAAATTTTTTCTTCGACTAATTTAAAAGTAAAACCTAATGGGAAAAGTAATGGAAAACCAGGGGGACAAAATGCTACATCCAGCCCCCAGGTAGCATCTGGGCTGACTGGCAGGATATAGTTGAATGCAGCTTGTGAGCCTGGACTTGCCTCCAAGGGCACCCACAGCAGTGATGTACCTGCTCAGCCTGGCTGTGCATTGGCTGTGCCACAAATGGGGCCAGTTCTGCTGCAGCAGGACTGGCTGTCTCAGACACTGCTCACACAGATACTGGCTTGGTCCTGAAGCAGCAGAGCTGTCTGTGTGTGAGTATCTGAGGCTTTAGCCCTGCCAAAGCTGTGCTGGAGGAGGCAGTGCAGTGCCTCCTGCACCCATCCACAGCCTGCAGTGGAGCCACAGGGCCATGCTGGGTGGCTCCTCTCCCTAGGGAGCTCTCTGGGGACCTGGAACACTGAACTGCAGAGCAGGCATACCTGTGCCAAACCATTTCTTGGGGGAATCCAAACTCCTCTGTCTTTGAGCCTGTACTAGAGGGATTCCACTACCCGAGCAAGTTGTTCTGAACCTTCCTTAGACATCTTTAAAGTAGTGCAGACACACTATTGAAAACAGCCCCCATAACCTCCACTCATTCTACTGGATAACCCAAGAGTAGTTTGTTTTTTCATAAATTCTAGAAATGTATGGAAAGGATACAGAAAACACTTTTTTCCTGCTAGTATTATTGTTATAGCAAGATACCTGAAAACATAAGGTTTTATGTGCAAATATAAGCTTCCTCTGAGAGCTCTAGCTATAAAGATATTAACCATTTTGACACTTTGGGCTAGATTTCTCTTAAATTCATTTCAACAGAGTGCTCAGAAATCTCATTTTGCAGTCCAATGAAAGTTGCATTGAGCATTAATGGGCTGGCAAGATGCTCAGACATGGTTTTATCTGAAGCAGAGAAGCATACTTGGTGCTGGATAGGAGTTCATAAAACAGAGGGTACTGTGCTCCTGGTGCCCACCACAATCAGGTAGAAAGGGGCTGAATTAAACATCTGAACATTCGGCCAGCTGTCAAGGATACTGGTTGGAATGTTCATGTGGACTTGTGGGTTTGTTTTCTAGATAGATGTATTAGTTCATTTGTTTCTGACTTAATTGAATTTACAGCGACTGGACTACTCAGTAAATGTGAAACAAGTATTCAAGATATTCAAAGATGCAAATATATTAATAGATCCATGATAAGTTCATTGTAATTCTGTAGGAAAGGAAAGGGAGGGAGAAAGCATTGCTTCCATGACTGTGGAAAGAGACCTTTTGGATTTGCTATTCCTGACTTCTTAATAATTAGAAAGGAATCCAAAAGCAATGCTGCTCAAAAAATATGGCCATGGAACACACCATGCAGTTTCACAGCCTCAGTATGTCTTGCTCCATCTTTGGAAAAAAATTGCTTGCATTTTATTTATTGAATAAATAAATTCTTCCTATTATTTGTGGACATTTTAAAGTAGGATGAAAATGCCATAGATTTCCTTATCACTCCATTTCTCTTCATGTGAAAGCAAAAGGGTCACCATGGAGCTGGGCAGACACAGATGCATGAGGACAGTGCAAGGTCAACATTCCTGACAGAACTTACGCAGATCACACGGAGGTGACAGACTGTGAAAGAATTAGGTAGACTCCTAGTGCTCACAACAACAGACATGTCAAATAAATATATGTAATTAAGCCTGAAAAGCACAGTCCAAGCTATCAAAAATTTTACTTCCTTTTAATAGACTGATTTCATATTCCCAGGAAACATACTTAAATCTTCTTGGTCATAGCCAGTGACATAAATGGAGGGAGAAAAACCTCAATTTATGTCTTGTTTATAAACACTACCCCACTTCAACAGTTCCCCCTGTAACAAGAGGAAAGGAGAGCTCAGAACATACCCAAGGGCAGAGCAGAGAAGACTGCAATGGTAATCTCTCCCAAACTGGCTTGATGAAGAAAACAAAGGACAAAACAAAAGAAAAGAAAAATTCAAGTAGAAAAGCACTCTTCCCACAAAACCCTGAGAACCTGTGCCTCTTTTGACCTGCTGCCATGATTTGGAGGTGGATAAAGAAGAGACATGAGCAATTAAAGGAAAGCCGCAAATACTTGTGCCTTTTTCAACATAAAATTACCTGTTGCAAACACCCTCAAGTGCCTAGTGCCCCTAGGACCATCTGTTTCTATTGAAAGCCTGTGGGCAATTTTATCCACAAAATAACAATGCTCACTCAGAGCAAGTCTAGAGTCCTTAGTAAAGAGTAGATCTATCATTCTGCTCGCCCAGTTTTGGATCCAGCTGGGCTGAAGATAAGAAACCTTTTACATTAATTGCTATTCTAGGATCTGGATACAGTTAGCTCATCAAGCTGGACCAAAGAATATGGAAATGTAGGAAGCCAGAACTCCAGTAAACATCACTATAGCTAAAATATGCAAGGAGAGAGTATGAAGTAGTCACCTCATCAGCCACAGCACCAAGCAGATTGTACTTGGACCTAAGATAAGTCCCTTTCAGCTCTGTGACAGCAAATGGCTGAAATTACCACTGGAAAGTGAAAGCAGTAAGAGCAGTATTCTTACAGTTCCTAAAAGTCCCCTTAAGAAGATCAAACCTCTAACACAAAGCAGCTAGGGTCACTGTGGGTAGGAGCTGGGATGAAGATGATCTATTTCTATTAAACATTTTCACTCTGCTAGAAGTGACCTTCTGCTAGAGAAGCTGGTCCTTCAGAGGAGGAGCAATATTTGTGATGAGCTACTCATCTCCTCGGTGTTGTGAATGGGTCACTGTGGATCCCTTGAATATATTCCTATGGTGCAGCTACTGCTATCTATGAAACAGCATCAAAAAGTTGGAGCTACATTTAAAATAGCTACTCATGGAGGAAAATGTTCCAGCCAGAGTAATAGAAAGTTCTTCAGAAGGTAAAGAAAGGACACATATCCAGGCCCAATATGCCCTGAATATTGCAGTTATATCATTCATAATAACTACTGACAACTATCAAGTATTTCTGATGTTCTTTTCATGTTTAGATATATCTTTAAACTTCACTGCCAACTGTTGAATGGCCTAAGATATCACATTGGGGTAAAGAGCTATCATTACAGTGTGCTTGTGATTTGTGTAAACAACATTTAGATACAAATCTTACACATATCACTTAAAGGAAAGATGGAGCAATTGGATGTGAAGCCCTGGTTACTAATAGCAAGCACTGAATTAAAATAAAAACCTGCTTGTCTATTAGGTTTTTCTAGGGATACTCTGAACAATTTGTAGAAAGCAAAGCCTTATTAACTGAAAACTGATTATAATTAAAGTGTTCATGGCTGGTTAGCCTGATTAGGAGGCAGCTGGGAGAGGGAGTATCTTTGAGGGATCTTTTTTCTTCCCCAGGCATGGACTGAGAGAATTTGCAGGACAAGCTGGAACTCTGCTTTTGCCCCTCACACTCTGTGCACGTACCTGTTTATTCATCAGAAGGATTCAAAGCTATATATAGTCATTCCTATGAGATAACATTGACCTAAATTCTTTGTGGGGGAAAAAATATACTTTGCCTTAAAGTAGCTATCAGAGAGTGACCACAGATTTCCAATTACCCACAAAAACAAATACTTTTTGCAGTGGTTCCTTCTATTACATCCTATTTTCAGAATCTTTTGGGCAAGCTAACAGAAACTCCTAGATAAACATATTCAGGTTAATAGGCTTATCTAAACTCTTCCTCATCATACAGCAGAGCCCATCACTCAAAAAATCTCTATGCCATTTTGACATCTAGACACCAACAAATGAAGTCTCCATGCCATGGTAAAGAAGTTTTGTGATTAGTTGCATCAGAGGGGATTATGTTTGGTTACATTATCCTCTATGGAACAGCAGCAGGAGATAGGTTATTTTTTGTAGATATTAACATAGAGAAGAAGGAAGCTGCAAGCAAGTTTAAGATCTGAAGTTTAACAGAAGTAATTGAGCAGCTCAGTAGAGTGATTCATGTCAGCTGTGTATCTGATATTATCTCTGGTACTGGTACTAAATGTCCATTTGGTTCACAAAAGATGAAAAGAACCTCTGGATGAATGGCAGCAACTGTGCCAGGTGAAATACAGTTCAAATAAACATTCACATGAACACCAGTTCAGATACCTGTGCTGAAAGGTAAGGAACAACCTGTACTTTCTGAAAGATCTCAAGGTTCTGGATCAGAGTAATAATCTATAAAAGCAGACTTATGGCTCCCTTTGTATCTACAGAAGGCCAAATTGACTTCCTGTTTTCGGAGCACCGTGGCTGCCATTACAGAGCAAACAATACCAAATGAAGAGTCAATTCTCTCAGTATTGCCTTCAGGTTCAGAAGAGGAATGAGTTGATGGATCTCAGAGCCCCTCACCACTCATTGCTATTTGACATTTTTTTGGCAGACTGAGGAATTCCAGGCAAACTGTCAGGGTAGTTATGTATGGATTTGATTATCAAAGCCAAAAATTCTTATGAACAGATTATGAAGAGAGAATCACATCTTTTTGCTCAAGAGACAAAATTAATCTCTGAGTTTTGGAATCTGAGAAAAGGAATACCCACATCCACATCCAAAAAGGTAAATTTACATGCCTCTCATTTCCCACTTCTGACAGCATAATTCTGTTACACAGAAAAAAACAGGTACAGCATGGATGGACAGTAATTAATAAGATTATTTGGCAAGACAAAAGCAACCAGTGGTTAATAATGAAACGACTCAAAGGCACTGAGTTCTTATTGAATTCAAGTTCAAAATTTTTGCCATCTGCTACAACAAAAGAGCCTTCTGACTGCATCATTACAGCAAAATTCAGTCTTGATTATGTGAAGACTTCCACTTCCTTTGTTGCATCTCAGTAGTCAATGATTAACTATGAATGTATGGTATTGTTAACACTAAGTAAGACAATATGCCATTACCTCGTAGAACAAAGGGGAAATTTCATTATCTTTTCTGGAATCTAAATGAATAATTTTGTTCTGGTGAGACGTGCTTTGAGCATGTCTACTCTGAGTAAATATTGCTCTTATTTTTTAATTCATAATCATTTTGTTACTGGTATACTTGGTGGTCAATACAAAATACCTACACATAAATATTCCAAAATCAGTTTTAAACCAATTACCTGAGGCACAGAAATACTATAGAAATATAGCCATACTATGCTGATGAGAATTTTGGGGTGGGATGCCAACTCTGCCCTTGAACCCATGGGTGTCAGTGAACCAGATGGGAGGTTAGCCTGCCCCCACCTACTCCTAATTCAGATGAAATTGTGTGTGCACACTGCCAGATTTAAGGACAGCTTTGATATGCCACAATCAAAATAATCATAAATCCTGGCTCAGTTTTGGACCAGCTGCAAAAAATAATTTCAGTAAGACCCTTATAACCAACCATATTTTTAATGAAAGGTGTTTCAGAAAAGCCATGTTAAAATAAGCCTCTCATCCTTCCATGTGATAAAATTGCATAGTAATGTGACTTGAGATGATAAATAGTTTTTATTTTTCTCAGCTCAAAATAGGTCTTAAAGGATCCCCACGTTTTGCAGCTAAAACAGGGGGCGATTCAAATGTTTACTCTATATTTCTACTCCCCCAGACTCTGTATAAAGTGTTGGAAATACGGTTGTGGTGGGTTGAGCCCAGCCAACAGCCAAACACCCACCCTTGCTCACTTTCCTTTCCCACAAGACAGGGCAAAAAATGAACACATGCAAGAGGACTTGTGTATCTAGATAATAACCATTTAATAGGGAAAGCAAAAGCTGTGGTCATAAGCGTAGCAAAATATGGAATTAGCTCACTACTTTGCATCAGCAGGCAGATGTCTAGCCAGTTCCTGGCAAGCAGGGCCTCAGCACATGTAATGCTTGCTTGGAAAGATGAAATCCATCACCACAATTATCTTTCTTTCCTCCTTTTTGCCCTGAACTTTTCTTCCTGAGAGTGGCATCACATGGTATGGAACACTTTTTGGTCACTTCAAGTCTGCTCTGTGGGTCTGCTATGTTGTCCACTCTCATCTTTCCTATCCCTCAAGCAAAACTCTGGGGTGTTAACACTGTCATAGAATTTCCAAAAGGCAAAGCACAGCACCATACAGGCTGCTGTGAAGAATGAGTCCATCCCAGCCAGACTCAGTACAACTGCTAAGGTTGGTGAAACTATTCAGAGATAAAATGAATGTAGATGAGAGAAACAAGTGTCCTAGAGCATTTGTAGCATGGATGTACTCTTGATACTATAGCCATGTGATCAATCTCATACCAGTTTTGAATACTTTTATTAATGCTGTTTTGTGGGGCTTTTTTGGTCAGGCTCATTATTATTTTTTTATTATCATCATTATCATTACAATTATTATTATTTTATTGCCTTAATTACTACAGATATTTTCAGAAATTTGCACTTTTCTTTTATCCTGATTACCAAGCTGGACTTTGCAAGCAACTGCTTGAAATGCACAAAACAGTGGGGTTGTTCTAGGAAAACAAGCCCTGTAGCCACTGTACATTAATAATATCATAGGTATTTTACTTTTTTTTTTTATTTCAGTTCTCAGGATTGATAATCATAAAGATCATCCTGAAACATGATAAAGCAGTTTTTATTTTCAGAAGAGTGATTTTGGATTTGTTTATCTGCTATTTCAGCCATGTCAGCAGAAGTTGAAGACAGGCTTGTATGTGGCAAACTACTCTGACTTTTCACTGTCAGATACTTTATGAGCTTGTTTGCATAAACACAGGAACATATGACTTTTCTGTGTAGATTACTCAGGTTTCCTCTTCAACAGCTCTCCCTAAGTGTTTCTTCCTTTCTTGGGAAACAGCACCAAATCGAAATAACTGAAATAGATACATGAGGAGAGACTGTTTTTCAGCGTCTTACGTTAATACAAGTACAAATTTGTCTTGTGACAAGTGAGACATACAAAAGAAATCTGCTTTAGTGCCTCTGTATGACAACTGGAGAATGCAAGATTGCCAGAGGTGTTATGTTTTACACAGGTAAATTGCAGGCTATTTTCCTTTGCATGCAGGCTTTTTTGGTGTGACTCTTAAAAAGACATTTTTACTGTGTACATAAATTAGGTATTTTCCAAAATACTGTGCAGTTAATCTGAAAGTTTAATATAAACAAAACCACCAGAAAATTAGTTTTTAAATCCTCAAATAAATAACCTCAAACCGTTTAAAAGCAGCAGTTCAAAATGAATTTTCCTCATTGACTTGACCTCTCATTATTATCAGTGTATCCAAAGGTGGAAATGTTTTTGTACTGTGAAACCAAGACCTTTAAAAATAATATCTACTTGTGGCTAATGGAATCTAAATGTTTATATACAAGAAACTGAGTGCCAGGATGGCTATGTAAGAAAGATCAATTCAACAAAAATAATAACAACAAAACCAACAAAACCTCATTTATTATTGCTGCAAAAAAATGTAATTTACAACAATCCCTGGCAAAAAACCCTCCTGAAACAAACTTTGCCTCACACAGCCCTAGCTAAAAAACAGATCACAAAACCTTAAGAAGCCTTTAGAAAATATGCTTTTACAGCTAGTCAAAATTTAAATACATATATATGTTTACATGTAAACAAACTTTTTAATGATAAATTCCCAACTAGGGATGGCAGTGGAAAGGAAAGAGCATATCTGCTGACTTGCCATTCAAGAATATTGCACAGACTGATGCCTAGAGCAATTTTATGGGTCTTTAAGTTGAAAGCTGATAAGTCAGCCTAAATAAGGGAAGTGATTTGTGCCTTCATCTCAGTGTGAGTGCTCACTGAGGTGGTATGCTGTTTGCTAAATGAGAATTGTCAAAAGGTTGTAGCTTTTATCCTGATGTGGAATGGAAAATATTTTGAAATTTCAAAGTTTTCATGGGTGAGACAATATAATCTGCTGCTCTGTGTGTGCCTAATTAAACAGTGAATCACATAGCTCAGGTAATAACACATAGAGAAAGCTTTAATATTAATAACAAGTACTGCAACATTGCTAGTGTTTGTCAAGTTTAGCTTCCTGGGGATTTTGTTTGTTTATCCTGCTATGGAACTTGAATTCATCTCCATGTTATTACTTCAGCTATTTTCAGAGAACAGTTCTATAACAATTTCCATTTTTGTTATTCCATTCCAGAATGGAAAACAAAAAAGGCTTTCAGAACTATTAAATGCAGAAGGATGTTCTTTTTCACAGCATGGTAATATCCCAGCTAAGACCTAACCTAACTAGAGAATTACTTTTTTCCATGGAGTTGTGTTCTGTATGTTAATACATGCAGCATATAAATTCTGCCCCAGGCTTACCACAGTTCAAACCAACAAATTAAGTTAAATACACATTGGGCTATTGGCACTAACAACTACTACATCATACCAAAATTAGTTAAAATACACTCAGTGGAAATATCAAGATAAAGGCACATAATTATCCTAAAGAGGGGAAGAAAAAAGACCAAGAGATAATAGTACACCAACTCATATATATATATATATATGTGTATATATATATGTGTGTATATATATGTGTATATATCTATCTATATATATATATATATATTTAAGCCAGTAGGCAGCTTCTACACCCTATGGACCTTCCAGGCATAGGAGCTGCCTTCTGGCAGGTAATATCCTGCCCACTGGCCAGGTCTGAAAAGACTTTAAAATGGTTGATAGAGGAAGAGGACTCAGACCAGCACCCTCAAAGGAAGTTGTATGTCTAATTCCACATATCCAGACATTTGTGGCTGTAGGAAAACACAGTGCTGTTAAGGTGTAGGAAGGTGTGAAGGACCACAGCAGGGTGCTGACCAAATTAGACACATCTATATTTATAATGGCAGCTAAGCAGGTGTTTTTGAAATCTCCAGTTTGGACTTAATTAGATTGCAGCATCCAAGGACTGATACAAGCTTTCTGGGCATTGTCTTGCAGGCAGTGGTAATTAAGCCCACAGAAATGTCAGTGCTTTCTAAATGGTAGGAATGTGGTTGACTGAACAAGAGAAGTATGGCTGGGAATGACAAAAGCTGAGCACACCAATCATGCAGAAAGACAGAAAGAAGCAATGGAAATCAGAGAGGAAAAAGAGATTGGGAGAAAAAGGGAATTTTCCTTCTCCCTCGCTTTCTTGTCAAGACCCTACTTTATTAAATGCCTTTGACTAAGTTGTGACTAACATCTCTTGCTCTTACCCAAATGGGGTTCAAAGCCATTTTTCTGAAGCCTAAATACACAATCCCTGGTATTGTCAGGGAATTTGTTCCTGGGCCCTCCTGCAAGGATTTAAACACTTTTGCTGATCTCTGGCTATTGGAGATCCCAGTGGCTAATATTACTGTCTGCATTGTCTGCAAAGAGGCTTATTAATGTTTAAAACTATACCTTGTGTTTTTCTAGGTTTAGGTGTAGTTTAGAAACGCATGTTTACTTTCAGTGATAATTATGATTTTTTTCATCATGAAGTGCAAAACTGCTTGGTGCATGAAGGAGAAACAAACACTGCTGCAGTGTATTAGTGATGAGGTTGGTAGGCATCAGAAACTTCTCTTTCCTAGTGGAACACTTGCTCTATTCCACCGAAGAGGAAAAACAAGTGTGCACAGCTAAGTTCTCTTAAATTATGTACTAAATTACTTGCAAGAATAGCCAGCAAATATTTTCTACACTAGAGTCTAAACGGATAAATGATAACATTATTTGTTTTTTACTTTTTCCTGAAGATAATAAGTGGGCATAGTTGCAATCAACAAGTTTTTATAAGTGACACATATGTAGTGACATTAATAGCCCATTTCAAAATGTATTCAGTAAACTAATTTTTTTGTAAACAAGCAATTAGAAATTATCCCTAGATCTAGTTGTTCTACACTACAAATAAATGTATTATGGTGCTCCTTATTTGTTCATATTTTTTAAAGATAGATTGCTTACTCATTATTCTTTAGATGAGTGTCTTTCAATGCACAGTAGGTTCTGTGAGTCAAGCTTGCATTACAAAGATGTTGTGAATGCTTTCTTTGAAATTGCTGAAGTTCTGTTCTGCTTTGACAGTGAGTATGCAAGAAACAGCAACTCCTTGTGCATCTGATCTCCTCACTGTGTTTACCCCAGGTCACTGAGAGCACAATATTAATATTGAATATACTTTTTCTGCTTTTTACTGCTTTAAGGCTGGAGAATCAGGTCAGACAGGGAGAATAAGGTTATTTCACTTCAGTCAGATAGCTTTGCCAGACATTTTACAGTCAGTGTGATGATATACCTTGTATTTTTTCTATGTGAACTGTTCAAGAAATATCCACCTAACACCAGAGAAGTGAAACTGCAAGTATCTTGAACCAGTTCTGACAAAGGAAATGTAAACCAACATGCAAAATTCTGAAAATATGGATTATTGTTCATATTCCAATCCACTAGAAACAAATCTTTTTTTAAAAAAAAAACCTTGAATAATTATCTCAAAATTGAATTATTTACTTACTTTTAAATGGGGTTTGATAACACTTCATTAGCAGATGTGAGCTTGAAATATATTTTGTTTTTCAGAACTCATTTGAGCTATAGCCAATATATTTGGTACAGACTTGATTAAAATTGACAGAGTTAAAGCATTTTAGGTGAGTTACAAAAAGATATTTTAGAAAGAAGGTACATACCAATTTTCCAGCATTTATGGTTTTCTTTTAAAATTACATCAAGTAGTAGATCCAGATATGCAAGTGTGACTATAACAGCAGGCCTTTAGCTTTCTGTGGAGCCAAAGGTTACAAAGGCTTCCTAAGGTCTACCAGGTGACCTCATGGCCTTTATGGTTTTGGCTGCATATGGTCAACACTCTGTAGCCTGGGGCTCTTTGTAAATAGCAAGCAGAGGTACTATTTTTCTCTGTCCAAAGCTTTTTATTGAGGAGTGCTCTAATTAGTGTTTTATCAAAAATGTGGGGAAGCGAGTACTGTGCTTTCAGATCAAAGCACCTGTTTTTAATTAGTTGTGTTAGAATTGCTAGGCACCATCTGAGCCTGTCTATTGAACTAGGCACATGAGGAAACCCATACACAGGGATATCTAGATTTTGAATTCCAAGTAAACACACAGGGAAAGTTAATTAAGATGGTCACATTTGTAGCTGCCTTAAATGTAAACCAAAGACTTAGGTGAGCTCCACATTGAAAATTTTAGTTTCTGTCCTCACAGGCTCATGGTGATGGACAGAAGTATTGGCAGGCAAGTTCTTTCACACTGGTTCCTCTCTACTGACTTTTCAGTGCCCATGAGTTGGTTGTCAGCTTCCTTCATCTGTTGAAGACACTCCAAAAGCTGAGTTACGTGCACCTGGAAATCTCCCAAAAACCAGGAAATTGCAACTTGTCCAACTGGATTTGAGAGTACAAGGTAGAATATGAGAGATGTGCTGCTGAAGGGGAAATTCAGCATCCTGTCACTGACAGGTCATATTAAATATGTTTAATGATAATGTGGTACTGACAGCTCCCTGCACTGCAAAGAGCTCTGAATCAGCAATTATGCTTCTTTTGTGCCTGTAAAAAGTAGTAGACACTTGACTTCTTGTCATGGTGTTTTCCTCCTGTCTTGGAAGACAATCAGGAGCACTTGTGAAGCAAAAATGCTTCACACAGACCTTGAGGAAAGGTTGAAATAACCAGTGCCTTTGTTGAACAGTGAACTCTAAGGCTGCAAAGCCTGCAGAGGAAGGCTGTCTCCAGCCTTACAAATATCTGCCTGTGCTCCTTTCAAAATGTAAGTCTTCTGAGATCAGTAAATTATTCCCTAGATCCTAGATTAAACAGGTGAGTAATCTACCTCACTTCATATGTGGTCATCAATTCCCAAGCCACAGGTGATGCATCCCGTTCAAAAGGGAAGAGAACTTGAGAAGAGGGCAGTTTTATTCTGAAGAGAATATCTGGTTCCCAAGAGTTAGCTTTATTCCTCCATTAGTAGAAAAATACATGTCTGAGTACAATTTTCTTAGAGATTTCCCCAATGGAGCAACTGATGCCAAGCATGAAGTAAATATTAAGCGAGGCTATTTGAAGAACAATCATTATAGCACAGTAATATCCAAACAGAAAGCCAAAACAAACCAAAGAAAAGAAAAAAGAAAATCCACAACTCATTAAAGAAACATTTTTTACATTGTCACTCTTTTTCAGGTATTCTTATCCTTGGTTTTCTATCCACACCTTTCCCTGTCTGCAGGAACAAGACTTGAGGAAAAGTGGGGATTTTAGAGTACTTAAGAGAAACCACTTTTTAAAAAAGCAAACTCCCTGTGCTGACTAAATCAAAGCTGTGGCTCTGCTATATCATACCAAAACTGGTTTCCTGACTTACGTGTATTGTGTATATGCAGTTATGTGCATAAAAAGAGAATGTGAGGAATGTCAGGACTAGACCTAGGAGTTCAGCAAGATGATCTTCAGTGCAAGGAATGTTTGACTCAATCTATATTAAATCAAAAGTTTAACATGAAGCTTCTTTTAGAATTGCTATTTTTCTAATTGAGAAGACTTAATGAAGGAGGAAATTTTCCTTAAAGAGTACTTGTGCTCAAAATCAAAGAAAACAGAAAGAAAGTAATACTGTTTGTCATCACCTTAAGGCTCCTTCCTTGTAATACTGAACAATCTATGAGCAGATCATAAGTGCTTGTTATGCAACAGTGATGTTGAGACTGCTTGTGAACAGTTTTCTGTATTTATGCAATGCCTGATATTTGTTTTTCTCATTGTGTTGATTAGTTGTGACTGGTCAGACGAGTCATATGGTGTTGTTTCTGTTCTCAGATTAGAAGAGTGCACAAATTCTCATGTGTCAAGTGGTTTTGCTAATAATTACTCTGGCAGCTTTAAGGCCAAGATGTATGGTAACAATCCATACGTTTTTTTGAAAATGAATACAGAAAGAGAAAAAAGTGAGGCTGAAAAGAAAACAAACCCTGAGCAAACAGTCACATAAAACTATTTGCCATGCTTGCCTGCAGAGCAATACATATGAACGTTCTTTTGTTTCTTGTTGAACATGTGCATGTGCTGGGAACCCAGCTCATTACTTTTGTTTGTGAAAAAGTATTTCAAAGGGATCTTTTGTGTTTGCTTTACTTTACATTGTTAGTCAGTTTGATGGGATTTTTTTAATTTTTCTTTTAATGGTTATAAATCTATATCATATTTTGAGGCCCAAAATATTACAGCAGGACTCTGACCCCCTCTCTCTGAAGTGGTAAGACCTATATAAGGGGCAAAACACTCCCTACAGAAAGGCTTGAACCATAGAAAACATTGGGCTTACTTTCTAATCACATCTAGATGTTTAAATCTTTTCATCTTGGCTCTGATAAGAAGTGGTGGCTTTCCAATAAAAACTGATTTGTCTCAAAACCTTCAGAATTTCAATTTTTTTTTTTTTTTTTTTTAGCTGAAATTTCCCTGTTTATTTTTATGATGGTTATCTTTTCCCCTGAGACTGTGTGGAAAGAAATCAAGAGCCTAGGGCATGGATGAGTGTGGTTGACTTTGAACTGGTTAGCAAAAAAAGAGAGATAGGAAAGAGATCCATGTACTGTGCAATAAATCCTCCTCTCACCAATGGTGGAGAATAATGTAACATGATACACCATGGGGAGCAGGCTGAAGGAAAGTGAGGATCCCCTCACTCCCATCTCCACCAATACTTCCCACAAGCTGGCATAATAACAGTTATCTTTCTTAATGTATTTTTTCCAGATTTTGGTGCTTCCATGAGCACCAGGCTTTGGTGTTTCCATCAGCACCTCTACAAGCATTTGCTTCTCTGCATAGTATTGGGAAAAGAAGTCAGAGCAAACTCCAAGTGAGAAAGTGACCAAATGGCAAAGATAAGAAAAAGGCAAGAGACAAGAAAAGACAAGAAAAAGTTAAAACTGAAGCACTTCACAAGACATATTAAAACAGACCTGAGAGTTGGACTAGATAATCTAGGTTGAACCAGACAGTCTTTAAAGGTCCCTTCTGAGCAAACCATTCAATGACTCTATTATAAAAACTTACCAACTTATTTATACTTTAGAAACAGGAACTAGAGAGGAAAAATATTACTGTGATAAGTACAGTCTGGAAACATGAAGATATTTAAACATCCTTTTATAGTCACATTCTACTTAAAAGCAACATAGATTTTTAGCTATTTGGTGTGCAATTATGTCATATTTTTTTGAAAACTTCCAGAATTGGCTTTTCCTATCCTAATAAATCCATACTGAAAAGAGAAGAAAGTATCTTTAGATAAGAGAAAATCTAATGAAGGTTTGCACACGTTTTTACCATCACAGGAAATAAACTCAAGAAGATATTTGTGATTTTTCTTTTTCTTCCTGTTTTAAAATTTTTGATATTTAATGCTTAAAAGGCTAATTTTGGGAGGAGTATTCTTATATTTGAACCATGACCATGGAGTATATGACCAAATTCCTCCTGGTTGTGCTTCTACCAGTTGCTGTTGGACATCTGATGTCATGAGTTTCATGCACTGAAAATGGTTGTATTTATCTGAATCATACACAGTTCCTCTGCTGGACAAGTAATAGATTCATAACATTCATAGGAAACATTGAAATGCTGGGTAGAAGGGACTTAGGGAGATCTACTCAAAAGTCACAATCACAGTAGAAAACAACCAGGTCAGGTCAGATCAGCCACACTTTTTTCAGAAATTTTTGTTTGGGTAAGCTGAACCTCTGCTGTGGTTGTTGCCCCTTTCGCATCACCTGCTACTACAGAGTACCTCCTCTCTCATCTTTGAAGCTACTCTACATTTATGTATAATGAGTTCCTTTAGATAATCTTTAGCTCATTTTCACCAGAATAAGGAAACCCATCTCCCTCATCCTCTCTACATCAAGTCCTACTTCCCAGCCTTTACTTAGATCCTCTTCAGTTTTACCCCACCTCAACAAGGAGGTGCAAAACTAGACAAAATATTCCAGATGTAACCTCTCCAACAATGAGCAGAGGACAAGATCTACAGATCAGACCAATGTTCCTTGACCATACATCAGCTCAGCACACGATTTGCCTTTCTCATGAGAGTGATCTGACTAGACTCAGGTTCCCTTTCAGTGTGACTCTGTCTTGATCACCAGACCATAATACTGCACAGGGCTGTATGACCTGGTATGCAAAACTTCATGCTTCTCCTTGCTGAATTTCATGAGGTTTGTGTTGGTCCCATTCTCCAGTTTATCAGGGCCTACTCTTTGTTTTGATAATCTTACCCTCTGATTTAAATTTACTGAGGGTATATTTCAAAACCATCCAAGTCTTTAATGACTGTGGCTAAAAAATAAGGGCCCCAGTATCAGCTTCTGGTGTACTCTACTAGTTGCTGACCACCAGCCAAACATCAAACCATCAATTATTACCCTCTGAACCTGACATATCTGCCATTTTAAACCCACCTAAGAGTCTATATTTTTTCCTGTATTCTTCAGAGCTTGAAAGGCAAGATTATTTTGCTCTCAATTAAAGATGTTCAGGAAAGAAATTACATGTGGGTGCTCTTCTGTCATGCCTATTTAAAAATAGCACCCTTTTAATGTAAGTCAGGTAGAACCAGGCCCTTCTTTGATGAAGTTAATGGAAAATGTGTAAGGAAATTGCTGTAGAATGGAAGCTATCCTGTTATTGTGGCTAAACAAGCAACTGCTGCTCTGCCAAGCTGTGATAAGTGAAACACATTAAATCAAACCACCAGTTAAACCACAACTCCTTGATGGTGATTTTCTTATGCACAGTTTCTTAGTGGTTTAAACTAATGGCTTTTACTCACCAAATGGATTCTACCAGGATATGCACTTTGCCAGTTACCACAGCTCAGCTATACAGTAGCAATTCAATAAGAGAAGGTAATTAAATAGTTTTTGACCTTGTAAGTATACCATATATAAGGATAGATGTTGACATCATTATTAAAAAATTTATTCAGAAGATCAGATACATTTTTTTTTGTTGATGCCTTGGCAGGATGATTCAGACCTAGAAGAAGCTGGAAATAGAGAATGTTAGAGGGTTTTAATAATAAGCTTAAGTGTTAGAAGTGCCATTCTACTAATTTAAATTAGAGACATAATCAGTGCATAGCAGAATTAGTGTAATGGCAGAACTGCCACACAAGTGTGTTAAAAATAAATGGTTTTAATTTCACTCCTTTTATTTGCTACATACTTAGGGATACAGCTACTATGATATGTGACCTCTGCAAAAACAACAACAAAAAAATCTATGTCTATTCCCATGTTTGACCTGTTTATAAGGTAATTTTAGGGATTTTAATCTTGATATATGATTCTTCTCTCTCCTTTTTATAATTTTATTTTTGTATTATCTATACTTAATATGATGGAATGTTTGCTCTCCTTTTCATGAGATATATTTTTCATTGTTTCAATACTGTAGCATTCCAATAACATTTCTATAATCATCACACTCAGCCTTGTTGTTTGCCTTCTCAGAAATATGATTAGGATATTTTAAAGGACAGTGGCATGATTTAACAATACATTTTTAATATGACCTAAGATGAATTGTGAAAACATGTTCCAGCTTTGTGCAACCACTGAGTATAAAACCTCCATGGAGGAGTACTGTAATTAAGCCTTAGGAGTGCAAGACTTTTTATATATTGTGACAATGCCAGTGTACCATGAATGACATGACTGGCTTGCTTCCTAGAGATGGGGACCTGGAGAGGGAATGTCAGTCCAGAACATAATTACTGGATAGACTTGGCCAAATAATTAAACTGTAGTTATCACAGCACACTTGTCTCGCTTATAGGGATCCATTTTATCCAAGTAAAGAGTCCATAAAATCACATACTTATCCTCCCACCCTTCCCTTAGGACACAAAAATGGAAAGGAAGGTATAAAAGTATAACGTGCATGCTGTATTTTTGTTCCTGAACAATCTTTTGATCTTTTGCTGAAATAATTTTTTCTTGCTAGTTTGAAAGGACTTTTTTTGAATCTTGCATGAGTATCTTTTTTATTTATTTTATTTCTTAAAAATCTACCACTCTCTTTTTAAATAAATAGCTTTAAAATGTTCCTGAGCTAACTCCTTTCTTTCTTTATATGATTGTTACTGATATTTTTATGCCTTAGAAGTTTTGCCAATAGAGTTCATAGAGTTCAAGTTAAACTGATTCTTATGCAAAGGGTAGATTCAGGCAAGTTGGAATGAGTATCATAAGGCAAATATTTTGAGTTTGTAATGTTAATTTGAGAATCTCCTGGGCAGGCTTCTACATGCACCATACAGAAATTTTTATTGAAGTAAAATGATCTGAACAGTTGAGTCCATTAGCTATTTTGCAGCACTTCAGTAAAAATTAAAAAAAAAAAATTGCTCTTCACATTCATTTGTTACTACATTAGGAAGAAAAGAACACTGTCTGCTAGCCTTACTGCTTGTACTGTGCCATCTGTGCTTGTAAAAGTAATAATAAGCAATGAACTGCATATGCCATCTGTAGTCAGATCTTTAATAACAATTAGGTAATAATAATCCCCAAGAAATCACTTGTTAACTGTGATAATTGATTAAATGTAATTATTTTGTATAATAAACTCTAATCAATGTTTTACAATGCTGATAATGTCTTTCTTCACCCCCTTTTTTTTCCACAGTAAATTCCCCAGCATGTTTGAGCAGCTGTGCAGGAAAATTACTGATTTTCCTGGGTTAATGACTGATTTTCTACCAATCAAAATCCAAGATGCAGTCTGCTCAATTTTTGTTTTTCCTTATGAACAAGGTACAATGTAAATATAAAGCAACACTCGGCAAAATTCATTACTTCAGAGTAACTCCTTAGAAGTTTAAGGAGTTTAAGATTGACAATTCAAGCAAAAAGTTCATTGCAGTAAACTCCGGTATCATTGCATTGTTCTGTAGCAAAGGTGTTTCCCCAAAAAACTGGGGGTAACAACCCCAGGACACGGAAGGTGGTCAGTTGATTTGGTTGCAGCTCCAATCCTAAGACCCTAGTTCTACAAAGATTTAGATGTTAAAGCAGGTGAAGCACTCCACCACCTAATTTCCAGTATGTGTCTGAATTCCAGCTCAAACTTAAGCAGGAATTTCAGTGCTCTAGTAACCTGAATCTTTATCCTGATTTCTGCACAAATGAGTGGGGTCTTGTGCTCTTATGGCATATTCATTTTCATAAAGCCAAGCTCAAGCAACACTTGTGAGATGAGGGATTACATCTGAACAGCAATCTGTAGAACGTATGTTGCAATAAAAAATATCCTAAAAGGTGTTCAGACATGCCTCTCCAAGAACAAGACCAAGTATTATATTAACATAGTCTACTATGGCAATATAAGAGGGAAAAAAGAATCTTGGTTTAGTTACTATGACAATGTGAATCTCTTCTATATGACTAATGTAATTAAATCACATACACAGCTTTTAAAAAGCTCTTGGATTTTTTTTTTTCATTTTAACTATTAGATATGCATAACAGAAGGAAATGCGAGACTCAAAATCCATCTTACAGCAGTCAGCAAACATTTATTAGATAGAAGTGATCCTGATCCTCTGCAGTGAGTTTAAACTGGTAGCTCAAAAGCAAACCAATAACCCAGAAGCATGCAGTGCTATAAAAGTAAGGCTAAATTAGAGAGCTGCAGGCAATCACAATGCTATAATCTCATTGGGATCTCAGACACCTAATGGGATAGCTCCCCTGGCTGCAGTGCTGCTGTCACAGGAATGTTTAGGGGGTCCTCTCCAGATGATTTAGAGCAGCCCCACTGCCCAAGCAGCATTAGATAGAGCCAGTTGTCCAGGATTGTGTCCAGCCAGGTTTGAAATATCTCCACGTAAGGAGGCTCCACTGCCTTTCCGACCATCCCTGTATCAAAATATTCCCGGGATAAGTCAACCAAATGGCAAAGTGAGAGCAAGGCCCAGGCAACAGTGG
>JAOTQP010000001.1:23885429-23910917 GCA_026413545.1 Cichladusa arquata
GGGATTTGGGGAGCGCTGTGGGGCCGGGAATTGGGGAGCGCTGCGGGGTCGGGAATTTGGGGAGGGCTCCGGGTTCGGGATTCGGGGAGCGCTGCGGGGTCAGGATTTAGGGACGGCTCCGGGTTCGGGATTCGGGGAGCGCTGCGGGGTCCCGGCCCGGCTGGTGCGGGCTCGGCTCGGGGCGGCCCCGGGGCGGTGTGTGCCTCTGTTCCCTCCCGGCGCCAGGGACTCGCTGCCTTGCCTCCATTCAGTATTCCGTCTGTTTGTTTATTCTGCAGCGTTTAGGGCTATCCCCCCGGGTATCAGAGGAATTGCATTAAGGACTCGTCTATCTTATCGCAGGAGACAAGCTTTGTTCTCCCGGGGCTCTCTCCCTCCCCGCCGGGTGCCCGCAGCCGGGGAGCGGGGAGCGGCGGGCAGCGCTGCGAGCTGTGCGCTTAACTCCTTCCTTGCGGGACAGTTCTCGGCCACAGAGGAAACAGCAGCCGCTCTGTCCCGTCTCTCCCATTCAATTACTGCAGAAGGAGCACTGGAAACCAGGCAGGACTGCTTTAGAGGCAGGTGAATTGGGGTGATTGTCAAAGGTGCAATCTTGAAAAATAGTGGAGGAGTGCTTCAGCTGTGGGTGGATGAGAAAAGCCCTTGCTTCAGACTCTGCCACCACTCCCAAGTCTCTCTCCAGCTTTGAAGAGAGACAGTCCTTCATGCTCTGATTGATTGCTGGTACAAAGCCAAAGGCAGTGAAAACTGCAAGCCTCCCCCAGCCTAATGCCACGCCTCAGACCAGAATAAAATCAAGGCTGGACCTTTTCCTGGGGTAAATCAGCTTATCTCCCTTCAAGCACCTGACTTACACTTAACAGAAATATATATATGGGCTAGCGTGCAGACTGCACCATCTCATCCTTACACGCTGCTATTATCAGGATATGTGAGATTATGTGAGCAGTTTACATACACACGCAAACACAGCAATGCAATCACAAGCTAGAGTATGTAATGCAAACAGATGAGCCATCAGCAGAACTGGCAGAAGGCAAATATCTGTTTTAGCTGTTGGCAGTTTTGTGAAGTACCAATAGCAGTCACCCAGCTGAAGGAATGGAAATGCACCTCAGTGCATTTCTCATGTGTCACAGATTCTTCTCTAGCTGAAATCAGTGGGGCCAAAGTATCCTAGGAATCCTTCTGAAGGGGCTGCCCTTGCATAACAAAAATATCTCTGCTTGGACTATGAAACAAACTCCCTGACTCTACCTGTGAATTTCCTTTGAAAGTATCCAGCCTGAGCACAACTGAATACTCTGCTGCAGCTTGCAGTGATTTTAAAGGCATAAGAGAAAAAGACCCTTCAAAATATTCTAATTTACCAGCTATTTTAAAGAAAAAATGGGGCTGAAGTATCAGGAGAGAGATGCTTCCTTGTAAAACAGAGTTCATCGCTTAGGGTATGGTTTGCACAGAGCTAAAATTGCTTGCTTGTTTACAAACACATTTGTAATGTGCAAATATATGTAAACATTAAAAAACTCTATAGGTTTACAATTGTATTTTATTTGACAAAAACAAATTACAAGGTACAGAAAGCAAATGCAGAAATCATGACATGCAATAACAGTATGACCAAGACCCCCACAGCTCTAATGCTGGTGCAGGGCATACTTATTTCTGTGCAGAACCTCTCCAGTGCCCAAGTCCTGTTTGGAACAGGAGCCCTGGAGATGTTTATCTTTGTTCCAAAATTGTATTTTTAGACAGCATAAAACATGGCATAATAAGGGAAACTTACTCCAGTTTCAGCTATGCTGAAGGATATGCCAGTTCCCCAGCTGAGTGAACAAATGCCCCTCACCATTGGAAGAGATTGGGAAGACTGCTGATTTGCAGCCTTTTCTCACTGCAACCTTAACCAAACAGAGTTTAATTAGATCAATAGTGATCAAAGTTACTCTGGGCAAAGAGGACTTTCAGTTCCTTTAATAGTGATGAATCCACTGCCTCAGAGAGAAAAAACAGAAACAAAGCAGAAAATAGAAAGGGGATTTTTGACAGTCCTAATAATTTAAAATAGTTTTGTTATTTGCCTTAGTTCAGAGGTCTGTGTATTGTCACAATAGCTCTTTGATATCGGATACCGATATTGATCTGGGTGCATCTGTCTCACTCAGCAGCTGATAATGACAGCACATGTGATTTCCTGTTATTGAAGCCCCACAGACATTTCTGGATCCAGAGCTTGGCAGCTCCAGGGATCCCTTCCCATCAGCAGCCCAGTGGCCAATGCTCTCACTGCCTTTCAGCCGATGTAAGGAGGATACACTGCAGCCTCGCTGAGTTGTAAACAACTTGTTTACCTCCTTCTCAGTGTAATCTGTCCCTGCTTCTATCGGCTCCTGTGGCATCAACAGAGCATTAAAACACCCCGAGCTCATAGGCTGATGTGCAGAAAACGACCCGAGGAGCCTTTCCAGGCTCTTGCTTTGTAGGACACAGGAGGTTATTTATACCTGTTGTTTTCAGCCAGCTCTGTTCTTGCATGTGGTTAACTTTAAAGAAAACTAGGTTTTGACGTTCTGTCAGTGGGAATGAAACTGTAAACAGTGTGGGCCTGATGCTGCTTTCCCTGCAAAGTTTCATTTCAGTCAGACAAAAAGAGACACCTATCTTTTTCATATGCTGTTTACATTTGAATAGGAAAAGTGAAATATTTGTGTGATTTATCTATCCTCAAATTCTGGGGGAGCACCAATCAATACTGCAGCAGAAGGCTGGGTTGAAGGATAAAATCTCCATGGATTTTAACCAGTATGTGGAAGGAGGGGAATCAGAAAACATTTGGCAAGTCTGTAGTCTGTCCTCTCCGTACTCCTGACCGGGACTTTGGAACAACTGCGCAAGACACTGACCCAGAAACAACTTCCCTGGGGTTAGTGCATGGGCAGTGAATAGGAGTGACAAGGCTCCCGGTATGAATGCACTCACTTTGTACTGGAGGTGCACAGCAGCTCTTGAGCACCCTTAGAGAGCGTGATCCTGCTCGTGTTGAATCGATGACGAACCTCTGAGCAGATTTGGGGGTTTTAAGAAGCAGATACTTAGCACAGCTTTGAGGCTGTCTGTAGTTTCACATCACTCTGAGCCCTTACATCTGAGACCCAAACATACCCGTGCTGGGGGACAATTTTCCTGCCAGCCTCCCATCTGCAGAGCACACACCATCAGTAACAGGTGATTATTTCTGCTCATGTTCTTCACTAGTGATGTTTAATTATATTTGAAAACTTCTGGGAAGTATCTGCTCTTAATATAAAAATATCTTTCCTTGTGTTTTACACTACCTGCTTGTTCAGTTTGGTGAAGAACTTGAAATGCAAAAGAATAAAACACTTACTTCTAGGGCTTGTGTTTAAAAACAGAGACTTCTGCCACTCTCAGCCACAATAGCATGGAGACTTTTTGTTATTCAATTGAGCTGGAGCTGCTGTAAGATCAAGACAATGTATTTGGAAGAATAACCTGACCAAGATATAATCCAGGCAACCTCATTTAGGCATTGCCTTATCTCAAGCGGGTGCTCCTGGGAGAGAGTGGATGTTGAAGGAGAAGGAGATCTAGTCTGCCTGAACAGAATTGCTTAAATTCTTCAATCTGTCAAAATGGGGAGGTGGAAACCAACAGAGAGAGTGCCAGTGCCTCTCTCTTTGGCATGTCCCTGATATTGTCTCTGCAGGCAACTTATTTGGCTCAGGAGTGTAGTCCAGCCAGATCTGGCTCTTCTGTTGATGAAGAACTTGTACTGGATGAATATTATTTTTACCTCCTCTCTCAAAGCTTAGCCATTCTTTTGGCAGGTATGTAACTGAGAAGGAAAAACACAAAGGCCTTTTCCCAGGGGCTGGGGAGTAAGCTGTGAATAAGAATAGATGTCAGTCCTTGCCTCCTCTTGGTTTCATCCTATGTTCAAGTAATAAGTGCAAAAGGTGGTACCTCCTGTAAATTCCAGTCACCTGGAGGGCTCTTCAGGATAAAATGAATAATAAATCTAACCAACATTCTGCTTACTATAACTGGCACTGAAACACTGAGTTTTAAGCTTACTATTCACTGCATGGCTTAAATTACATAGTTAACTTCTGTGTATCACCTGAAAACAGAGGAATTTATTATCTTCCTCTGATTTCAGTTTATATAATGAACAAATCTGTGAGGTTTAAGACCAGGTTGGATAAGGCCTTGAGCAATGGGATCTAGTGGGAAATGTCCCTGCCTATGGCAGTGGGGCTGGAACTAGGTGGTCTTTGAGGTCTCTTCCAAACCCTTAACATTCTATGATTATATGGATGTATGACTGAAAATGCAATGAGTTTACCTTCTTTAAAAGAGCTAAACATGGTTGGAAATGTTTTCACCTTACCTTTTCCTCATTTTCAGTATGATTATATACTCATGAAAATATCACAGAAAGCAGTGTCAGGCTAAAGGTAGAAGACTACAGACAGTAATAACATTTTCAGAAAGTTCAGAGTCATATGATTCCTAAATGTATTCTGCAGCTAATTTCTAGATAGTAAATCATTATTTAGTCAGATTGTGAATAGTGCAAAAAATATTTCACCCTTTGCTGTAAAAAATAACTTACTCTATGCTAAATCTGCTTCTTTAAAAGAAAGAAAACACATCCAGCTCTAAAGTTTTGTTTTTCTTTGTGGTTTAGAGTGATATGGTTAGAAGAGGTACATAATAAATTAATGACTGGAAATTGCAGAATAGGTCAAGGTCACTTTGTGCATAAATTGGAGGTCTAGGAGTTGTACATTTTGTGCTTTCTGGCTTATACTACTTTATTGATTTTTCACTCTGAGGAAAAAGGAGAGAGAAGGTCTTTAATAGATTTTTATATCCTCAGTCTATTCTAAATCCGCCTGTGTTCTGATCTTCCTGATGTTCCCACACTTTTATGGCGATAGCAGAGTCCTGCTAAACTGCAGTGCTGTCATAACACAATGACTCAAAAACCAATGGTGATTTTAATCTCTTAAAAAAAATTTGCCAGAAAATTCAGAGAGACCTGGAGCCCACACTGCCAGGAAAGGATGGACAGGGAAATCTCCTTTAACCTTTCATCTGATTAAAGAGCAGAAGTCCAATATCACCAACTTTCTCCACCTTTCAGTATCCTTATAAAGCAAATTTCAGTGCAATGTAGAAGTTTGATTACCACGCTCACATGTAGAGCTTAGCAATAATGCTGTATCATGAACTGTTATAGATAGAATTGAAAAATAATTCACAATGAGGTCAAGATAGAAATGAGTAGAAGGTAGGCCATTACAATTTCCAAAAGGACAGAAAACAGCCCTGTCACTCACCATTGCTGGATAGGAGTAAACCCTTATACCTCTATGGCAGTCTTTGACTCTTGGAGGGGACAATTAGTATCAGGGAAATGAATTCCAGCAATGAATGGTTACATGGGAATTAGAAGATACCATCTAATGAAAATCACTAGAGAGGTTCCTGAAGGATCCAACCAATAAAGAATGAATTGCTCTATATCTAAATAATATATATCTATGAGAAAGTATTTATGGTGCTAAATGGCTAGCAGGGAAGGTGTCAGTATGATTATTTGCCTGAAAGCACAGTGTCAAACCCTAGACTATGCCAAGGATAGAATAACATTTTTACTTAGCTCATGCAAACAAGCAAATGGCTTTATTGGTCTACAGGAAACTAATGACAGCAGTTGAATGGAAAACTGCTTGTTAATAGACTGGAAGACTTTTAAAATTATTTTATTATATTTTAAGGAGATGTAAGTACAGTACATTGATAGCCTATCCTGATCCTAGACATCTGTCAAGCATTAGGTTTTTATTTCTGCCTGTTTACTATAAAATAAACCTAACTTCTCTCTCTGTTCTTAAATAGTTTTGTTGAAGTTGATTGAACAGTAGAATTAAATTCTTCTTAAACTGAAGGTAAGGGAAGCATGTGAGACTGTTTTCTAACTCTATTAAGGTGCACCAAAACCACTGCAGTGCTGAGACCAAAAAACACATGCTCCAATACTTGAGTTCTGGAAATAGCTGAGCGTGGAAATAGCACCAGCTCCTCAGCCATGCCATTGCCACAACACAAGATGAAGGCTGAAGGAGGGGACTGGGGATGGGCTGGGTCACACAGTGCTCTAGCAATGTTAGTGAGAGCTGCCCTGGTGCCGCTGCTGCCAATGATCCCTCTGGGAGTGGGAAACGGGGGTTGCCTGGCACGGCAGCCCCACTGCTACTTGCCATCCACAAAAGGAATAAAATTCTGTGCGTGGCTTAACAATCAAAGTTTGTCTGTCCCAAACTCCCTGTGAAGAAAGTTCATGCAACAGACTGTGTTGCAGTCCTT
The DNA here is from genome assembly GCA_026413545.1 of Cichladusa arquata. Taxonomy (NCBI): domain Eukaryota; kingdom Metazoa; phylum Chordata; class Aves; order Passeriformes; family Muscicapidae; genus Cichladusa; species Cichladusa arquata. The sequence goes on from JAOTQP010000001.1 coordinate 23,891,829, forward strand.
TCTGCAGTGTGCACTGTGGTGTGATACACGGGTTTGAGTGAAAGGCAATGTTTCTATCTCCTATCAGGCACATAAATTCCTATTATGTTTTTTATGAATTTTTGTTTATGAATGGAGAAACTGGTCAGGGGAGGACAGCCATACAGTATCACCCACAGACATCTGCATAGTTTCCAAAAGCTATGCAGATATATTGGCAGAGTACTGTGTTTTAGCTATTCAGACTGTGCCTCAGTCCCACTGGTGATAGTTGAAGAAACTCAATCTAACAGATTCACTGGAGGTTTATAGGCTATGCTGACTTCCTCAGATAAAATAGAAATATTTTTCAGTTCCTGGAGACAAATACAAACATAGAACTAAAAACTAAACATCTTTGGCTAATAGTTCCCTATCCTACACAATACTGCTTTTTCAATGTCTTTACTAGTGATAAAAAGACTGTCTGCCCCCTTCTGCAGACAAATTTCCTTCAACAAAATGCCTCCAAAGCTATTTATTCTTGCTCTAAACTTTGTCCTGCAGACTGCTTATGCATTGTACATTTTCAGCCCACTGCTAAAATACATATATTTTGTCAGGCTCTATCAAGTGAATGTCTTGAGATCTAACCATGCTTCCTCCACTTGCTCTGTCCCTTTCTCAGGAGCACACTTTCAGTAAGAGTGGTAGAGCATTTGTGGACCCCAGCCTCGTTCACTGCTTCATGGTTAGGACATTTCCATAAGGAAATTAAGTCACAAAATTCTTTTCTTCCAGTCCAAATCCCCCGGCCATAGAGCTAAGAGACAGGCACAACCAGCTAACCTTTCTAATGAGATCAGTTGCTGTTCTTTCTGCTAAAGACACTTCACATGGCAAGGGTACTCTGACTTAGGCCTCTCTGGTGATATAAATGAGGGGCTGAGAACTTCAGCCAGGCTTGGGCAGGTTCTGGACAAAAAGTTACCTCATTCAGGGGAGCTAATATTTTGGGAAGGTCTTAGCAACCAAACTGCAGACACAACAGCAAAAGGAGCAAGTGCTAAGGTAGCATCCTGCAGAAGTCTCAGCCCCAAGAGAGTAAACTGACTAATCAACAGCTTACATCTACCACTGACAAATACATCTGCTCCCATAAATGATAACCTCTCCAAAACAAGGGCTGCAAAGAGACATGCACTCCCACTAGTGAGAGCATGCCCTTTGTAGAGCAGATTGCTGCATTCTCCCTGCCTGGTGTTAGCCCTGGGTTGTCTCCTGTGGGCTCTTGTTCTAGGTCTCAGTGGTGGCCTGAGGAAAACACAAACACAGCCTGGAGTTTGTTTGTGAGAGAACTGAGCTGGGTCTCTCCAAAAAAGAGAGCACACTGGGACTGGCATTTATACAGTGTGATGAGCAGGCATTAGATATCCTCAACGCTTACACATAGAGGTGACATTTCAATAGAAAGCAGAAGAGTCTTTTCTGGACTAAGTTTTTTTGAGGTTATCCAAAAATTAGATTTTACCCACATACTTTCTAGCTTCTCTGTTCTGCTGGGAAGAGTCAAAGTACTCATGATTACTTTAAGAGCAACATTGTTTCAGACACTGATTTTTGGCTGACTACAAAAATTTAACAGAGGAAAATTGTCCTTGGTATCAAATTGGTTTTAAGACTGATGAAACGAACCAACTTTTTTTGAATTTGTCCAAGGCTTCATCCTATCCTGAGTTAAACCCAATAGCTCTCACATCACGAGTGTTTATTTGGACGAAGATTCTAATCTTATTTTTTTTTACTGAGGTTAACTGTTGTAAAGTTGTAAAGAAGTTGTAAAATACTACTAGTACAATTACATATTTTTTTAGATAGGAATTATTACCACTGGACTTTTTTTTTTTTTTAACTTTTTAATCTCTTTAGACTGGAGAGGTTTTTCAAGCATAGCAGAAGTTTGGCAAGTACTGATTCTACCTACACATTGCTTAGACATAACTAGACTGGACATTTTAATTCTGATGCAAAATTTAGAAAAAGCATTTGGGATGTGGTGCCCTCCTATATAGTTACAGGATTTCACCAGAGCTAATTTTGGGTGGAGACGATGCCATGGGAAGCTACCCAGAACAGAGGTCAGACAGTGTTAAAGGAATAAAGTAGGTATTTATTAAAAAAGCCTTCGAAGGATACACCTTGGGCAGTACAAGAGCCTGGACATGGCTCCACCCAAGATGGGTGGCATGTCACAAGTTTTCATACTTTTATAAGTTTTGGTCCATTTACACACTGGTGTTCATTGTCCAATTACAGCTTCAGGTTATGAAGTCCCATCCTCTCAGTTTGCTCTCCTCAATTCACTGTTATTTACACTTTTTGGGCCTGAAGTGTCTTTGGTTCTCAGGCTGGAAAAGGTTTGTTTTGTCTAACTAAACTGTGAAGAGAACATGCTAAAGCTTCATATGAAGTTCAGAGTCACACACCAATGCAGTACAGTCTGGAAAATATGAAAGCTAGAACTTAAGGCATCAGAGACACCAAAAAGTTCCAGTATATTTTCATGTGAAACACTGACCAGGTGTAGCTCTGGGCTGAAATATGACAGTCTATGACTGGAATTGTGCAATTACCTGTTTTTCTTTGTCTATTGGTAAAAAAAATTGTTTCCACCATCTGATTTTTCAAATGAAATATGGGATGACTAAGTCAAATCTTCATGTTTTGATCTGCCTATAAAATCACTCATATAATTGTGCAGTGACAATTTTAGTTAAATCTTTATACTGGAGCGTTTATTTGAATCATGGGTGTTAGCTCTTGTAATTCCAGATGGAGAATTAAAAAGCTCCACTGAGTGCAATGAATGGTTCTAAGGCTTTAGTTCAAAACAGAGCCAACAGCAAAGGCTTTTTTTTTTCTGTAACTTTTTAACTTTCATGTACAATACAAGCACTAGAAATATGAAAGCTTATTTGTTCTGCATTCTTCATCTTCTCTCTCATATTACCATGCTATTTTTGCAATAGATACTGTAACTATAGCAACATTCTTTAATGGATAAATAGCACATTAGCAACTGGGCTGATATGCTTTTTGCAAAAACAAGCTTAAGTAGAACAGTTTGTCAATTTGCCTTCTCCTTATATAAATATATATGCGTGTGTAATAGTGGCAGAATTCCGGATTCAAAGTAGTTTTATGTCATTTTATGGCCATAATAAGTACATTTTATTTTTTTCAGGGTTTACAGCTTTATTTCTGTAACATTAATAAAGAGTGTATGCTGTGTTGTGGGAGAGGAAAAAATTGCTTTATTTACTGAGTATTCATTTACAGAATGTTTTTGTCCTATATTTTGTCCTATTTGAAAGTCACTTTTTGAAAAGCTTATATAAATATGAACCAGTTTTGCATGCACATTTTTATTAGCTACTTAAATATCACAGATAACAAGTGTTAAAATATTTACATTCTGCAGATTATGCAAACTAAGTGACTGGGTTTGTTGCCATTGAAGATATGGGAGTTCTGCCACAGACACCAGTGGGAACAAGGTCTGGCCTTCAGGAAGTCAAAAATGTAATCAAAGTAAATACATGTTCTTCTTTTTCAAATAAAACTGTGATTAAGCTATGGTTGTTTCCATGCTGATAGGAGTCTTCAAAGTAAGTCAAAGCAATTTTTTCAAGAGATTGGTGATACTATAATCATTTGGGGTGCAAATCTGCAGCAAGTTTCAAATGCTGAATGCACTGAGACTGCAACAGTGAGGGATTTCACTAAATAGACACAGAACAGCAGTCTCAGATCAACCTTATTCAGACTCTGAAAAAAGGAGAATATGACTTTTCAGAAAAGTATGGTCTGCCACAGTATTATATTACTATTTCCTTGGGGAGGCATTCAAGCTGCTAGGGGTTTAGTCTTTCTCACAGCACCCATAATTAACTTTCTGAAGTTTTCTTACTAGGCAATGGTGCCTCTGGAAATCAGTGCTATGGTGATAAATAAAAAAATGGGTAAGCCTATCCCTAATGTCCTGAGCTAGAAGGAAAATGAATAAATAACATTTTGCAAACAAAACAATTTAAAATACATTTTAATTTGCATTTAACTTCATCATCAGTGAAAACAGTGTGTCAGATACTGAATCTAACACACACTTTGCCTTTTACTGGTGGAGATATTTCCAGACATTACATGGGAAGAATGCCTGTGGACTTCTGACAGATATAAATATCTAAATCTTTATTTTCAGTTAAGGGGATGTGATTTGGTTATAATGGAAACCTCTTTTTAACCTATAGTATTCCACATTTGTCAATGTGTTTATGAGCAACAAGTCTCCATTAACATGAATGAACCTTCCCTGAAAGTGCCCATGTTTAATCAGGATGGCTGTGACTAATTGTTTCTCAGATTCTTTTGCAGACAGGTTACATATAACATGAATAAATACAAGCTGATTTCTGTAACTTTAGGCTGTGCCACAAAACCTCTAATTAGGAAATGCAGTGCTAACAGCTTCTAACTCATTCCAGGAGGGAAGGAGCAAAGAGTGGCCAGGTGAGGAACACAGGCCAGGCAAGAAATGAGAAGTGGCATGGAGCTGGGCTGAGTGAGTATATTCCCACAGCAAATTAAAACAGGTGTTCTCCCTTTTCTCTTAGGGAGGTTCTGAGTCACAAAGAACCTACTCGCCTATTTCATCTATTGTGTATCATATTGCTTGGAGGAGGTTGAAAAGAAAAGAGGAAGATGAGAGGTAATTTGGAAGAGAGGAGCTATATCAAAATATTTCCTCCACAAGCTTAACATCTAACCCATCTCTTTGTGCTACTCTAATTTTCTTAGTCTCTTACAAGATGTTAAGTGAGAAGAAAATGTTCTTGTGCAGAAGTATTTACCAGGAGTAGAAGTGTCAGGAAGTTGGCATGGCAATCCTATAGCTCAAAAAACTCTGTTGAGATCCTGAGCTGAGTTATCAATCCATCAGCTACACATAGGGGTGGGGCTTCAAGTATACAGAGGAGATGGGAAGAAGAAAAAAATATGTTCTCTCTCTCTGTGTATATTTTGAGGGAACAGTTGTAGCCTACAATTAAAAGGATGATTATAAATTAGTATATGTGGTATTCACCATTACATGATATGCCTGCTATTGACAAGGTAATATTCATTGACAATTTAGCTGGTACAGATAACTGAATGGGCATGATAATTCTCTACTTTCTTGGGAGTTTAACTTAGTTAGACTTAGTATTACACAATATTCTGATCAAAAATTAGTGCTTCATAAAATATGTATGTATGAAATGAATTAAAAGCCAGCTGAGACATCAAAGAACACAGGGAGAAAATATTAAAAAGCATAACTGCATATCTCTTGCTGGTCAGTTTTCAGCCTAGTTTCTCTTTTAATACTTTTGCCAATGACTTGAAATTAGACATTAAATGCCACCAGTGGGTGGAATAATGATTGATTCAATACTCTTTTGCAGCAGGTTGCAGTTACAGAACAACTGTCATGGTTTAACCCCAGCTGTCAACCAAGCCCCATGCAGCCCTTCTCTCACTCCCTACTCAGTGGGATGGAACAGATAATCAGAAGGATAAAAGTGGGAAAAAACTCATGGGTTGAGACAGACACAGTTAAGAAGGTGAAGCAAAATTCAGGTGCACAAGCAAAGCAGAAGACGGGATTCTTTCCCCTCTTAACCCATGGGTAGGCAGGTGTTCAGCCATGCCCAGAAGAAACAGGCTTCAGCATGCAATGGTGACTTGGCAAGACAAATGCCATTACTCTGAATGTCTCCCTCTTCCTCCTCCTTCCTCCAGGTTTCCATGATGAGTAGGGCAGCACGTGGTGTGGGATATCCTTGGGTCAGCTGGGGTCAGCTGTCCTGGCTGTGTCCTCTCCCAGCTCCTTGTGCTCTGCCAGCCCTCTCACTGGTGGTGGAGAGAGAGGCAGAAATGAGCTCAGCTTTGTGCAAGCCCTGCTCAGCAACAGCTGCTTCCAGCACAGATCCCAACCACAGACCCATTTTAGATACTGTGAAGAAAATCTCTCTACCCCAGACAAAACAGCACAAGATGGAGACTGTGAGGACTTCAACACCCCTCCAAGACCACAGAACAACAGAGGGGCTAAGATCTTCCCCCTTCTTTGTGCTTACATTCATAAAGTTAGAAATAACTCTAGGGAAGTATCCAGTCACTATTCCAAATCCCAGCTCCAGAAAAGCATCCAGTTATCATTCCCAGTCCCTTGGTAGTAAAAATAATATGTGGAGGTGTAGTGGAGTAATGGAGCCTTGCCTAAGCTCCTCCCCAACTTCCAGGACTTCTGGGGTCTTTTCCATAGAGGTGTTCCTTGAGTAGTCTCTTCCCCAGCCTTTATCTTTTCAATAGTCTCTTCCTTCTGAGGTGCACAACCTCTCCTTGCTGAATTGCACGAGTTTCCTGAGGTCCATCCCTCCAGTCTGTCTAGGTCCCTCTGGATTGTCAGTCCTACCACTGGACTTAATTTCATGTCATCTGCAGACTCAGCAAGTGTTCCCTTTGGCATCTTCTTCAGGTCATTCATAAAGAATTCAAGCAGCAGAGATCCAGGACAGACCCCTGCAGTACCTGTTGTTGTGTCCTCCAGGCAGAGCATGACTCCTTAGTTGTGACCCTCTGAGCCAGGTCTGTACTTCTGTGGGTTTTCCTGACAGCAGAGTTGTGTCAGTGCTGGGTCAGCCAAGCTGCAGGGGCACCCTGCATGAGGGAACATCAGCACACACCCAGGAGGGAGGAGGAGACCCCTGGGTGAATGAGCCAGGTCTGTCAGCTCAAGCATCTGAAGCTGCCCTCACACAGCAGAGCTCTGTGTTACACTGACACAGACGTTTGGCTTCTGAGCATCAGTTGGCTGATTTTTCAAAAAGACATTCCATCTTACCTCCCTGCTGAAGGTGGCCCCTAGCTGGGGTAAATACTGAAATAATCATATCAATTGGAGCAACTCACTCCACATAGGTCAAAGAGCCCAAATGAAGCAGGAGATGCAATCTGAAACATCATGAAAGGCCAGAGAGTTTCCAAGTATCATTTGATATCCAGGGAAGCCAGCAGTGTTTTAAGATATCAACCACAAAAAAGGAAAAGCCTTTTTATGTAAATGTGTACATAAGCTTCTATATATGCATGTATAGATGCATATAAATTCATGTGCATGTATTTATCACATACATTATTTAGTAGGATTATTTTGTTAGGTTTATTTGGTTTGCAAAGCATTTTGATACTCTTCTTTCTGCAAAGCTTTTATTATGAATGCATATGTAGGGTAATAATGGTTAGTGAGGCTTAAAGATTATAAAAGGTGAAAGACTTTAAAGGCTAAGAAACCATCATAATGGTGTTTTAAACCACAGTTATCACAGGAAATTTAAGCTGATCTCTTTGTTTTCATTAACCAAGAGCAAAAATACAGTGTTCTATAAAATGTGAAATGAAATAATAAAGGAGAGAACACAGTTGGGAAATCTGCATGACAGACAAATCATGAATAGCAGAGTGTGAGGGGGTGGCGAGAAACAGGAAAATTATGATAGTATTCCAGACTAGTATACCACTAAAATGGTACAAATTAGAACTAAGGAGCATCTTCTCATGAACATGATTTTTTCATTATGATAAAATTCTCTTTCCCTTGCTGAAAAAATGATGTGCTTTTTCAAGGAACATGATACTGGGGTTTACTTGTCATTCCTAGTCCCCTTCAGCATGCAGATATATACATTGATTATTCCTGCTGATTTTACTAGCAGTGATGTGCATAAAGCCCCATATATCACCCTGCTATGCTATCCTGAAACATTTATTTTTATTACTGATGTATGAGAATATTCAGTGGATTTACTTAGCCTTCTCTCGCTGGTGTTGTCCCCATTTATAGGGATTTTTAAATGAATCCTTTAGTTCAAAGAACCACATGTACTATGTTGGTCTTCATAAACTGTTTGGGGAACAGTTACAAAAGGCATGAAAGAAGAGAAGGGCACTCAGGGACAGTCAGCCAGGGAACCTTACACACACTCAGTGGATTTATTCACACATTGATATACCAGGCCTATGAATATTCTCTGAAGAAAAATAATAAACAACACTTTTATAATTTTATAAAACAACTTGGGAAAAAGACTGATTTGCTGCTGATATTTTTAATCATTCATTTTGGTGTCTTGAAATATTGCCCTGTGTGGTCCTAATTCTTTCTTTTTTCCTTGTCTTCTTTACTTGTATTTTTATTCTCTGATTTTCTCTCTTTTCTCTCCTCCTCCCTTTCTCCCTCTCTTCCTTCAGGACTGCCAAGCAAAGCCAATATACATCATGCTAATTGCCACACAAGCACTGCAGTTTCCCTGGTTTTGCCCCCCATCCCTGCTATAGCTTGGTACTCCCAGCAGCCTGGTGCTATATGAATAGCTTGGCCTATGGGGACCTTTCTGTCTGGGGCAGTACCATTCTGCCCAGACAGGGAGAGACAAGGCTTTTTTGTTCTTTAGAGAAAGGAAAAAAATAGAAAAGGGAAAAAGACAGACCTTGCTGCAGCCCTTCACTTAGGACTCCTCCTCAGTAATTCTAATTTCAGCTGCATGCTCCAAAGGGGCTCATGACAGTGATTATTCCAGGCATAAATCATCATTCAGTAGCTTTGTGTTCACACACCAATTCTTCAGGGATTTCTTTTTTTTTTTTTTTACTTTCACATTTTGTACTGTACTATTTGCTTGCAAATCATAATCTAACACAGCAATTGTGAGGGCATATCAGAATTAGTAAACACTTTGTTTTAAAATAGTTTCTGTTTTGAGAAGTACCTTTGAGATATTATGTGTAGCACAGCTGTCAGTAGTAAAGATTATTTATGTATTGAATGAATGAGTTTGTTTTTTACCTATATGGAAGGGCATTTTACTTAACTCATGCTTCCTTTTCTTCAGGAACATTCCCATCTGCATTTTTACAGCTATATTGTGACCAGCTTTGTGAGAACTAGCTTGTTTTAGAAGAAGATTGTTTCTTAAAAATAATTGTCAAAATGGGTCCCCTAACTTCTGAAAGGCAAAACCCAAAGGTGGCCCAGAACTCCTTGCTTTGCCCAATAAGAGGCTATCAGACAGCATGCCCAAAACTCTCAGCTTTCTTGCAGGGCTAGATCTAGATGTCTCAGATTAGAATCTTCATAGTTATTATTTCTTAGGCACCTACACTTCCTTTCATCTATATAAGACGGACATCAGGAGCTTCATCATGTGGAGGCTTTGCCTGAACAGAATATTAAATCTTCAGTGTTTTGTAGCTAAAGACTATTTTCTTGAATTAAAATCTGTTATCTTCATAATTAACATACATATAACCTTGATATATTGCATGGTCTTTCTTTACCTACATCCAATATCCATAAAACTAAAACTAAAAGCTTGTGCTAAGCACTTCTGCCAACTGCATTTTACAGATTAAAATGCAAAGGGCAGATAATTCTTGTGTTCTTTAATAAAGCAAAGAATATCACTGGACATTGAAGAATTCACTGCTATGTATGTGTATATATTATAATAGAAGGGGTTTTATAAAGAAAAGGGGTTTTTTCTCAATAGCAATGCAATGTGCCACACATCTGATAGAAAAATGTGCCCGATAAACATAGTTAGCTCACTGTAAAGTAACAACTGCAGGGAGGCAAATATATTTCTCATCCTCACAGGGACTGTATTTTAAATCCTATTAAGAGGTAGGCATTCCCAGAGAAGGCAGCAGATGTATTCTCCCCCTTCCCCCTCTTCTCCCAGTTACCACTGCCCACTTTGGGGTCTGCAGTCTGAGGGGGGGCAGCAGGGGAGCCCCACAGACCATGCCCAGCGTCCCTCCTCTTCAGGACTGCACCTAGCTCTGAACTAAAGTGCAGTCCCTTTAGTCACAGACACTCTCTGTGTCCCTATTGGCTGGCCAAGATCTTTTATTAGAGCCAAAACTACACACGCAAGCTGCCAGGCTTCCAAAATATCAACTCTGTTTACCTGATGGGCCAGCCAAAACTGGAGGTCAGTGAAGGTAAAGTGTATAAAAATCTCTGAGGGTTTTGGCCTTGAATGACACTCCAAAGGCCATAGAGATGATCTGTGGCAGGACAAGTAGGGGCACATAGATCTCCAAAGTTTGGGACTCCCTGATTACTGGGGCATCCTGCTTCCTACAGAGATAGTAAGTTTATTTTACCCACAAGTCTGATGACTGTTTGCACCAAAGAGAATTGTCTGCAATGGTGCCTTATGGATCCTCTGGCTAGCCACTCACCTGGATTATGCACTGCTTTGTCTTTACATCAAAAGAAAAGCTTCACAGAGCACAGAAACCTGCAGTCTAGTTTTATTTCTAGTGCAACAATGTGTGTGCAAAAATTAAATAGTGCCTGAGAAAAGACAGCATTTGGAATACCAAAGATCTGAGTGTAAAGCATCTGACATCAGCTGACAGCACAAGAATCCATGGGTTGATAATATTAGTTTACATGCCTATTTAATTTTTCATTTGACAGAAAATTACAATGACCTTTTCAGGTAGTAGCTACCCCATAGTAGGAGGACACTTTATGTCTCCAGGTGCCTATTACAGTTCCTCAAAGATTCTTAGGAGCTATTGAGTTAACAATAGCTTTCCAGATTCCAAAGTGAGATATTGAAGTATAATAATACCTGAGCAGACATCATTATTTTAGCTGTTTTTCAATATAGAGAAATTACAGAAAAAACCCCCCAACCAAGTTTGCTCTTCTAACACTTCAATCCGTTCCACATGTTCTGCCTAGATCATTATTTACACTTTAAAGATGGACATGAGCCCAAACCTGTGATGCAGTGTTGGGGGTTGCTGCTGGCTGGATGCCAGACACCCACCAAAGCTGCTCTCTCAGTCCCCTCTGCAGCTGCTCAGGGGAGAGAAAATATAAGCAAGGGTTCACAAGTTGAGATCAGGACCAGCAGAAATCACTCACCAAATAGAATTGGGGGCTATACAGGCTAGCATTAGAAACATTAATTTAATTTATTACAATCAAGATCAGAACAGGATAATTACAAGTAAAATAAACCTTCAAAGCCCCTCCTCCCCTCCCTTCTTCTCAGCTCTACCTCCTCCCCCAGTGGCACATGGAGACTGGGAATGGGGGTTATGGTCAGTTCCTCACCTGTGGCTTCTCCCACTGCTCAGGGACAGGAGTCCTTCCCCTGCTCCACCATGGGGTCCCTCCCATGGGAGCCAGTCTCCATGAACTTCTCTAGTGTGAGTCCATCCATGAGCAGCAGCTCTCTGCCAACTTCTCCAGCATGATCCATCCCACGGGAGCAGTCCTCCCCAAACTGCTGCAGCGTCACTCTCCCATGGGGTGCAGTCCTTCAAGGATGGGCTGCTGCAGCAAGGGCTCCTCTCTCCTTGGGCCTCTGATGGGTTCACAGCCTCCTCTCAGGCATCCCCCTGCTTTGGTGTGGGTCTCCTCCATGGGCTGCAGGTGGATCTCTGCATGCCCTGGACCTCCATGGGCTGCAGGCACACCTGCCTCACCATGGGCTCCCCACAAACTCTGGGGGAATACAGCTCCAGCACCCAGACCACCTCCACCCCCTTCTTCTCCATTGACCTTTGTGTCTGCAGAGCTGTTCTCCTCAGCCTGCTTTTCTCTGGCCACAGTTGCATCAATAATTTGTTATTTTCCTTCTTCTTAAATATGTTGTCACAGAGGTGTTACTGCCAATTCTAATTGCCCAGCCTTGGCCAGCAGCACATCTGTCTTTGGTGCTGCCAGGGATTGGCTCTGCTGGACGTGGAAGAAGTTTCTGGCAGCATCTCACAGAAGCCCTGTGGCTCCCACCCTGCTACCAAAGCTGGCCATGCAAAGCCAGAGCACAGTGAGATCTTTGGTGGCAAATCCAGCCACAGCCAGGTCTTGAGGTAATGTTCAGGTCATCCCAGCTCAGGAATCTCAGCACTTAGATATCTTTAAGCATGAGCATACTTGGCACATGGGCCAGAAGGAACTTCCTTTTCTAGTACTCCTCCATGCTCCTCCTGCTTTTGGGAGCTGACACGATTTCAGAGTGTTGGCTAATGCAGGTCTCTGGCAGTGCATCTAGAAGCACACTGAATTAATTTTCTAGCCCTGCAGACTATTAGCTATAAGTGTGACATGGTGACTGTCTCTGATATTTCTATTACACAGAGAGAAAAAACATGAGAAAAAAAGAAGTGATTGTTGCTGTGCTTGACTGCCTCTCCCACCAACTGCTGGCTCCATCACACTCACTGTGATCTGCAACAGACTGCATCACACACTGCTGCCAGCTGTGAGGTGAAGTCCTCACCCACTCTGGGCCACAGATCTATTAATGACATTCCCAGTAAACAGAGTGGCTCATTTTTTCCATGTCTGCCCTCAAAGAGAGTGATGCAGTGTGCAGAGTGAAATTTAGGACAGACAGACAACATTGAGTTCAGCAGCTCCCCATGGGAAGAGAGTAAAAAAAAATAAAGCTTAGAAAAGAAAGCATGTTCACTACTACATGACCAAAGATACCTCAAAGATATAAAGCTGATAATAACATAAAAAAACAAAAGAGTGCTGTTACCCACCACTGTCCCCAGGTAAAACTAGACTTGGAGTGATTCTTTCAACTTGAGTTTCATGAAAACAGTCAGTGGCAGGATGCTGAACATAGACATCGACATAAATAAAAACAGCTGAAGCAGCTGAGTTAGGAAGAGCTCTTGGCTGATTTGGTGAGAGGATCACAAAATGGTTGAGAGAAGAAAGGACCTCTGGAAGTCATCTGGTACAACTCCCTGCTCAAACAGGGCCCCCTAGAGCCCAGTACCATGTCCAAACAGATTTTGATTATCTCCAAGGATGGATACTCCACAACCTCTTTGGACAGCCTGGTGCTTGGTCACGTTTGCAATGAAAAACAGTTTCCTATAGCAGTTATATCCACCTGAGTTTTGAAGTACTCTACACACACCATAATGGTGTATAAACACTACATGCCAGGCCCTCCCATTTCCTTATTCCCATATTTCCTTATTTCCTTATTCCACCTCCACAACAAACCCAGGCACCTCCACTTTAATTCCCCCGTCTTCCCTTTCTTTATCCAATAGGAGGTCTTCCACCAAGCCTGCAACTCATCTAGTCCTTTTAAATTTTTTTTTTGTTGTTGTTGTTATTTCCTACCCTTATCCTCTCACTGCAGGAGAAAACAGCACAAAACTAATTCAAAAAAAGTTAATGTTAAGTTAAGACCCCACAGATCTTTGAGAGAAATTGAAAGAGAATCCCAGTCTTTAAGGAAATGTCCTGGATGATAGTTTCTCCTCTTTTTGTTTTCCTTCTACTGGCTCAGGACAAATGTACCAATGCAGATGATAGTGAAAATAAGAACAATAATAAAAAGAATAACCTACCTTTTCTCTGTAAAATGAAGAGTATTCTTCTTTTTTTTTTTTTTTGTCAAATTGTTGTCTTTAATCCTTTCTCTGGTCAGGTCTACTATTTCTTATGCTGTTCACAGTTACAGTAACATTCTGCTGGAACAAGTGTAAAGTTGGCTTTCAAAAGAAGACAGAAGTATGATTAATTTCACAGCCAGCTTTAGGAGTTTTCTCAGGCTGCTAAACCTGAATCAAACTTTTCCAATGAAAGCTGTTAGAAGTTCTAAATAAGGAAAATTCAGCAGTTGTACGAATTGAATAGCTGTCTTAGCTCTAATAACTGCAAGTTTCTTTCAGGATTGTGAAAATTTATTTATCATCTGTCTTTTAAAAGGAAAAATAAATAACCATGATCTCCAAGTAAAATATGAGGCCAAAGCAATTCTGGGTCATCTCTTTTAAAATCAATGTCGAATTTCAACTTTGCTTTAAATGATGAGTTTAAAAAATCAGTTTACAGCATCCACAAATGGATATTTTACAAGTCTGTTTGTAAACTAGCCCTGAGCCATGGATTCTCACACAGAACTGCATTCCAGAACTGATGATTGTTTTGCATTCAAAAGTCCTATCTGCTGGAGCAGAGGCATTGATGCCTATAAGCTTTGCTGCCAACTACATCCCTTTGTCATAATGTCTAACAAAAATATCAAAATACACAAGAGGTTACTGACAGGTTCTACTGCATTCTGCAAAATACTCTTTGATGGCCACAGGCCAGCTTCAGTGCAAAGGATGCAGAGGTCTCTTCCCCACAGTAATGAGCTCACCCAACCCCTCTGCATGGCAATTTGGAGATTCTTAAGTAATGAATTCTGGCTATTATTTGCTGACATTTCCCACTCCACTGGAATCATATAGTATCACAACAGTGTTTTCTTTCAGCAAATAAAAATGCCTGTTACATACCTGCTTCCAGCTGAAGTTGTCCACTATTTTAAAATTAATTATGAGAAGGTATTTAAGAGCTCAAGCAGTGCTCCAATCACACGTTCTTAAAGGAGAATCCACCTTTGTATTTATTGCTGCAAAATAAACTCCCAAAGCTAGACATTTCAACTGCAAGTGTCAAAATACATACAATAAATTATAGGGAAAAGAGCAAATTGCAACAAAACCCAGAAAAACACCCCTGCTACCCAGTAATTCCATAAAGGTGTTGCTAAGCACATTTATTACTGTAACCTTCTCACTAGAAATTAGAGCCTAATCACTAACAACTATATAAATTTTTTTTTTTGTTTTGGTAAACACATTCCTGAGTTGGTACAACAGGAGAAATTGTCATTCTTGATTTATATTTTGAGACAAGGAGAGAACTTTCAAGCACTGGTTTTTCCTGTGGACAGCAAAAAGTTAAAGCCAAAGAATCCATGGACATGATGGATTGCTTTAAGACCAGGACAGTTTTCTCTTTGTATTAAAAAAAAGAGAAATCTCTCTTTTCCCTTACCCCAAGGAAATTTGCATATTAAAAATCTGAAGAAATTAGGTTTATATTTATTTTTTTATTACTATGAGGTGGATGAGAGGGCAGTTATTGTTCAGCATTGACATCAGACTTAAAACTGCAGACTGCAGACCTTTACAATAGAATTAGACTTTCGTGTTGCATAATGAGATTCATTATAATTGACATGCATAATTCCAATCATGTTCTGTGTTGATTCAGCCTTTTGTTGTCAAGACAGCCTGTTATTACATACTGAACTAACCTTACTCATATACAGTGATTAAAACAAAATGTCTTCGAGGTTGTTGGTTTGGGGTTTTATTGTTTTAGATGAATGCAAGGTACCCCTTCCCTCCCCATGCCCACCTCCCCTGCAGCACTTTCTCAACAAAGCCAGAAAATCCAGTGTCTGGCACAGAACAGTCTTTTCTCAGAGTGAAAAATGATTCTCCAAAGGTGATTCCCTGAGAGTTTGATGAATGTTATCCCTACATTATAGTGTAAGGAAAAAGAATATAATAAATACATAAATTAATAAAGGAAGATATGGATATCTGCAGTATTCCCAGAGTGGAGAAGCATGGCAATTAGTAAAGACTATCAAGGCTTTTAATGTTCATAAAGTGTCAATCAAGGTCACTCAGGGGTACTAATTCACTAAAATAAGCAAAATCAGAAGGCACGACCTTTTCAGCTGCTCTGCTTTCTTCTTTTTTTTTTTTTTTCTTTTTCTTCTGAGAAGAAATAAGAAAAAGCTGACTACACAATAACACAGATTTTTGCTACTGATTTATTCAAAACAATATTGATGGTTTTACACTAGTTTTCCCTTCACAGGTCCTCACCAGTAGAACTGAGAACCATTCACACTGGATTTACAAAGGCAGGTGAGCTGCTGAACAGGCAGTTCTCAGCATGGCCCAGGCTGAGGTTGGAAGGCACCTCTGGAGATCTTCTTTCTAACCCAGGTCTTAAGCAGGACCACCAAGACCCCACTGCTGAGCACCATGGCCAGGTGGCTTTTGGATATTTCTAAGGATGGGGACTTCACAATCTCCCTGGGCAACCGGTGCTTGATCATCCTCACAATGAAAAAGGGTTCCCAAATGTTCAGCAGGAGCCTCCTGAGTTTTAGGTGGAGCCCATTGCCTCCAGTCCTGTCCCACATTTCAGTAACTACCAAGACACTCACAAAACACCCATTTACATTTGTAAACCAATGGAGGGAGCATTCATCTGGCCAAAGATGTCTGTGATGGAGACATCAATGTCTGAGTTAGTCAGCACCCTTCACAGCTAATAGAGAAAAATAGGTATTTATAAGGACCCATTAATCTCATTTTTAAGAAGTGTATCTAAAATAAGTCAAATTGATCACATTTGAAAAGCATCCATTTACTCCACTGACTTTCAGGGAAGTCTAAGTTGAATTCTCATAGGTGAAGACATCTGTGGGGGACACTCTCTGCTGCACTTTCAAGACTACATGTACACTTACAAGGTCATGTGTGAACAACTAAGGCTGTTCAAATACTGCCACAAGTAGCCTAATTTTTCCTACTATTTGGCAGGATACAAAAATTAGATGTTCTCTCATTTGTCCCATTTCCCGCATATGCAGACTGCTCTGGTCACAGCAGAACACATACTTTGGAACAAAAGTCTGTCCCAAAGCATAAATGTCCCCATAATTGTCACTGTGCCTGTCACTTAGGAGACACTAATGAAGGGAAATCAGGCTGGAAGCAGAAGGTCATATGCCAGTACTTGCTTTTCCCACAAAACAGTTAAAATAATTTCCTTTCACTTGGCAACAATTGAAAATTAGCTTGAAGGGAAATGCCAGTGTCACACAAAGTTCAGTCAACATCTCTGGCAACTCTGGAGAGACACACCAGAGAGATTTCAACAAGGTCCATATTGACTGTTCCTGTGAAATTAAAATGCAGCTGCCAGTAAGGCAGTCTGTTTGATTGCCAATTAAGCAAATTAATCACCCACTATCTCCCCTTGCACTGGGTATTCTATCAAGAAGTAGCACCCACATCTGAAGGAATGGCTGATCAGGAGTAGGGCTTTCAGCTCAAAACCAAGGGGAGAATCAGTCCTGGAGAGGAGGAGAAGGCTAAAGCCAAGGCAGGCAGGAGTGGGCTGGTACCAACTAGAGGCATAAACCCCTAACAAAAGGCAGAGGATTGTATGTGCTACTGGCCAGTTGAATTTAATGGAGACAGACAGCCCTCTGTGCAGCCCTGGAGCTGCTGAAGTTACTTCTCAATAGCTGCTAAAAGAGCAACCTCATAGCTATTTTAAAGGGTTAGGGACCTACTTTGAAGGGCAAATTTAAATGGGAAGTCCTAGCCCATAAGAACGTCATTGTCCATCACATGTTAATTGTTCTGACTAAATAATCTGAATGTGCACTTTAGCCAGTGAGTTTTGAGGGAAATTCAAGACTGAGGCTCAAATAAATTAATCCTGAAGACAGGGTGGTAGTCAAGACTAAAATGAAATATTTCTTCATCCTGGCTAACTCCAAATTACTCTTTGCCTTTTTATTTTACTCCCATTTTTTTTTTTTAAAGGGGTCACTTGGGGGATGCTGGGGCTTTCTGCAGTGGCTTTGCTCTGGCTTCAGAATCTCGCCTTTCATGAAAGAAGCTGCTTGATGGGCGCTGGGATTGGCAAGTCCCAGCACCCTCTGCATGGGATCCTCACTTTTGATTAAAACTTTTTATTGGCACTTTCTTCAGAGCTGGGACATTTACAACTCTTCTTCCAGTTACGCATTTCAAAGCCTAGGAAATCACATTCCAGCTTTCCTTTAGTCAAGAAGCCAAATGAAATGGAACAGAACCAGCAGACAGGATTTATAGGACTTACATCCTTCCAGAGCAGTGGTAAGTAGACAGTGTTTACAATGTCATCGGCAGTAGGCAATGGTATCCCCCATTTGGGCTGAGATTTAGTACAAATTCAGGCAGACTTAGCACTGACTATAGTCAGTGAAGAGCCAGAGCTTGATTTAGCTGCTCTTTGTAATTCATAAAGTATTTGAACCATCCTCCTGGAAAGATAAGGGCTCACTGGTCTTCTGAAGTGGCAGCTGAAGGCTAGGAGAAATGGATGAGGGCATCTCACATGCCACAGGATGTCTATACTTAGGCAGGTGACTACCACTTCAGATTGCCACTGTCTGTGGTCTGAGACAGTGACTGGTGGAAAAACACAACGTATGTTGCAAGATCCTAAAGAAAAGTGTATGCTATTAAGTTAAATTCAGATTTAGGGTATCTATCTTCAAATTTTTTATTTTTTTTTTAATGAGACTTGCTGAGAAACATTTCTCTTTGCGATCTTAATCTCTGTGCCAGATTTGATAAAGCCAGCCAGTGGATAATAAAGTTAACATGGTATGAAGAGGGTAAATACCACTAAATACTCAGTATTACAGTAACTCCTAACAGAGAACACATAGATTTTTATCACCTGGTTTCCAATCATTCCCCAAAATCCTAGATGTCCTGCCCCTTTCTGGCTCTGTAAGGCTGTTCAAAAAGTCAAGAAACCTGTGTGGCCCCCTCTATCTGAAAAATGCCACAGGTATAAGTTACTTTCTCGAAAGCACAGGTGCTGCTGTAGCAAAGATGTTTGGAAGCCTGGAAGAAAACAAATAGCATGACAAAAAATAAAAATAACTGCAAAGTTATGGTCAGCAGCAAAAAAGGGAAAAAATATTTTCATGGAGTTGACAACACATTGTTGATAAAACTGTGCCATCCAATGATTATAAAGCACAGAAAACCCAGTAATTTGTGGAACCCTGGGACTGCTGAAGGTATGTTTGCAACAAGCAAACAAGGTGCTCCTTTTCTAGTTTTCTCTGTGCAGCAAAGAAGGCAGTTCAGGTAGGCACTTTGCTTTCCAAAGCAACACCACACACTTCTGAATCAGACTATATAGAACTTAATGGCTATCATTTAAGATATATAAAAATCTTTCCCCTCAAGCTTTCTTGTAGATACATGTGTAGATACATGTGTGATGGGGCACACAACTACAATTTTTATTGTCACTTGCTTTAAAAGATTTGAATTTTTTTTTCCTCCAAAAATTACAAATCAATCAGAGGATGGCATGTATAAAGA
>JAOTQP010000001.1:23910934-23927738 GCA_026413545.1 Cichladusa arquata
ATAAGCTGATCTTCAGTAAACTAACCATACCTCAGGGACACTCAGATTTGTAATCTGAAATGCTACATATGGAAAATTCAAGCACCTCTGAAGGTTTGTAGAAAAAGAAATATGTAAAAAGACAGTTTTATTGCGAACAAAACCACCAGAAAATTCATTATCAATATTTAAGACTGGTAAGACTAGAGAAATACTTGTGGGAAGAAAAGAGGACAACAGAAGGGAAAAAAGAAGAAATTATGCACATTTTTTGTTATAACTAGCTGTGGTACTCTGAGACTCTAAGATGAATGTGACATCATATTTATTTATAAAACTATTATACTTACCAGCTAATATTTTCTAGGGTCTGTATTAGTGAACAGCTGCAAGTATTAACATCTATATTTTTATTAGATTAAAAAATCAAGGTTTTAGACACCTTTGGTGATCTGCTATTCCTCAGTTTCAGCTCTGAGTAAAACAATTTTGAACCTCCATGTTCAATGTGTCATCTCAAATCCATTCCTGTGTTTATATTTTTTTTGCTTCACTACAGATCTTGAAGTTCAATTTGCTTCCTTATTCTAATTAAATCTTCTCAAATGTTAGAGAATTTCAGCTAATGTGAAAACCTGCTAGCAGATTAACAGTAGAAAAGTGAACAAATGCCTTGACTGATGAAAGTTATCTTGACAATGATATATATCTGCATGCAAACATGTTCTCTACTGACATTTCCTCCTTTACTTCCAGTTCTACCCTATAAATCGATGGCAGCTCTTCAGCCACAGTTGAAATTAGGCTTATTAGCTGAATTATACATATAATCATGCATATACAATAAATCTTTTAAAACCATTCTCATTTCCAGTATCCTAGTGAAATCTTATACTATGGAGTCCCCTGTTCTGGCAGTATAAATGCTGTGGGACCTAGTGAAATAGGGGAAATGCCCTCACACAGAGAACTATTGAAAAAAACATTGTGGGTTTGGTTTTGAGTAAATACCAGACCTTTCCCCAGGGACAGTTTGCATGGATGAATGAGTCCTGCACCAAATGTTTGTTTGAGTAGTCCTTGACACCAGCTTGGCAGTGCAGTGACATCTTCTAGTGGAAGTGCATGTGCATTCACCTTAAGGCCTCTGTATTCTTAGAGGAGAGAATTCAGAATCTTGCTCTCAGTGAACACCTCAGTTCTGCAAGGTTATGGATACCCTTGAAAGGTGCTAATGGAAACTGAGACTGTATAGTACCTTACAGGTTTTGCCTTCATTTAAAAATATGCTATTTATAAAGATGCAGTTTAGGAACCCAGCAAAGTTTCTGACTGACAAGTAGCTTTCTATAACAGGTAGTATGCATGACTTAGATTCTTCAAACCAAAAACATCTGTCCATGAACACATGAAACCATATATACACAAAAAGGTACTATACATCCCTCCCCTGTTGAAGACAAAAATGGACTTTAAGGCCTTAGGATTGTCCTTTCCCTAATGACTCTCACAAATATGAAGAGCATTCATTGCTGCTTGATGATAGCAGTGAACTTATAATAGTTTCCATGGAAAGAATTCTGAGATCATAAACAGTGACAAAGTGAGTTTGTTAGTTACCAAACATACACGTTCCAAAGGTACATGACATTTAATTCTAATCTATTTTTAGAAATCATAGGAAAATTAAGACAAATTAACCTTTTCCAGCAGAAGGACTTACATTGCATTTCCAAATACAATTACAGAGAACTTCTAATTGACTATTATTAGAAATCAAGTCATTTCTATTACACACTCAAAGCTCTTCTCCAAATCAGGGTATTTAAAAGGCAGCATTTATGATGGACTCAGTGAACTAAGTCTCTGAGTCAGATGACCTAAATTCCTCTAAGCCCCTGTGCCTAATATTTTGTGTTAAATGACACTAGGCACACTCATTTAGCACCTTACTTAGGCTTTCCGATTCCACTTCATACTATGGTGCAATGTCTTCACATACAGAGTCTAGAAAGCATAGCATTGGGTCTGGAGCTATCATGTTTCATGCAAAAAGATATTTACCATTTACCATTTATTGCAGGGTCCCTATATTGTGACCTTGTAGACCAGTCCCAGAGAGCACCTGGCATCAAAGAACTGCTTCCATTTTAGATGAAACTGCGGCACAAGCAAGAACAATTTTTTTCACACACCTATCCTTATAGGTGGTGGGAACATATGGAATACAAGTGTCATTTTCCCCTTTCCTGTCAGTGTGGAGCTCTCCAGCTATTTCTCAAAAAACTATCACATCTCCCAAGTTCCTGTCAGTAGCATCTGATAAAGGCTGACAGCAACAACTCAGCTGATCCAGTGCTTTGCTTTAGAACACAAAGCAAATACCATTTGTGCCTGAAGAAAGAGCACTCTGCTTTTTCATGCCCTTTCTCTACATCCACAGACAAGTCTCCCTGACTTTGCTGCTTGTACACTTAGAAGTTTTGCCAGTTTAACTTTACTGGTTTGAAACAGTGATAAAGCTGTGCTCCACTGGCATGGCTATTTAGTGAAATACTCTTATACAGAAGCAATTATATCAGAAAAACTTCCTTCAGCAAAGATAGAGTGTCCCCCATTTGGAGGGGGCTGTTAAACCTACTCCTGCACAAGAATCCTTTCACCTCTGTGAACAACTTCCTCAGGGAATGGAAGGTAATGGTTAGGGGAGTTATGCCATGCAGACCTTAAGAAATACAGACAAGCCTGCTGAGGCATTCCTTATGGATGGAAAGTAATCATTTTCACCCTGATAGACTATTATAAGGCTAAGTAAAGGGAAGAAAAGGTGTCAGATAATGACCCACTCATAAACCATGGGAAAAAGGTCATATAAGTATCTCAGAAGCAGGAACTATCATGGAGAGGAATGTTTACTTGGTAAAAACTGAAAATAACTTTTATAGAGACAAAACTGCATTGGATATGCATATGTTTTAGTGACCTGCAGCCTCTATATAACATGCAAAATCTCTGAAAATCCAGCAAAAACAGTACAAGTTCCAAACCACAAAGAATAAGTTTAAGAAGGAGGGCACATTCCCCATGAATTCTAGAACTGGGCACAGTGCAGAAAACTAGCAATTTTTACATTAGGATATAGTGGCAGAGAACCAAGAGAACTAAGTAAGGTCAGAACAGTTGGAGGCTTCTGCCACATTTTCTTTGTTCCACTATATGTGGCATATGGAAACATATCACATATCCTTGCCCTGCTACCCAGGAATACCATATATGTTTCTCCCTACACACTGAGAAAATCCCACCTGTGAAGCTGAATCCAAGCACTGCTGCTCCAGGCTCATGTACTTCAAACAATATTTAGTGGTATCAACTTCAAAGTGGTAGCAATCTGTTAATGAAGAGACGGGGATCTCTTCACTCCAAGAGATGCTTCCTCCTAGTTTTTGTAAAGATAGAGTCTGGTTTCTGCAGATTAGTGTTTTGGTCTAGTCATATTTGTATAAGAGACAATGAAGACAGATTTCATTGAATTTCAGAGGGTATTCAGCTCATACATTGACAGGTGTTGTAGTGCATCCTAAAATGCTTTACAGTAGGATGACATGCTAGGATTGCAGAAGGCTTTATTGTCAGCATTAATAAACATATTGTATTTAATTTAATAAACACATTGTATTGAATTTCCAAAACAGAAATTATAAATCAGCTGTTTGAATTAACTGCTGGATTTTTCCAAGAGTGGAATTATTTCTCATCTGCAGATGCTTCTTTTACTACAATGAAATTCTTGATACATTCAAATGAGCTTCAAGTGCACAGTGGAAAAGCTCCTAAAGGGAAAGAATGTTTGGGGTTTTAAAGCTGTATAAGTCCTACAACGTTTGGCTGGTAGCTTGTTTTATAAATAGTGCAGTAAACCCTGATGCTCACTCTTCTCTGAAACATCTATAATTAAAGGGTAATGGGCCAGATCGTGAATGCTTTATTCAAAGTGAGACTGCTCATGGTACAAAGTACTCTCCAGGGTGAGTAAGTGCATCATAATTTGGGCTGCTGTTGTCAGAGTTTAGTAATAGACTGCTATATAAATAGGTCCTTGGAAAGTACCAAAGTGTTCAAGCCATTGTAATTGCATTAATACAGCTGACAATAATCAGTGGGGAATATTGCGGTGTCTTCTGGTAAATTCTGATTGTATCCACACAAAGGTAACCCTTGTAAGTCTGTGTTCCACTGAGAAATCTGCATGGCTTGCATTAATGTTTTGACTCAGAGGTAGCTGTGCAGAAACACAAAAGCCACTTTTATTGCTAAGAAGCCTGAGATTCCCAAGTCTTAATTTATTGACATCCTTCTAATAAAGATGGGAGATAGTGAATTTTGCAGCTCTTGTTGTTGTCAGACTATTTCATTGCAAGTATGTTTACTAGGCATGGCATTCTCAATGAGGTAGAGAATTGCCTTACAAGATTTTCTTTATTTCTATTTAATCTATGAGATTTGGTTTACACAGAACCTTAAAATTATCTCCATGTAATCTTGAGAATTTGACATTACAAATTTATTTATCTCAAATTGTTTTATCTCTTCTATCTTCATTTCCTCATTAAGCAAAAAAAAGGGAATGTTGATACTGTTTTTGCACTTTGCAAATAATTTCAGTACTTCAAGTTTATTGCAATAAATAGTGGGACTTCATAACAAACACTTAGCTTTTAAAAGCTAATGATAACTAATATTTTTAAAAATCCTCATAATATTACTATCCATTAGATATATTCATGCTATTTCTCAGGCCTCCTCTTGCTTTGAATTATATGCTCTGAAGCCTCATTTGGTTGCACGCCTCTCAGTTCCATTGGTCTCCTGGCACATATTGTCATACACATTTTTTTTAGTCTTTCACGTAAATGGGATGCCACAGCACAGTTGCCCTAGATTATTGCAGTAGTTTTGATTGGATGATTTACAAGTAGCTTAAGCCCATCAGCTCCCATACCTATAAGATCATGGACATGTGGCAGCAGATGCATATAGTCACTAAATATGCAAAGATGCCCCAAATCTACCTTTAACTAAGTCTTCACTTAAGCTAGTACAAGATTTATCTACATATTGCAGTAAAATAAATATATGTATTTGCTTGTCCCAATTTCATCAGTATTCTTAAAAATAATTTACACAAATACTCTGCTCAGTCAGGAGTTTATAATCCCTCTACCCTTCTGTGACTCCTTTCCTTAATTATGTTGTGCATCTGCCTCCACATTGCAATCTGTTTCCTTCTTCCTTGGCTAATGTAAAATTTCCCCCTGTTATAAACATATCCCTTCCATTTTTATGGATCTTCACTTCTCCGCTCCCAATTTCTCTTTCTCTCTGTCCATCAGGTGCTATGTTTTGTGTTTTCCAGTGCTAGTATCTCAGATGTTTGTTCTTTTGGCTGAACTGTCCGTGTCACCAGGTGCCAGAGCTCTAGTCCCCAGACCCCAGGCTGACTGAAATGAACAGGCTCAGTCCTCTGCCAGGTAATGTTATCTCATCCAGAGAGAGCAGCCAGACCCACACTGTATGGCTTATTCCTCCATCCTCCTTTGCCCCTCTGGCCTGTGATACAATTGTTATCTTTTGCTATTAAGAGATAGAAGGTTCTTTCCAAACTCTCTAAAATACCGCAAGGAACAGTGTTTATATAACGAAAAAAACAGGAGTGCATGCTCTGTCTTTGGGACACAGGGGAGTACATGAGAAAACAGAAAGCCAGTGGTGTCAGAAGATGATGTAAAGCAAGGAAGACAAGCCTGTGGAAGTTTTGTCCACACTCATGTCCAGGAGCAATCTTGGACATCAGTGGAGCTGAAGACAACATCCAGGTATTGTTGTGTGCAGCTTGCTGGATCAATTGGAAGCAAAATACAAGGGGGAAAAAAACAACAAATCTTCTTTGTGGAAGATCAGCGGTCCAATATTTGCATTCATTTCCATATATATTTTTTAACAACATAAATGTACCCAAACAACCTAAATGTCATCTGGACATACTCCAGCACGTCAATGTCCTTATTGTAGTGAGGAGCCCAAAATGAAAATGGTACTCAAGGTGCAACCTAACCTGTGCCAAGTACAGGGGGATGACCACTGTCCTTGTCCTGCTGGCCACACTATTGCTGATACAGGCCAGGATGCCCTTGGCCTTCTTGGCCACCTGGGCATGCACTGGCTCATGCTCAGCTGCTGCCAACCAGCACCCCCAGGTCCTTTTTCCTCTACACGACTTTCCAGCCTCTCTGCCCCCTGTCTGTAGCACTGCCTGGCTTGTTGTGACCCAAGGGCAGGACCTGGCACTTTCCCTTATTCAACCTCTTGTTGTTGGCCTCAACCCATCCATCCAGCCTGTCCATATCCCTCTGCAGAACCTTCCTGCCCTCCAGCAGACCCACTCAACTTACTGTCATCTGAGAATTTATTGAGGGTACATTCAATCCCCTCATCCAGATCATCAGTAGAGATTTCAGACTCTAGGACTGAATTAGGATTGAATACAAACATATATTTGGCACATGACATAGAGTCATGGCATGCAACTTCATCATTTTGTAGCTAGGAATTGTAGAACACATGGTACATTTTAGAGAGGAACAGTGGCATTTTTGGCAGTTCATGTATAAAATAGTGATGGGTGGCTTGTGAAATTAAAAATACCTAAGCTTGCTTGCTTGCTTGCTTCCTTCTTAATGTACACTTGAAATCTCTAAAGATGGCACTTACAATCATAGGATCATAGAATGTTTTGGGTTGGAAGGGACCTCAAAGATCATCTTGTTCCAACACCTCTGCCATGGATGGAGACAACTTTCATGAGACCAGGTTGCTCAGATCTCCATCCAACCTGGCCTTGAATGCTTCCAGGGATGGGACATGCTCAGCTTCCTGGGGCAGCCTGTTCCAGAGCTTCACCATTCTCACGGTTGAGAATTTTCTCTAATATCTAATCTAAACCTATTCTCTTTCAGTTCAAAGCCATTCCCTCTTGTTCTGACACCACATGCTTTTGTAAATAGTCTCTCTCCATCTTTGTGTAGGCTCCCTTCTGTTATAACCAGTAGGAGACAGTTTCATGAATCATCAGTGTAGAAAGTCCTGTGTTTGATTTTCTTCCAGACACAGCTTCTAAGCTAGCCATGTATGCCTGTGCAAACACAAAGTAAATTTGGAAATTTTTATGTGGATTACATGTTAATTATCATCTCCACTAACAAAAGCTCTTTTTTTGTCTGTTTTGAAAGATGAGTTGATATTGGATTACTTAAAACATCTACATCCAGTGAAGCAAATCTATTCCAAAAATAAAAATAGCTTGGAAAAAACCTTGCCCAATTTTCAGTCTTGCTAAAATTGCAATAAGCTTGGTTCATGCTTTGACTAGCTGGCAAACACAGGTTATGAATTAGTAGGAGGACATGTGTATGCACTTTCAATGATAATGAGAACAGCTGAGAAACTCTTTCATTGTGAATCTGTGAATGAATGAATGAATGAATGAATGAATGTAGAAATTCAAAGCCCCAGCAGTAGCTATCTCAGTTATTCTGGTCATTAGGGTATTAAAAATTTTAGCAAGCCAGGTTCTGCTCCTATATAATTTTTATTCTATTACCTTGTTGCATTCTTTGAAACTAATCAGAGATGCAGGAGAGAAAAGACACACTTTACTGGAGAAAATGAAAAAAAAAAAAAATGTGTAGAAAAAAGTCTCTTTTCTTACAGTTGGGTTGAGATGAAGATTGAATTAGCACAAGAATTAATTCCTCTTATAAGTGACAAATAGTTCTCTGTTGTCCGCAGATCCAAATCAAACTGGAACAGAGAGGAAGTCAGAGCCATTGCTACAAATAAGAACTTTCCAATTAGGGTTTTTCTTGGGGTTTAGCAATTTTCTGTTTGGTTTTGTGTTTGGGGGGTTTTGGGTTTTTTGTTTGTTTGTTTTTGTTTCTGCAGTTGGTTTTTGTTGGGTTTTTTGTTTGTTTTGTTTTGGTTTTGTTTTTTTAGTTTTTTGGTTGGTTGGTTGGTTGCGTTTTTTTGGGCATTTCTTTGGGGGTTTTTGGTTTTTTTTTCATTTGTTTTGGTTTGGGGTTTTGGGGGTTTTTTTCTGTTTTTGTTTTTATTTTTGTTTTTCTTTTTTTTATATTTTTATTTGTCATACTTTGGGGTTTTTTTCAGGAGGGAGTAATAAATTTGTCAGCCTGTTCATTATGCTGCAGTGCTTAAAAACACACAAAACAATGCAAAGAAAGCCTTTAAACTAAATGGATTTTTTTTTTCCTCAACATCTAGGACACAGTCCTTTCTCCTTTTTATTTTTTCCAGGACCTAATTTCATGGGCCACTTTTATATCTCAGAGTGATTATGTATGAATGAAGTCTCTGTCACATTAAAAGGACAAGGTCAATACAGATGAAAAATACACACAACAATAATCTTTTTAGAAAAGAATAATGGCATTTATATTCATAATGGTAAATTTTAATCAAATAGCATAAAAAGACCCAGGAACACAAAGGCTAGATAGCTACTGGAAAGCTCCTTACTCAGTTATTCTTGATAATAATAATGACAGCATTCATCTTGTGTTTTTAAATGTCAGAATGGAAGAAGTTCACACAGCCATCTTCTGAGAAAAAAAAAAAAAGTAAAAGAAATTTACTGAGTTTCATTTGAGGCCGCTAAATACTGAGGGGTTAGGGGGGTAGTGCAGGGGGAAAGGAAAGGTACAAAGGCCTTTGGAAAGAGACAAGCCAGAGAATAGGAATTCATTGTCATGAAAAGTGTTCTTAGTGGCACTTGGGGTGAAAGTCTGACATCCCCTGAAAAATACTGCATGTTTTGCAATGGTGAAATCCTGTTACATCCATGAGGTGTCACTGGGTTTTCAGGTGGCTGAATGGTGAGAGTTGAAAGCAGATCTTAACTGTTATGTAGCAGAGTGCAGTTTCTAACATTTGCATTCACTGGGACTAGTGCTCTTTCCCATAGTATTTATAGCGACCAGAAGAGAGTTTCAGTGAGGGCTGAGCTTTTACTATTGTTTTGGTTTTAGCTGCCAGGAAAAAACTGACCTCTTAAAGTCTTCAGCAAGTCTGGCTTAGCAAGTCTGGCTCGTGTTTAGATGAATGATGAACTACATTTCAATTTAAGTGAAAATATCTTTATACAGAAATAGGTTGGAGGCAGCATCCTGATCATGCAGGGAAGGAAGGATTAAATAGCCCCTTCTTCCTCCTATTACATGGTCAGCATAAAAAGGGGTATTGAGAGCAGTACTTGCCTTCAAGAGAGGAAAGATCACTTCCCCTGTGAGTGCCTCATGAGAAAAACAGTGTGGGGAGGGAGTGCAACAGAAAAAGCAGTTACGCTTTTGCTTCTGCTCTTTTGCTTCTGTGCCTGCTTTACTGAGGAGGGGAGAGTATGCCACATTTATTAGGAGGTTCTACAAAAGAAATGCCCAGCACTTAGGGGAAATCTGAATTGACACTGGTCTTCACTCATGCACAACATCTCCTGATGATCCCTCAAGGACAGTCCTCACCTTCTAACCAGGTGGCATCTTCCTGAAAGGCAGATCAATTTGTTGTAAAGTGCTAAATGCATAAAACAGTACATAAAACATGACATAAACCCAAGCAATTTTATATAAGCCTGAGCAAAAGACTTAGTTTGCCTTTCTTTATGGGTGCTGTCTAGTAATTTGCTGTGAGAGACATAAATCTCTGTGCATGAAATAAATCAAAATTGGCAAAAGCTTTCAGAGGACTTCGAGAAGAAAAATAAATATAACCTATCAATATGTTTTATAAGACTGATATATAGGCAAATGTTAGGAGAAAATAAAAGAGAAGTATTCTCTTCAAAAATGGATAGGAATATTAAGCCAATACACTTGCAAAATGCTCTTAGTGTTCTGGAGTGTCTAATCAGTGCCCAACTGTACAGTCCCAGCCACAGCTGAAACATATTTGATGTAGTGTGGTAGTTCATTGTCACATTTTTATGGACAACAAGGTAAACTTGAATGTAAGACAGTGCAGTAAATATATTCATGCACAAAAACGTGCAGTGTCAAGAACACAGGAAAACTGTTTTCACAACTTCATTTCAACTAGTTTCACAAAAGGTTTCATGAGGAATTAAAACAGATTCTTCATGCAGGAAAATTTTCTTGCAAACAATCCTCTCAATTCTCTTAAGACACTTGAAGGCAAAATGATGTTACAGGCTTCCAGAATTAAAATCTGATCTATGGGTTCAGAATAAACAAAAAAGAAAATTAAAAAATTAAACATTTCACCAAAACCCATGGTTTGTTTTGTTGCAACTTTAAATTCAATGAATAGTCACACCTAATTATTTTCTATTTTGAAAAAAAAAAACAAAAAGAAAAAAAATTAAACCTGCTTACCAAGGCCATATGATTTATTGTCAAGCTTTATCTCCAGTTAAGCTTTATGGCAAATTTATAAGCCATGAAATGTTAGGTTTTAGAAGGCTGGCTGACTCAGCCTTTTGCTATGGTGCTCATAACCACAATAATGAGCACTGCAATTTTGATTTATAGTATCATAAGAGCATCATCTAAATTCCATCAAACTCAATGGGAGTCTCTCCATTTACTTGAATGAAAGTGCAAAGAAGATGGGAGACAGTTTTGGAGAGCTTAACTCAGAGCTGAGATCAAGGATCCAAAGATCTAAATAGATGGAAAGATGTTTTACTTCTTCTTTCCCCTTCTCACCCTCCAACAGGTTATCTGCACATTAAGCATGAAAATTTGATGTATGTTTGAGGGCTCATACTTTTACACATGGTGCATGAATCATCCAGGGCCTCTACCTTTGTTTAGAAACACTTACCAGGATTTTGAAGGTGAGAAGTAATTTTATTCCAAAAAATGTTATCGAAGGATTCCTTCCATCCTCTAAAGCATACAGGAATTATGGAGAAAGGGTAAAACTGAAAGAATCAACACAACACTTCTGCAGTGTAGCTTCTCTGTGAAATCCATGTCAAGGCCTAGAATCACAGAATCTCAGAATCACAGAATATCCTGAGTTGGAAGTGACCCCCAAGAGTCACACCCTGTGCCTGAGAGCATTGTCCAAATGCTTCTTCAGCTCTGTCAGGCTTGGTGCTGTGACCCCTTCCCTGGGGTGCCCAAACACTCTCTGGGTGAGAAACCTTCTAATATCCAAACTATCCTTCTCCTTACAGAACTTCAGGCCATTCCCTCAAGTTGTGTCACTGGTCACCAGGGGGAAGAGATTGGTACCTGCCCCTCGGTTTCCCCTTGTGAGCAAGCTGGGGGTGCAATGAGGTCTCCCCTCAGTCTCCTCCAGGCTGAACAGACCAAGTGACCTCAGCCACTCTTTCTATGGCTTCCCCTCATGGCCCTTCACCATCGTCATGGTGCTCCTTTGGCCTCTAAAAACTTCTTTCTAATAGTCTTTTTTATATTGTGGCACCCAGAGCTGCCCCCAGCCCTGGAGGTGAGGCTGCCCCAGCTCAGAGCAGAGCAGGACAATCCCCTCCCTTGCCCAGCTGGCCATGCTGTGCCTGGTGTCCCCAGGACAGGGTTGGCTCTCCTGGCTCCAGGGCTCTGCTGGCTCATGTTCAACTTGCCATTGACCAGGACCCCCAGGTCCCTTCCCTGCACTGCTCTCCAGCCTCTTCCTCCCCAGTCTGTCCATACATTCAGGGTTGCACCACCCCACGTGTAGGATCTGGCACCTGCCCTTGTTGAACTTCATATGGTTGCTGATTTCCCTGTCCTCTAATTTATTGAGGTATCTGCAGGGCTTCTCTGCCTTTAAGGGAGTGAATAGCTCCTCCCAATTTAGCATCATAGCCGAGTTCATTTAGTACAAACGTTTCCAGTCCTGCATTGTTTATGAAGATGTTGAAGAGTACTGGAGCTAAGATGGAGCCCTGTGGAACCCCATTAGTGACAGGTAACCAGTCTGATATCAGTCACCTCATTCCCTATAACCCTTTGCACCTGTCCCATGAGCCAGTTGCTCACCTGTCACACGAGGTATTTATCCAACTGTGTGCTGGATAATCATCTGACTACTACAGACATATGCATCTTTACAGGAACAATTAAATGAAAGTCTTTCAAACATCTCTTCCCAACTGAATCCTCTCAGCATTTTTATTAACTTTGATTAAGCAATTTATCTGTAAACTAGTCTTTTAATGTAACAGAACCCTTTGAGAAAATGCTTAATATACTTTATCCTTGAAGGTAAAGTATTTTCTGATGAAATAAGCAACATTTAAAGCTACTGACCTCATTAAAAAATGCTGTGTTATCCTTAAGCAGTATGCAAAAAAAGAAAGAAAATTACCTAGCTTAACTGAATGCTTGAACTCTAAAAATTTCTCTGAAGTCATAAAAAATCACAATGTAAACAAAATAGAGAAAACCCTGCCCTTCATAA
Organism: Cichladusa arquata; assembly: GCA_026413545.1. Classification (NCBI taxonomy): domain Eukaryota; kingdom Metazoa; phylum Chordata; class Aves; order Passeriformes; family Muscicapidae; genus Cichladusa; species Cichladusa arquata. The sequence continues at coordinate 23,923,412 of JAOTQP010000001.1, forward strand.
GATTCTGCAGAGAAATTTATTGAGCTTAGTGAGAAACAAACAAAAAAAATAGTAAGCTTTTAAATTTTAAGAAATGGCAAAGTAATATTATGTGTAATTGATTATTTTCAGGTGTTAATTTAAGATTTGCTAAATTCTCAATTAATTCCTCTTTTACAAGTCGGTAATATCTACTGAATCTTTGACGCAATACAACTGCTTTCCTGAAACTTTTCATTATATTTCAGTATGCATCTTAACTATATACATATATGAAAATCTGTACTTAATTGACCAAAATTTGTCTCATTGCAGCAAAGAAATTTCACTTAATATAAGCTGGGAAAAACATTAAAACAAATAATCATGTTTCTTAAGGTCAAATAATTCTTGAATCTGAATTAAACAGAGATGAAGCCACAGAGTCCCTATCAGATCTAATTTTAGTTTAGGTATCTTTTTAAAATGGTCTCTCAAGAATTTTCTACTTTTGTCTCAACTAAATTGCAGAACTTAAAAGCAGCATGAACAATTAATAAATATTCTTTCTGGTAGCAAATTATAACATGAATGGACTAAAATATAATCTTTTGTGATATAATATTATTTGTAACAAAAATCCTACATTATTAGAGCACATACATTTTTACCCTACTACTGTTTCACAGTATTCTCCATTAGCTAAATGCTCATTACAAAGTTGATTATGGTTATGGGCTCTGGTCAGCAATGTAAGAAAAAGATCCTTGAGATAAGACAGGTAGCAATATTATTTGCCAGTTATGCACCATCCTGAGAACGAAAGATCTTTAAAAAAAAAAAGCCAATCATGAGTAACTAACTATTAGCAACTATGTCATGTCTCTTCCTGGATAGATACAAGTATTCAAAACAATTAAAAGAAATTTTTCTTACATACTTCGAAGGCTTAGCTAAATTCAGCCATGATATTAATTGTTTTGAAAGATGTTGAGTCAGGGTTTTTCTAATATCCACAGATGTTGAGTGAAATGATTATTTTTGACAATGTCTTCCTCAAGAATGTCAAATGGACATGCGGAAGAACTTGCATGCCTAAAATTTTGCACTTTAGAGTTATGCAAGCAGATAAGGACTGTAAAGTTCTGCAAGACTGTGACTCTTACATATAAAATTAACAGTTTGGTTACATCCATTTGAACTGGACAACATAGAAACCACAGCTTCATCTCACTGACTGGTTACAGAATCTTCACCTTTGCCTAACTGCAGCCAAATTAGTCTCCTTTGAGTTTTCATATTTATTGCAGTGTTTTAAAAAAAATTAAATAGAAGTTCTAATTACAAGTAATATTGGACTAAAACACTCAACTTCTCCAACACACTGCCATGATAGGGATAGTGCACAGATCTGAAGGTTGGTATTTAAGTCCTGCTGTAAATCATTGAAAGGACAGTAGCACAACCAGCCACTTAACATTGAATTTTATTTCTCAATTTGAAAGCAGTTTCTAAACCTTTCCACTGAAATGGTAGCCTTTGAATGCCTATCAGAAGAAAACATGAAACCAAACAGAAAAAAAAGCCAAAAAACAAACCCGAACAACTTAACCCCAACCAAAACCCACCTCTCTCCCTTGAATTACTTAATGGAATCTTCTGGAGTCTGCCAAGATCAAAGCTTTGGATTTTATAATACCATGTTCTTCTACCTATAATCACTTTTCTAGACAGAGTGGTTTACCACAGAAAATTGCAGGGAAATGGTCAGTTAACTTTAATTTGCTACATAAAACTAGCACGTAACACATCAACAAAACAACCCAATCTTATGCTATTTCCAAAATGATGCTTCATTTAAAGAAAAAAAGCATTTGAATTCGTTTGTTCTCAAAGAGTTACTATTTTTATATCAGTTCTATTGTTATTTATACTTCCATTATGATAACACTTAAGGACTCTCAATATAGCTGATTGTACCAGAGAGAAAAATTAAGACAAGACTAAATTCAACCAGTAGTTATTTTACCCTTGTAGAATTTAAGTACCTACATGGCCCACAGCAAATAGGCACTCATGGTGCAAACCAATCCATGCGAATTTATTCATCTTTAAGTTAGGCATTTAGTCTGAGCTAATTACCCAGCTTTCCTTTTAATTAATAGGAACATACAGGCACCTTAAAAATTTCTTGTTAAGACTGGTATAAATAAATTTTGGAAGAGATGCTCATGACCTTTTCCCACAGACTAGAAAGCCTTAACACCTAGTTTAGGCTAGATTTATACAAAAGTAATAGTTACATGAAATAAATCCCACCCTGATGATGCCTGTATGCTCTCAGCACGAATATGAGAAAAAACACCTTTTTTGTAATAAACAAACATGAAGTTTTTCTAGTAGTATGATGTGCTCTACCAACCTTGGTGTAATGGTTTCTTATTCTGTGGTAATTCCTACTAGAAATCTAAGAACTGGGGACATATTCCAATGAGTATTAGTAGCAAAATTTTCTTCCAAGGGATTCATTTAAGTATTTTTCCTTTCCAGACTGTATAGCAATATGATGAATATTCCATCTTCAATATTTTATTCTTTCATTACTCTAAAACAAAAGAGATAAGACTGATCGATCCAACAGCAATAATTATTTTACAGGAATATTGGTAATTCTCTAATTGAAGTCAGCTATAGCCAGCATGTGTTTAAGTTACAGCCACAAATCTTATTGGAAAAATAAACTTTATTTTGACACAGTTCTAAAAGAACAGAATTTATTCAAGCAGGATGATATATCAAGAAGCTCTTGTCAGAGGTGACCAGCCAACAGACTGTGAGCTCAGGCCGTCTACTCACTGCCTACTTTCCTACAAGCAGCATACACAAGGCAACCAAACCAGCCTATGATTTGCCAGTGATCACTAGATCCTTCTACATTCCTTCATGAGATCCTTGTCACAGAAGAAAAAAACATTCCAGTTCCTGATACATGGTAAGAAAAAGTCTGTTACTGTCCATGGGCACTGTTCAGCATGTCACATGGACAGTTAACATTATGGTCATGACATCGCTCACATGTACAAGTATCCTACATGTTCTCCTGACTCCCATCACCCCATGGGAAATTCATTCATTCTAATAATGGAACAGTGATGTACATGTCTGCCCTGCCACATAAGAGGTAGAAGAAGAGGTTGTTTTGACAATGGAGGGGCACTCCAGGGATGCCTCTATGAGGACAGGCCAGGAGCTGCTCTGTGCTGAACTCAGTTCCAGTCAGCTCTACAATGGATCCACTGCGGATCGCAGGTGAGCCCTTAGGCAAACATAGTTAAGGAAGTGCAAAAATACTGGGGGGGGGGTGGGGAGGAACAGAGAGAAAAGGCTGTGAGGAGCACTGGGAGAGGAGGAAGAGGAAAGAACAAAAAGGCCAGAGCAGTAGAAGTGTCCCACACTGGATGAGGAATGTGCCCAAAGGCACTGTGGTCTGTGGAGCAAGGAGCAGCATAGGGAAACAGCCAAGCACTGACTATAGCCTTGTGTGCCACCCAGTGCCTCCCAGAAGGGACTGTGCACAACCTGCAGCAGCAGCACAGCAGGAGCAGGTGTCTGCAGTGAAGGTGTGGAGACCAGGAAACTGAAAGAGAGGAATCTGAAGCTGAACCTGGGAGAGTGGGACGAAAACTGCTTTTCCTGTAAGATTAAATGTTTGTACTTTTTTTTGTTTTGTTTTATTTCTCAATACTCCAACCAATTAAATATTTATGCTACCCATCAATAAATTAACTTGTATTCCCCAAGTGGTTTTGCCTATGACAGGGATTTTTCCAGTCTCTATTTCACCACCAGTTTTCTCACTTGCATTCCTACTAATTTTTCCCCATATCCCTGGGGAAGGAAGGAAGGCAGTGAGTGAGCAGCTGTGTGAATTCTTGGCTGTTAGCCAGGGCCAACCCATCACATTTAAAAGGAAAAGGAATAAATGGATCCAATGGCAAATTACTTCCACTGATTACCAGGAGCCAAAAATTTATTTGCTGTTATTGAATCCATCTGGAGCTGAAAGTGAACTTTTTACCAGGGAGAGAAATGGCAAAGTTTATTAAGCAAAAGATAACTTAAGACCAACTGACTTATGGTGTTGCTGTTATAAGCAGGAGGCTCGCAGGACATAAACAAACAACTTCTCCTTCCTTTTAATTTGCATGGGTAAGAGACATTAAAAATAGACAAGCAGTGGCTTATTAAAGACCAAGCTCCTTCCCTACAGTTTCTAAAACCGGAAAATCTGGTTTATGTTACTTTTGTCTTACAACTAATATTCATGGAATGCTGTCCATTGTTGTTTCTCTTCATTGAGATGGCAAAA
>JAOTQP010000001.1:23927838-23946522 GCA_026413545.1 Cichladusa arquata
TGCCCAGCTGGCCATGCTGTGCCTGATGTCCCCAGGACAGGGTTGGCCCTCCTGGCTCCAGGGCTCTGCTGGCTCATCTTCAACTTGCCACTGATCAAGACCCCCAGGTCCCTTTCTGTGGCACTGCTCTCCAGTCTCTTCTTCCCCAGTTTGTCCATACATCCAGGATAATCCCAACCCAGGTGCACAATCCAGACCTTTCCTTTGTTGAACTTCATACAGTTGGTGATTGCCCAGTCCTCTAATTTGTCAAGACCTCTCTTCAGGGTCTCTCTGTCCTCCAGGAAGTAGACAGCTTCTCCCAGTTTTATATCATCTGCAAACTTACTTAGGATCCCTTCCAGTCCTGTGTCCAAGCCATTTATGAGGCTGTTGAAGAGCACAGGGCCAAGGATGGAGCCCTGAAGAACCCCACTAGTGACAGGTCACCAGTCTGATGACACCCAAGTCACTGTAACTCTTTGTGCCTGACCCATGGGTCAGTTGCTCACCCATCACATGATGTGTGTGTCCAGCTGTGGGCTGGACAGTTTTTCCTGAAGGATACTATGAGAGGCAGGATCAAAAGCTTTACTAAAATCCAAAAAGGTTACATCAACTGGCCTCCCTTGATCAAGTAGGTGGGATATCCTCTCATAAAAGGAAATTAGGTTTGACAAAAAGGACTTCCCTCTCATGAAGGGACTAATGACTGGGTTGTCATTCTGGTGTTATTCAGTACCTCCCAGAATAATCTTCGCCATAACCTTACCAGGCACTGAAGTGACTGACAGGCCTTATGTCATGTCAGATCATAAAATCCCACTGCCTGATGTGAAGGAGACCTGCTCTTATATAAATAATGAAGAGGCCGAGTAGGTTGACCAGTTTATTTCCATGCAGCCAAATTTCAGTTGGAAATCTGCAAAGGTAATGTTGCCTGTGTCTGAAACTTCAAAACCATTGATTAGTAAAAATCAGAGAGAATTTTTTCCTCCTTCTTCTAGCATTAACATCCCAAACTAAGTAAGCAGAGTGGCTACTTAACTGATGCCCTAGGGTAAAAGTATCACTTCCTTGTTAAGTTGACCAGGAATTCAAAGCACTTTTAAAAGCCTATACGTTCTATACAGTCTTCACACCAAATACTGCCATGGAATATTTTTGGAATGTTACCTTTTGCAGTTAGGCTCTTACAGTTAGATTTAATATCATATCCTATCAGTGTTATCAAATACCAGCTTCTTTGCTATTATTCACCTATACTTTTCTCAGAGCACTCTGACATCCTGTTGCTGCATTTGATTTTAGTTGTTTTTCAAGCTTTGTGGTTAAGAAAACCGCCTGGGATAAAATTTGTACCATAAAGCTGCCGTCATTTAAGAGGTCATACTATGATTATAACCTCATGGATTTCTTTCTGACGAATAGGCTTCCCATCAAATTCACACCAACTGCAGATGAGGCTGTGCAAACACAAGGCGATGGAATGCATGTAATGGGCAAGAATTTAAGATAGACGTAATGAAAGCCAACTGTGTTTCATACCTGACTTCACACAATCCAAGAATGGTTTGTATTGGAAGTGACCTCTGAATATCATCTGTTTCAGTCACCCTGCCATGGGCAGGCATATCTTTCACCAGATTAGGTTGTTCAAAGCCCTGTCCATTTCAGCACAAGGAAATACTGTGCAAAATTATATCAGACAGGATCTAACCCTTAGACTGGAAAAAAATAATCTGATTTCCAACTCTTAAAAGTCTCTAGCAAGGTCACTGGCCACATAGTTTTATTTGCCAAAGAAATTAATTGAAAATACAACTGGGTGGAAGTTGGCCACAAAAGACTCCATAAAATATCTAAAACAAACAAGGCCATGCTAGAAAAATAGCTGATTTTTTTCCCAAATTGAATATTTTCTTTCTTTTATTACAACACACACTTCTTTTTGCTAATTATATAATTTTACCAGATTTTCACCAATCATACTTTTTATAACCAGATGAAAGGTATGTTTTTCTGTCCTATGAAAGCACCTAGTTGCTGTCCAAAAGCCACATGTCTATTAAAATCTGCCAATGGCATGTGCTTTGGTAGATATCCTGGGAATAACTCCAGGAATGCAGAGGTTCACTCTCGTCTTTTTTTTTTTTTTGGGGGGGGAGCAATTTATTTGTTTACTTGTAAGAATCTCATAGGAATGTAAATCATCGTACCATCACTTTGCTTCCACCATTACTTTTCTTCAATCTGATGCATGCCTAATAAAATATTAATTTAGTTTGTGCCTAGGGTAAAATATACAATAGGCACATGACAGTCTGTGTAATCAACCTAAAGTTCCTGTTCTTATGCCAGGAAGAGTGCAGATGTAGCAATTCTCAGGCTTGTCTTCAGATGACTGGTGAAGAATTATCTTTCCCCTGTCTTTGTCATGAATGCTGTTCACTGTTATTGATATTGGACTGTTTTCAAATAAAAAGAAGAGAAAAAAAGTACCTGGCATCTTAATCCAGTATAAACTAAATGATCCTATTTATTGTTTACTGAGATAACAATTAGCTATCAACATTTCCATGATTCATATTAAGAAGCCATGTCTTTATGCTTAACTGATTTCCAGTTGTGTTCAACAACCAAAACTCCTCCTGAAGATAACAGAAATTAAGAGTCCTCTGTACTTCTAGAAATATCAAGATACTTTTTCTGAGTCTCAAGGTGCATTTAACTGCCTCCTTTCAAAATGCAAATACTGTGCCTAGCAACTACAAGATGTTACCTAGTTGGAAAAAACCTTTGTATTTTTACTAATCAATACCTTTAATTATCCTTTCCCACATTTATCTGTGGCAAAAACAATATTAGAATTTGAGCATTCTTGGTTTCTCTTCCTGAACTCAAACTAGTAGGAAATATCTTTTAGAAAACTATGGACTTAAGAACTTGATTAGAAGGCAATTCTGAAAGGAGATACAGATTCCTTAATTTCCATTTCTTGATCTAATTCTGCAGGTAGGCATCCACTCAGAGCTGAACCAGAATTTGCTGATTTGTTATAGCCAGTTTCACTTCCATCCACACACAAAATTCCCTCAACTTCCAGGACACTTTTTAGGTCTGTTTTCATCATGAACCAAAACTGGGGCACAGCTTTTTCTCAGCTGGGTCATTCCCACTCCCTCTAACTTTTGTAGTCTCACACTTCCTAGGGCTTCATTCATATGTTAGGAGTCAGTGTGATCCACTGGCACAGAGCACAGGCTGAGTGAGTGAGTGAGTGAGTGAGTGAGTGAGTGAGTGAGTGAGTGAGTGAGTGAGTGCATGTCCAGCAAGACATGATCTCCACCATCCCAGGGCCCACTGTGCCAGTGACATTTCACAGGTCCTCCTTTCCCTGGGCTGGGCCAGGGGCCACATGATGCTGCCTGAGGGTCTAAACCTCATTCCTTCATGGTTCTGATTCTACCAGAGTCTTTGAGAGCCAACTCATTCTCCCCTCCCTCAGGTCTTTTCTTCCCGTTGTGTTGGCACGTTCCATCAGGTAGAGCTTTCTGTGTACCCTTGGAAAAAGGAGGGCGTTTAACTCTGCCCATACAGAACAAGACAGCATGTAACTATGAAATTTTCTATGTTTATGTCTGAGAAAGAAGTACAATAGGAGGCTGCAAAACAGCCTTGGAATTTGGCCATATGTTCATTCATATAATTTTTGTCCCAGACTCCAATTTATCTCTTGCAGAGATGAAAACCAGTAGCTGCAGAGAGCACCCAGGAACTTACTCCAACAGTTCATTCCAGGAAATATAGAAAATTAAATCAAGTTATAACTGCAGAGGGCATTTAAAGTAGCAATATATAATAATCTAATTAAACAGCTCCAAACTACAATTTTGCCATGATTAACAGATCCTACTTCTGCAAAAAGTATGAGTGGACTATGCAGCCAAGTCCTCAGCTTTACATCAATTATCAATATTCCTAATAGCACTTTTTATCACACTCGTATTCTATTCATACAAACCACCACCACCACCATCACCAGTCTATTTTGAATGTTTAGTAAGGCACTCAGCAGAGTACACTTCTTTAGGAATGGAAAACTTGTTAATATAAGCTAATTCTGTTTTAATGAAGACAGACATGTTAATCTCCAATGACATGACTGTGTCATGGAACAAATTAAGTAAATGAATGCATTCAAATTTGCCCCAGAAGAAGACGCCAGCTTTTGTTTAGCCAGGGGAGGAGTGTGCCAGTCAGTCCCTCCAGGCCAGTAGTGAAATCTTTACCATAATCATTGAGCAATTGTTCACCTTGGTAATCCCATTACTGTATAATCATTCAGCACACCCACATTTGGACTACAGCAATGGTTTCTGCAAAAAGTTGTTTATGGGTGTGAGCAGGATTTTCACGCTCTGGTCCTTTGATATCTATATTTCATGTATGGGGAAGGAATCCTTCCTGCTAAGCAGCCTACACACATATTAGTGCCCATGTATGCAATGCCCGTGGATGGGTCAATCACAACTGCCTATAAAGTACAGTCATCATCTATTTTATGAATCTGTCTTTCTCATGGATCATAAGACACCAAATAATTTTCTTAAAATGCTACAGTACAGTAGAAACTCTCAGTATTTCCTACCACCTACATTTTTTACATTCCTGGATGACTATTACAAATCTTATGGGCAAAATATACATATTTTAATATATTTAAACATACATATATATATATACACACACACACATTTAAATAGTCAGCAACAGAATGGACTGATCCTGTTTAAATTTGCATATTGCTAATATGTGCTAGAAAGACACAGAATAAGGACCGAGGACGAAATACAGGTGAACTTGTTATCCTTTTGTGTGGATTATCTGCACCTGAAAATGTTTTCCATCTGTAAATATTACAGCTATTCATTTATTTATGAAACTTCCTGCCTACACAGTTCTGTTTTACACATGCATATGTGTCTGTCTATATGCAGAGGAGTAAGAAGATGTTTTTGTGTCAGGTCTCTGCCCAGTGCTGTGTTTATGATATGGCCAGCTCAGATGCTTTCCTCCTCCACCCTCAGTGTGGGTGTCCTCTCTGCTGGGCTCATTTTCAGATACTCCTCCACTACTTCCCTTCCCACAGCCTCTCATGGTCGCAGCTGAGCATTGTCATGACTGTGACTGTGTGAGTCTGTGTACAAAACAGAGGCTTGGAGCTGCACATACTGACAGTAAGAGGGTGGCTTAGCTGGTGGGTGGGAATTCTGCTAGACCTCTGCAAAGGAGTGGCCTTTTTCCACACAGATGTGCTCCAGTTTCACCCAGGGAGTAGTTAGATATACCCATGGATAAAAATGTTAACAGCTGCCCTTGGAAACAATTCCTTGCATTTGGTTTCATGCTGTCCTTTCAGAAATTGTAAGTTCTTGAAACAGAAAACAAAGAAAGTGTGATAAAAATAATAGACACATAAAGGATTGTTTTTGAAGTTTTACTGAGTACATAATGGTACTCAGCAGTACTATTATTATTACAAGTTGCTCAGAGTTTCCACTCACAATCACTTTTCACGGAATGCAATGTCCTGGACATTTCAAAACATATTTTGGTCAGACTTGACATACAGGGCACCTATAATCTCAGCAGAGCACTTTAAATATATTTTACCTGCTTATACCCAAAAGTTTCTTGACCCCAAGATTCTTTGTAAAGGAAAATACTCTTCTCATCATAAGGGACCTAGCATAAACAGGTACAGAGAAAGGAAAGGCTTTCTGGGCTTTTTCCAGCTTTTACATTGACAGGTTTGTTTACCAGTGATGAACAACAGTTCACAGGGAGCTGCAGAAAATGCTGTGAAGGGTTTTGGACCTGAAAGGTACTACTCAGTATAATCAAATGGTTACTGTGTTGGAGGAGCTGCACCCTCCTACCAAGAAACAAGCAGCACCAGATCATTAGTCTGCCTGAAGGAGGTGTGTGGAAAGCATAAGGTAAAGTGGTTTGATTTTTGGCTGGTGGGAGGTTTGGGGTGGATTGCAGAATGAAGTAGATGAGACACATGAAGCTTTAGAAACCCACTCCATAGATGGAGATGGCAAGCCACATATTAATTGCCTGCCCACACAGCACTGGTGGCAAAGCAGAAACGTGGGTGCTGCAAGTGGGGGTGGCTGCAAATACCGAAGGGTGAGAGATCTTCCCCAGGCTCTGCACACTGGCAAGAAGGGGTTGAAACCAACATGGTTTTGAGGACAGGTGAAAAGAATAGATTGCAGCTAACATATTCTTTAATCCTGAAGGCATCCCATGATGAAGTTTTGTGGCTTAATACGCCAGTGTGGATTTAACCAAAACATACATGGTGAGGGGTAGCAAACTGGATATCCAACAACAAGACATTCTTCATCTTTGTTCTATATACTGTGGATTATGCAGAAGCATTCTGTATTTTTACAGTCCTTTGTCAGGAAATTTACACTTAAAAAATACTATCAGCGTCTCAACAAAAGGTGCAAGAATTGAGGAACCATAATAGGACCTCTGGATTTTAATCTATGAATGTTTATTTTTGAGTGGCATGAGATAATAGAACAAGTTGAAGAAAACAATACTGCAATCATTGGCAATTGAACCCTGGCATTAAGTTTTGGAGAGATGGCCAAGACTCAGACATGTCTAAAGGCTTCATTTAAAGAATCATTTGCACATTCAGCTTCTCTAAGATGGTACAAATACTTGCATTCTGCTTCTTATCACTTTGAGGTCTTCTAAATATCAACATTACAAAGGAGTAGACTTTTTTTTTCCTGCAGCATTAGTTTTGAGGTGGCAGAAGGGCAAATTCAGAGGGCACTCTTTCATCCCCCACTGTCATCATTTCTGTGGTTTACAACTGCCATAATGATGAATCTTTATTTTTTACATGTCTGGAATTTTAGTTATCAACCATGTGATCTATTTTTTGCATGGTCTTTTGAATCTTGTCTATTCTCCACTGCCACAATTTGCATCCTAAAAAAATCTCTGTCGTGCTAGTATGAAAACATCTCTGATTTACACATGGAGAATGGACATACAAGAAAACTAAATGTAACATAATATTTAGAAAGATGACAATTAAAACCAGCTCTTTGGCTAACACACTGGAACACCTGTACAATTATGCAGTTCTCTAGAATTTTTCTTTTCAGGACATGCACACACTGAAACAAGCAATTATTTTTATGTTTTTTAACTTTGAGGGGTACAACTGGTTTACTTAGTTGAGCAAAAAGCACAAAAAGCAAAATTTAGCAGTGATCTGAGCTGTTTATCTTAATCATGATTTTTTCAGTGTGACAGCTAGGGCTGCAGGCCACATCAGGTACCCTTGGCATCTTGCGTCCACTAAGTAACAGACTTTCTGGAAAGCTGGTCCTCCTTGTATTCAATGCTACTTCATGATGGTGTAAGTATCTCCCATTTTGCTGAAGGCTGTTCTGAGCATTCAGTACTCTGAGGGCTAAAGGAAATTTCTCATGGTTTTTTTCTGTTGATATTTGGGGCCTCATCCAAGTCCATTGGATCACACCCCAATCCACACTTTTGTGTATTCTCGTAGAAAGCTTTTATCTGTTAATTGCTGCCACATCTGTCTCTCTTTAAAATTTATTGTAATAGTTGTTGAGTCCCTGTTAAAAAAAAGCACATATTGTATTTGTTTCTTTTTTTTATTCAGCTCTAATGACTTACATATTAACTATTTTTTTCTTTTGGGAATTTTCTTTTGGGAATTTTTTTTCATTTCTACAAAAACCCATCTTTCTGGAAAGGCACATGAAAAATCATCTTGCCTTTGTGTTTTACACCCACTTATTCATTTTAAATATTAAAATCTTAATCCATAATGACATCCTCCTGCTTTTGGCCAGCTTGACAATGTCTGCTCCTCTTGTTTCTGTGTTAGACTGCTTCCTTTTTTTAGCTATAATTTTTTTATTATGACATTTACCTAGTGAGATTAGCCTCAGGGCTTTACTTTTGAGCACTTCAAAATCTCTTCTTTTTTCTTTTTAACTAGCCTAAAATAGATCCTGTTCTGCTAGTTGCAGAGGTATTCTCCCTTCTGTCATTACCAGAAAGAGGCATTTTAAAACTATTTACAATCTACAGTTGGAACTTCAGTCAGGAAGATGAAGACTTCTCTGGAGTCAAATGTTCTTGGCACCAAAAGCCAAATCAATTCATTTTTAGACCCTTGTCTTTTGACAGATACTTATTCCTACGGCATTCTTCTTATGAAGCCTCTTGGAAATGTGCCTGAGATTATTTTTGTTTATTTGTTCCAAATTCCATTCTACTCGTACTAACACAGAATTTTAATCGCTGCCTGCTGGCAGTGAGGGGGTTTATTATAATGCTGGAGAAATACGTTAAAGGAGTATTTTTTTTTCATCCCATCCTTTGAATTCCTGGTCTGCACCAGTAGTTTGAAGGGACACTCTTTGCAATTCATGCCAACCTGACCAAGATAGGCAGAGTTTTGCCTCCCCTGAAGATTAAGTCAGAGAGACTGGAGGAGGGTAAGTTTCCTCTCTCCCTTGATGCAGACAAGCTTCAAAGCACAAGGAGAACTCAAACTGTGCAGTGCCCACTTTTTTGTTAAGATGTATACAATGGTTGGGATGGGGTGTTTTTTTTAAATCAAAGCTTGGTTGTATAGCTAATCTAATTCAGATTGGCGTTCATAAAAGTCTCTTCAAGATGGGTTTGCAGCACCACACGTACGAACTCAGGCAGTCTGTGCCTTCCACTCCCTCACTTGTTTATGCCAGTTTATGCCTTGGATTACCTCTGGGCAAAATAGTGCCAAGCCACTCTGTAAACAAACACAGCTATTACAAGGCGCTCGCACAAAGAAAATGAGCCCAACGTTTTGCTTGAATGGTGGCAAGCTGCAAATGTGCCTTCAGCTCTGGGATTGAGTGGTGCCCCAGATGAGGGTGCTGTGCCGTGTGTGGCAGAGCTTCCCTGGGGGCTCCCTCAGCTGCAGCATCCCCATTAATCCCAGCTGCCTTCAGGGGCACAGGAAAGGATTCATTAAAGTTTTAGAACCAACATCTTGAAGCAATTTTGAGCTACCAGCAGGAGCCAGAGAAAGGGGCAGAGCTCTGGTGAGGTGTTTTGTCTACCATCTAATCCTTTAAAGAGGCAAGTTGCTGCAGGCTGAACAAGTTACTGCTTTCATGTGGCTTTCCACTTCATCTCACATAAAAAACAATTATATTGATTCTTCACCTGACCTTACCTGACACCTCTCTTGCATCTACCCTTTTTGATGATGAGACATCTGTTATTCAGATGCTTCGCTGCATTACTGTTATTAGACTAGGTGGGTTTATCCCCCTCCCCCATCACAAATAATGGTAAAAGTACAAGACACTAAGTCCATCAGATGAAAAATCTGGTTCTTATTGCTAAGATTAGGCTCTTCTTCACTGATCACACAAATAATATATCAAACTTCCATAAAGTCCTTTAGCAAGGGCTGTCCACCTGCTAATCTCAGTCATAGCATGGCAGGATCCTACCAGTACCCAGAGAGGTGCAGAAAGGGTCTGGGTGCTACAATGTACCCCATGCAGGTTTCTGATCTGCTGATTTAATTCAAGTGATGGTGATACTTGGTGACAATTTTTCTATTTACAGAAATTTATCAGATACCTTTTCCTTTATCATTATCTGTCTTATCTTGTGCCTCTAAGAGAGACTTACACCTACTTCTACACGTTTTATTGACCTAAAGAGATGTGTAGGCACTTTCTCACTAGTGGTATTGAATTCTGGCCCTTCTCCTAATGTGTTCCAGGAAGCATGCATTCCTCACTGTCAGAAATGTTCAATGGGCATGATTCCTGCCACCTTCCATCAAAGGGGAAGCATTAGGTAGAAATGTATGTCTTTGTATAAGGAGGGATTTTTTTTTTTTTCTATCAGCTGTTCTGCTGTTGTGTTAAGGAAACTCAGTCCTTTTAAGGATCTGGATTATGCATAATATTATTAGTCTGCTAGAGAATGGGCCTAGATAGCATTATTAGCATTTTCCCCCACTAAGTGGAACAAAATACATAAACTGAGTTTAGCTGTGCCTTGGTCTGGTATACATGATAGAGGACAGTGTTTGTCTTTATAGTAACTTTTTATTGGATCACTTTCTTGTTATTTTCTCTTTTACTTTAGTATTAAAAGATTTTAACTTGCCTTGAAGAGTCTTATAAAAGCTATGGCATTTATATAACCTCCTTTTTAAAAAGGCAGAATAGGTGGGAAGGTTTTTGTATTTTTTTATTTAGATCATGTCCTGGTTCACAATATATATGTCTCAGGACAGACTCATGAACTACCGAAATCATCTGCCTGGAGAAGCTTTATTCTTATTACTCAATGGGTAATTACCAGAATTCCTTGTCATGGCAATCTCAGAGAAGCATGAAGCCTTGTTTTGTATGTTGTCTTAGAAGTTAGGTGCTACATAAAACTGAGGTGGAAATTCATAAATTATGTGTAAGCATTAAAAGGTACAATTGCATGCTGAGAATGACAGGTCTTCAATTTTCAGAGTATATTCTATTTTGTTCATTGCTCATGGCTCATTTTTGGCTCAAAACAATTATTTGGTGTAGAGCTGTGGAGTAGGTAACCTTGAAACCTTGATCCTGAACTGTTTCACTATTCAATATATGTGGCTTTTTCTAGTTTGTTTTTTGCTTAAGAGATGTTTTTTGTTTTGTTTTGTTTTGTTTTGTTTTGTTTTGTTTTGTTTTGTTTTGTTTTGTTTTCAATCAAACTAGCCCTGAATAAGCAGACTGTAAGTTGCTTTCTTCATTGTCAAGACCGGTGTAAATTTCTTTGGGCAATAGTTTCATAGAATATCATTGTTTTTTTCAGGTAATCCTGCCTGAGCTTATTCAATATATACCTATCACTCTGGTTGTGCTGTTATTTGTACTTAACTTACAATGGATGCATTTTCTATCTGCAGAGAAGGATGCAAGATGTCTCTAGGGAAAATAGGATTTTTCCATGGATGAGGTAGGTCAGACTGTGAGCAGCAGTACAGATCAATTCTTTCCTGTTTTGTTTACCCTTTTTGACTGTCTTCCATAAGCCTGGAGTGAAGGATAAGTGCAGGGCCAGGAGGTGGCTCAATGATCCTTGTGTGTTCATTCTAGCTTTATATGTTCTGTGATTCTGTGATAAGTAGATGAAAAATTATCATAATTATCACTTCCTAATGAAATGGTGCATAACTGTGTCCTGCAAAGAGATGGACAGCCAACTCCCCTGACTGGAATGCCTCACTCTCACTTCCTTCTTAAGTGGCTCACAATATGTACCTCAACCAGGACATGTCAGTTTATTTCAATGGAGCTGCCTTCAACAAAAGCAACAAAAGGAAGGTTAAGGAGAATCTCCATCCTCTACTGGATGCAGGGGAAGCAGTGGAGGAAGAAAGGGCTGAGGTACTTAATACCTTCTTTGCCTCTGTCTTCAGCTGCATCCAGAGGAATACCTTATTCACACAACACAAATTTGCATCTAACTTTAGGAAGATATCTTTCTCTAGCTTCCACATATGTCTTTTGGTTTAATTAATCAGTTAAATAAGAACACCCTTCTATTTCTGCTACCAGCATTGTGAACTTTGGCACTTTGCTTAGGCAGTTTCACCAGTTCAGCTAAACTAAGAACCTCAAGCTCTTGTTCCCAGAAGGACTCCTAAGAAATTAGTATTTCTTTACTTTCAATTTAAATTTTGAAAACAATATTCTCAAAAGAAAATAAACAAAAAGAAAAAAAAACCCAAAACAAAACAAAACCCCAAAATAAAACAAAACAAACAAACAAACAAAAAGAAACAAAAATAACCCCCCCACATTTCCTTCTGGAAAACAACAATTATTCATTGCATCATCACTAACAATGTAGAAAGCACTGTCCAGGATACAAAAAAATCCCTCAGTTTGCTTACAATTAACACAGGCAAATTATTTCCAAAGGTTTTTCAGCTTTTATTCACAGTTGACTCTTGTTCTCCTCTGTTTTTTTACTGTTTCAGTTTAAGTATGATATGCTAATTATTGACTCCTGGGTGTATCAAGTTTTAAAAGAATGAATAGAAGGTACCAATAGAGTACTAGAAATGTTTCAGGGCCAGGGAGAGGGGAGGTAGACTATGATAAAAGACACAGAAAAGGAGTCTAGTGAAAGATAAGACACAGAAAGGTGTTAGTAGACTAAAAGAGATAAGGGAAGAGTGACTGGAAGTGAAGAAATAGCACATTTGCCTCTGAAAGAAAAACAGAACTCTACAGCTGTATTTGATCATTCAGATTGGAACTTGCTACCCTTGAACTGTGACTTTCTGTTCCCTGAGATCTTACTGTAAAACCTATGAACACAGAAGTTTTGTTTTATTTCTATGAGATGCTCTCTAAAGATAGTAATCACAATTCATTAATCTAGTAATCACAAGTGAATAATTATAAAATAAATTAATCAAATACATATATTTTATACAAGTTAAAGAGGCATAAAAATTTCAGGAATATCAGATTAATTTCTCTATATTCTTTGTTTATCTGTAAAAATAACAGGAAAAAAATTAATTGTTGATGTATTTAAGGATCACATTGCATAGAAGTTGTATTTCTAAGATATATTCCTCATCAGAAAGGTAGGGGAAAAATGTTATACCACCAGTTCAAATGCAGTGCCATGTAGGAAATAAAGTGTTTTGTTAGCTTGGTTTGAAAATCGCTGCTAAAACTTAACAATAAAATATCATAACAGATCTCATATTAAAAGTTAGATTTCATGCTTGGCTGGTCTTCAAGTTACTTAACATAAAGCCACATGGCCATCCTCATGTTTTAAATCATTTTTTTTCCACTAGGAATTCTTCCACTAAGTTTCTCCCTGACTTTTATGATCTCTCTAACAATATAGCAGGAACACCTTTAATCTCCCAAACTCACTTGATTAACTTGTTGCAGGTAGGAAAGAGACATGAATTGAAAGGGAGGGAGTTTCAGAGGGGGGTGCAGGGCACAGGGCAGTGATGATGATGATGCATCTTTGCGCAGGTGTCCTTGCTTCTGTGAGGACAGACTCACTCTACATGCAATTTAACAGCCTGCACAGCCAGCCCACAGCCTGCAAGTCTCTGCTTTCTCATTGAAATAAGTGTATATTAAAAACATATTTGAATACTGTATCACAAAAGGATGTTCTATCTCAATAGATGTGCTGTAGTACAGAGAGGTAATAGATTGCTTGGATAATATCTGTAAAACAAATTATGAAGTGGAAATAACAAATAATGCTTCCTAAAGTCCTGGCTCTTTAATGTCATCTAACTTCCCCTGCAATTGGTGATGCCCCTTTTAGGGAAATATAGGTTTTGGAGTATTTTAAAATATAGACATCTGGCTCTATCCTGTGACACACAAGACATGCTGATCTGATCTAGCAAAGCACTCTCATGCATTCCTAGGCTTCACTGAGTTTTTTGTGCTTAAGTTGCATTCTTCAACACTCATTTGATTCGTACAGAGCTTTCAGCACCTACAAGAGCAAACCTTGAGTGAACTTAAAAGTGGATCCTCATATATCTGTTAGAACACAGAACAATAGCCAGTTTGGAAATCTTCATACAGACTTGGACATATTTCAAGTAAAGTTGTGAAAATAGAGATGCCATCTATGATTTGGAAACATGGGACTGATGGCTGGCTGATCTTTCTTCCCTAAATATTCTCCCTGATCATTTTGTGGAAAACGTAGATGAAAACTCAGACTCGTCATCTCTTAAGCAGTCTCGTGCTATCCAGATCACAGGCCCCTTCCTGCCCTTATGTCTGTCCTTGCTCCCAGTGAAAACAGTGGCAAAAGGAATGATGAGGATAATGCAGCTGGCATTTTTGCCAGGACATACCAAGAAGACATATGAGACTCCAGAACTATTAAGGACTCTTGATTTCCATTTTTTAGCAATAGACATAAAGTCGACATAATTTTTGCCATTGACTTAATAGCAGTTGCAAATTCACTCTGTTTCATTTGTATGTGACTAAGCATGAAATACTACTTTAAACTTTAGTTAACTTTAAAAATTGCAGAGCTGAAGTAAATTTGTTTTTTCCTGTTATGAAATGTGAAATAATTAGTAAGCTCAGAGTGAAAATGATGCATTACAAAAAAAGCCCTGAATGAAAATATCCAACTAGACTAGTAGGATAGAGAAGAGAGGGGAAGCAGGCAGATTGTCAAAATGCTGAACAGTTGTTCAGGGTTATAGCAGGATGTATGGTGGCAGGGCTGGACCTGGAAGCACAGGGAGGATGCCTAGCTAAGGATAGAGAGGAGAAGGAAGGTGGAGGGAGGACAGCATAGCCATCTGTCAGACTCAAGCTGTGGTGGGAACTCCTCAGTGGGTAAAAGGTTCCCCTCCACCTCCTGCCCCACCCCAGGACTTGCTCAACTCTGTGGGTAGCTCCCCCTCAGGCCCAAGGGCAGAATCACCAATTTGGGCTGAGCTCAAGGACTGGGCATGCTGAGGGCTGCAGTAACCTGAAGGAACATGATCCGACTGTGAAGTCCACAGCCAGGTGGAACTATCTGTAATTTTCACACTGACTTGAAGTGACACAGTACGCTGGAAGCACTGTGAAAGATGTGGACTGGTTTTTAAGGATACCTTACAACATTTTCAGTATAATGCTAGAAATCTTTGCAATCACTCCACAGTTAATCCAGAGCACCATTGACGAAGTTAGTGTATTCACAATAATGTAACTAATAGCAAAATTTGGTTCCCTGTGGACACATCTCCCATCCATTCATCCTGTTTGCTACTGCTCCACCGCATCTCCCCTGAAATGATGGATTTTCATTAAATTGAAAACATCTCTCCTCATGGTGTCATCACAAGCACCATAATGTGCTTGTGTTGTATTGCCAAGCATTGCTTAGCAACGGGACCCTGTGTTCTGCCAACTTTCTTTTCACGCTGTCAGTCTGAATTTAACTGAACTTGCTGTGTTGTGTTTCAGAGGACTGACTACATGTCAGTAATGTGGCTGATGAATGCTCCAAATATACAAACAAAAACTGGCACTGACCCCCCGTATTTAATAAATAGAGAGTGTGAATTTCAAGAAGTCACTTTACATTCACGTTATTCAAAGGCAAATTGTTTACAATCATGATAATTAATCTTGATAAATCCTCATAAAACACTAACCGATTGGAAAGTATAATTAGACACTTTCAGTTTTGAAACTGCATTCAATAGGACTCTACGGCTCAGCTCTCAACAATATTTACCAGTCAGGAACCACTGTTGTACTAAAAATCACCAGTCATTTATCACTTAATTAAAGTGTTGAAAATTTTGAAGGTTTGCATTTTCAAAATCACCTAATCAGCTAAAATATTGTCTCCTAAATAAGTTATATGGAGCTGGAATGAATGGCTGTGGAGAATGTGATTATGTGTTCCCATGCCACCATGAGCAGAAGACTTCCCTAGGCAATGCTCAGAACAATGTAAAAATGGATGGAGATGCAGATATCCTGGAGGACATCAGCTTTGGCAAAACTGTGTTCACTGCTCACTGCTTCAGTCTGGTTGAACAGCTCCATGCCTAGCTCACTATGTTTCGAGTTCAATATACTTGAGAATCCAAAGCTGCTCTTAGTTTATAATCATATGGTTGAATCTTCTGCTGATAAATTGATATGGTTCTACTTATTCTTAGCCAAATTTCATTAGCTGAAAATCTGAAAGTTCGATTGAGAATGGTTTTATCAAAGACATCAAATTAGCATGTATATATTTCCATTTTTACACAACTTAGATTTTTCAATGGACTTGATGGAAAATGCCTCTCTAATTGTTTTTAGAAGAAAAAAAATGGAGGTACACACATAAGACACTGCTATCTTGGGAAAGAAAATAGGAAATGTTAATAGCACAGCAGCCATAAAAGAAGATTTGTTACAAAGATAAGTAGCAGCATACTCGTACTTAGGTGTCATCGGTAAACTCAGTCAACTAAATATTTGGATTATGTCATCTGAAATGCACTACAGTATGCAAAGCAGCTGTTTGGGGCTGCAAATATCACAAAACACCCAGATGAATTTTGTGCCTTTCTAAAGGAGCTGCTGGAGCCCAGACAGAATTCCAGAAAGGTCACATTTAGGCTAATAGGAAGGATCCTTAGGTATTTACATGGAGGATATCTGCAATAAACTCACACAAGATTTAGATTGAGATCTTGAATTAAGATTTTTTTTGTGTGTTTGTCTATACACCTTTATCAATTCATGGTTTTCTACATGCAATCCAGAACCTTCCTACAGCATTAAAGGAATATGTAGAGTGAGGCTTAATTGCCCAAAGGGAATGCAGTTTTAAAACAGAAATCCATCAAGGAATCAAGAGCTAATGGGAAGATTTTGAGCATACAAGGAATTTTTTCTTGCCAGGTAGATAATTTCTCCCAAAACACATTTTCAGGGCCTGTATTACCCAAGATTAAGATAGAGATGACCACTATCATATATTAAAATAATTTGCTCTTTCTTGGGAAATGACTTAGACACAAAATAGGAATATGGATCTAGAACTTCTGAGAAATAATGGCTAGAAACTATCTGCTAGGCTTATTTTTCTTTTCAGGCAGGCATGAACCAGTCTGCAAAGAACAAGTTAAGCATGTGTGCTATAAACCTTGAAAATTACAATGTAGTTTTGGTAAATTTGCTAAAAATTATGCTAAAGTGTTCCTACATTGTTTCATTGTTCCTACATCCTACATTGTTTCAAAATGTGGTAATTTATAATTTTGAAAAGAAGATCTTTTTCATCAAACATTCCTTGCTTACTCTTACCTTCCTGGAGCTTTTTCCACAAATATTACTACTCATAGGATTTTCTCCTTTCCCAGTTGTCTTATATTTCTCCAAGAGTAATATTTCTGTGGGATCTATTTTCCTGGAACAAGTTACTGTGCTATCAAGTGTAATAGTTATAATGATAATTGTGTAACTGAAGAAAGTCTATTTGTACATGGAACATATGAGTTGCAATACTTAGGAAGGTACAGGCTGTTCAGAGGAAGAAATTATGATCTCATAACATTTCTGACTTGTGCAGCCTTACAGATTTCTGGGAATCTAGTATGTTATAAACTCATACCTGTGTCTCTTCAAAGACTTTTATTCGACTCTTAACACACATATGTACTTTACTTGTTGGTTTCTTTATTTTTCTAATTCTTTGCTGCAAAAGTTTGTACTATATTCACTGAATTTCGTTACATCTCTATTCAAGAGCAACTTCAGTTCAAAGCTTACTTTTAGCTCCCCTTACACTGCCACCTTATTCTAGTTGCACTCACACCTCTAATCCAATCTAGGGCTTTGCTAGAAAAATTCTCTATGCCCCTGAATGCCCTAAATTGCTCAATGTATGCAGCTAGGCTTCTAGGTCTCCTGACACTTTAAGCAAGGTAGATACCTATTTAATGCAAAGAGTGTTGGGAGTGCTTTAAGGAGCATCACTACTCACAATACTTGTAGGCATTGCACTACATTGCATTTCTGAGGTGCCTAACACTTTCCAGATTGATTGCAATTGGCCACTTCATTCAGTATTTATTAGACAGGTTCTAAGAGGCAGTGTGATCAGTTAAGTTCTACATTCTTAGGAAATCAGATCAGACATTTAGTAGATCTTGATGTGGACCTGAAGACAACCCCCATATCCTGGGGTTGAACATTCCCAGAGCTCGGTAAAATCTGGATTCGCTTCTGACATTCACAGCCAGCTCACAGCTTTATAATAAGCTGAAACAAAAACTCAGAGTTTGAATATTTCCTAATTTGGGAACATTTTTGCTTATGCCAAATGTGTGACTCAGACCATTTCTAGTTAATTCTAAGAGTGGAGAATGTTATCATTTCTTTCATATGGCCATGTGATGTCCAGAGAGAAGCACAGACACTCTGCTTTTCCTGTAATTGATACGTACAGAAATACTTTAAAGCCCAAAAGTAATATAAATGGAATCTAAAGAAAAGATAAAACTCAATCAATATTCTTAAATGTTGCTTACTACTGCTGACCCAAGCATATGCCAGCAGACTAAGAAACCACTTGCTAATCTGTCAAAAACTGAATTAAAGAAACATTTTGATTTCATGGTAAGCACTCAGAAAATTAAAAAAATAATCTTGTCTGAAAATTTCAGCCTTTTTCTGATACAAATATATCAAATAGTGACCTATTCCAACAGTCTCTTACATGCATGAAAATATCCCTTCCTTTTTCACACTTTACTAATTTGAATCTAAGGTGAGACCCCTAAACACCTACATTGCAGTGACAGAAGCACTCAGGTAGCTGCAATAAACTAGTTTTTGTACCTATATCCATCTTCTTGCCATACCACTGAGCTTTGAGAAAGCAAATTTACTCCATTTTTCAATGACAAACAGAAATTTAGGCTCCTGAGGTAAGACAGACTGGAATTTAAAATCCCTGCGGAAGGGAAGTTTCAGGGAAGTTTAAGGGAAGTTTCAGGGAAGGGAAGTTTCAGGGAAGTTTCAGGGAAGGGAAGTTTCAGGGAAGGGAAGTTTCAGGGAA
>JAOTQP010000001.1:23954142-23965456 GCA_026413545.1 Cichladusa arquata
GATGATCTTTAAGGTCCCTTCCAACCCAAACCATTCTATGAGTCTATGAGTCTACAAATGTGAGAGTTAAAAAAAAATAAAAAAAAATAATAATAAAAAAATATATATAGGAAAACAGGAAAATTTTGTGGAATTTCTAAAGACTTTTGCAAAACAAGACTGGATGACGCAGGTAAAATCTTCTCCCCCAAGGATTAAAAGAAAGAGGTTTTCATTGAAAGAGAGAACAAATAAAAATAAATACAAAAATGAACTGCCAAGAGGTGGTAAATAGTGTCTTTTTCACTCCTTTCTTGCTGCCTCCAATAGCATTTTACATACACAGTAGGGAAATTGCCTGGCTAGAGCAAAGTGGTTTCCAGTAGGACCCTTGGGACAGCCCTTAGGACCCTCCAGACCTCATTGCTGACAATGTTTTACCATCCTGGTGTAAAACTACCCTAATGGGGAAATAGGTTTGTTCACTGTAGCTCTGTGCCATTTCTTGGCTGCAAGTTATTGGGTTAAATCTCCCTCATCCTTTAATTTAAACTCTTATTGTTTGCAGTTCTCACTGTTCTAAATGTTCTAAATGTTCTCAATGTTTGCAGCTTTGGCACTGCTTGTACCAACTGCACCATGAGGACAATAAAGTCATGTTTTGTGAAATTACAAGGCACTTTTATTTTGCCTATCAGCTAAAGTTCTGCTGTAATATCCACAAACCACACAGAGCAGACACCTACCTGATGGCAAATCCTTCATTCCTGCAAGTCTGTAGCTGAAATAATCTGTGCCTTTCAATCTAAAGATCCACAACATTCAGAATTTGTGAGAGCACACAGATAAAATGCCTGCTATAGACCTGTACCTCTTCTAGCCAAAAATATCTTCAGAGCACAGCAGAAAACAAAAACTCCCACTCTTCCTCAAAACAGGTGTAAAATACATCCTTCATGCTGAGTCCTGGCAGCAAAAACAGTGCTCAGGATGTCTTGATATCTTCTATTCCCCTGCTTGCAGATTTTTGGCATACTTTCCTTCCCTTATTCTCACAGCTGTTGTGTAGAAAACAAACAGTAGTCATTTGAAAATTGTGTTATTCAGCTATCTCAAGGCTAATGTCTGCCATCTACTTTTAAATTTCTCAAAGGTACAGTTCAGTCTCATGCCATCTCTGCCTAGACTGCAGATGGAAGCAATTCTTTCCTAGAAAAGCATCCTCAGTACAAAGTTCTTCACCTACAGTTACAGATGGTAAGGAGGGTTTCCCAGATAAAAAAATAAAAGAGTGAGGGGAACAATTACTTTCACATCCTTAACCACACAAAGCAAATAATTTTGTTCTCACTGGATTCCTAGATAGTCTGCTATCCTATTATTAGGAAGTTCTTGCACGAGGATGTAGAACAATTATGCAACTTTCTAGAGAGCATTTCCATCCCATTTTTGTCTAATTTCCCCTTATTTCTAATAGACCATGTGCCTTGGAAGCAATTCCACAGGACAGAGGGTGAGAAGTATAGAATGTTTCTATTCCTAATGCTGAAACCACACTTTGGAATAATTCAGAATAGAGGAAGCAGTGGCCAAAAGTGAACAAGAGCCAGGTACTTCTCTAAAACAACTGATTCATGAGAGTTCGCTCAAAATTTTTACTTTAAAGAATCTCTTTAAGACATTGTGCTGTCAATTTTGAGAACAGAATTTGAATTATATTTGCATGAGTAGATCTACATTGTTTTCAGAGAATACCCACAGTTCATCTGATTTTTTTTACTTCTTTGGAACTTGTATATATTTCTAGAATTTGATTTGGTGGTCTAAACACAAGCATCTGGTGGCACCTGACATATCCAAGGTATCCAAGTCCTGCTAGCCTCCTGCATGGTCTGCCAGATCAGACTGAGATGGGAATTTCATGGGCCCTGTAGCTTTCAGTCCAAAATGGCACTATATCCTATGTTTAGGACCTTTGTGTTTGGAAAAAGAAGGTACAGAACACAAAAAAGTCACATATTTTTATTTAGTCTTCTATTTGTAACTGAAATATAAATAGGTACAGAAGGAAATAGGGTGGAGAACAAACACATTCAGAATCTGTATTGCATTTAATTTTTTTTAAAGAGCACTAATACCCATCCTGCTTGCCATTAAATAAAGAGCTGATTACAACAGGAATTATTATGCCAGTAGGGTGTCATCAAGCCTGAAGGCCATTTCTGGTGCTACTAAAGCATCAAGAAACACCTTTGCCCTGAAAGGCCACCCACTCTCAGCTTTAGATTGTTTTAATCCTTCTGGAGCATGCCAGCCTAGCACTCCATGGGAATAAAACATTTGCTTCGTTTCTGCCTAAAGGTGAGATTGAAACCATTTGTTTTTAAACCTCATGCTGTCATTTATAATTAATGGTATGACCCTGACTACAGAGCTTGAAAGGAGTATATAAATTTTCAACTGCAGTTCTCGTTTTGTTGTTTGGCAACTAGCCAGTTTCTTAAGCTTTTATCTTTGAATACAAAAGGTTATTTCTAAAGATTGAGTGATTCATTTATTTTCTGTACTTATTTTCATCTGCTAGTAACAGCAGTGGATAGACTTTTGCTATTTCAAGCTGTTTGTTAATCCAGTGCCCCCCAAATCAGAGTAGAGGGATCAGTTTTTCTTCAAGAAGAATGCACATCAACATTTCCTACATTTTTTCTTTTAAATAGTTGGTCTGGCAAAGCATTGCCATTTTTCCAGAAATGCAGAGGGCTATTTCTTTCATGGTAGATGTACCAGCACAGCAAAACAATAGCCCTGTCACTCTGAAAGTCACAGGTCTAAAGGAAATTACAGCCCTATACATACCGTAAATATGAGCTATGCTATTAAAGTAACACTTGGTGGCTGGAAGGAATTGCCCTGTAATTAGATTATTGTAATATGTGTTTGAACATGCTGAACAGAGCTGAAAAGAAATACACATGGGGCACAAGCCTATGCTGCTGGAAATCACTGGAATTTTAGCTACTCACTTCCCTGAAGGGAGGAATTGATCCTTACTTCTTAGATTTTGTTTACAAACATTATATTGTCCACAAGATATTGCATGTATTTCTCAACATCAGCATTCTCTCAGATGGAACAGAATTCCTCAACACTTCCAGATGGTAAGCTATTAACATGAGAAACTATTTTTTTCTGCATGGCTCATTCCTCTCTCTCCATAAACGTAGATGTCACAAAGGGGAAAGACTCAGACTTGTATTTTTAGAGCTGCCTTGTTGTTCCCTGTGCCCAGCTGGTAGACCTATGATTTAAAAGAGCAGGAATGTGTTCAAATCACAGTTACCTGACAGAAGCAACAGTATGTGCAGTCAGGATCACATTGCCCTGAACACAGCCTTTTCCCCCAGCTCACAAACAATGGAACCACCAGCTACAACTGCTAGGAAACAAGACAAAAGTTATGGGCAAAGTTAACATATTGTATTCATTTTCTTTTGGAGGACTCCATTAAAATTTTAAGGTACAATTCATTACTAAGGAATATAAAATTACTGAAGACACCAGGAAGGACCTTATTTTCCACATGGAAAAATTACACGGGGGATGAGTGGTTTGAAATTGACACCTGTATTAAACCCTTAGAATTGTAAATTAAGGCAAACTGCTGAGGCCTTAGTGAAAGTGAAAGACCTGTTTGTCTTTAGATTCGTCTTGCATCTTGCATGTAAAAAGGTGAAACAGACTGCAGAGAGGAAGGAAAAGTTTGGTTTTTTCACCTCTTTGCATGCCAAGCACTGCATTTGTACAAGACACCACACAAATCACAAGAAGATAGCAGAAATACTTCCACAGACCCCCTGATTTTGCCATGTTGGCTTTTCTTCCCAAAGGTCTTCCAAACCAGCAATTTCTCTTCTCGTTCTGGAAACAGAGAACAATGGGATAACTGTTTCCTTTTGTAAAGGAGGATGTGATTGCTGCCATGTCTTCACCAGCAAGGAAGGTCTTGTCCCTACTTCAACAAGAATTCAATTGAAAATCATGAGGCTTCACAGACATATCCCAGGAAATATATGACACAAGTATAAACTTTTTAAATTAATTTCATGAGAGGGGAATACCTACACCTTCATTTATTAAAATAAAGATACAATGAGGGTGATCTTAAATGTCATGCTTAGGTCTTTTCAAATGCCCTTAATTTGACAGAAATAAATTAATGTAATTCTCTAATTTTCTCGTAGCCCAAGGGCCTTCCAACTCACTACTAAGCTTGAAAAAATATACCAAAAAATTGCTATTATTATCTTGGCTGCCCTAGGGATAAAAAAGGAAAGGGGAGGTAATTAGTTATTATACATGTGTGCATGTCATTAGATGTTTAGTGTGATATGTAAACTCTGCCTGTTAATTCCATTGGAGAACAAAACAGTGTTCAAAGATAAACATGTAGGGCCAGAAGTTACACATAATTTCTTTCTCTCTTAGAGGTCAAAGTTTTGATGTGTTTTGAAGCTAAAGTCTCCATATATTTTCCTAGAGTTTTATGTATGTTACACCAAAATATTACTTTTATCAATAGAGTCATATTTTCATGGGCTTATTATCTATTTTCTCATGGACTTATGCCTTCTTATGATTTATATGACAAAAAGATAGGAATAAAAAATCAAATGTTTTGGCCCATGAAATAGAAAACAAATTATATGGAATTTATTTTATCCCTCTTACGTGGAACTCCAACAACTGAGTAATGAAAGTCAAGCATGAGGTATGATCCAAAAAATAGCATTGTTCAGTTACTTATAGAGTCATTTAAATCCCGAAGTTGAGATAGGACTTCTAAATTCTATACTAGGGAAAAAAATCATGTAATGTTGAAACTCACACCTGAAGAAAAAGAAAGAAAATAAAACATATTACCAATGTCTTTTTGTATTTCAAAACATTAGGATTTAGATGTCTGTTTATTAAATCACTGTCAGATGTTCATTTTGAGGAGTCCTTACAGCACATTCAATATTTTTACTCACAGAAATCACTTAATGTTTTCGGAGGTCTGTACAAATTGTTGTAGAGAGGAACACCTAGGCAATGAAACTACTTCATTTTGCCAAGTATTTCGTAGTCAACCTTGAAAATAAAGTGTTTAGTTTGATGATGTCTTTGTAAGATGCCTTCTGATGGATTCATTCTCAAATCAGGGCATGATTTGGTGGTCAGGGTTAACTTTTCTTGACTTTCAGTTCATTATCTTTGCCAGTTATTAGTGTTCATTAAATCCTTTCTTTTCAACACAGCAAAGAGTTACACACAGTGTTATCCAAACAGAAGTCCTGTCTGCCTTTCCAAGGACTGATGCTCCTGCTTTCTAAGCAATGGGAGCCTTTGCAGGCTTAAACATCCCAGATTCAAGCTCAGGGTCATTCTATTCAGAATATCGCTAGCTTGTTCATGCTCTTCTCACGATGATATTTTCTTGCTTTTTCTGCAGATGTGAAGGGGGAACAAACAGCTAAGAGAGAAAGTTATATATTAAAGAGAAAGTCTATCATGGGAGAATGAGGGAAGACAAAAAGATAGGAGAGAAGCGATAAAGAAATTAAGCAAATAGCCTAAATGTAAAGTAATAATTGTGTTTTTCATTTGGTTAATTGTTCACTGACTTACTACTGGCAAGTAAACAAACAGTTGGCAAAATATCTCTATATATCCTTCTAAAAAATTTAAAGCTCTTGAATTTTCTTCTGACACACTCCGGTTATATTTCCTCTTTTTTTTTTTTTTTTTTCCTAATTAGGCCGGAGGATGGGGTTTAGGAAAGCAGGTTGTAATTACTCCACCAGATTAATTTTATTACAATCAAGTCTTTTCTCAGCAGAATGAAATATAGCCCTGGATCTCATCACAGTCTCTATCCCTATCACAGTGAATAATCTCATTAAATTCCGTACCCAATTTCCTTTCATGACAGATCCTCGCCTTATGCCACTTGATAGAATTCTGTGGAGGGATCAGACCTATGTCTATATTAGATTTGTAAGTGTCCTATAGAAGAAATAGCTACAGATTTATAGCATTTTGAAGTAGGTATTATGAATTTAAAGATTAAAAAATGTATCACATTTAATTGTAGTTTCACATCAATCACAGCAATGTAACTTCTATCACTTAATGTAAGTCCATTTTGATTAACATCAATACAAAATGAATGAAAGTCAGACCAACACCTGTAGGTGTGTGGGACTTCAGCTGTATTGGTTATTTTAAAGCTGTGCTCAAACATATGTTTTCACACACAGCATGTTGTACATTTATATTTGAGGATCTCAGTGCACTTTATGAAGACTAATGGATGATACTTCACAAAAAGTGTATCAAGTAAGGGTTACTGCTACTGTTATTTTTCATCTATTGAAGGCTACAGCAGATTTGGGTTTATTGATTGATGTGATATATGGCTTTTTGTGTTGAGCTCAGAAATTGAATGGGTGCCTTTGGTGCCCATTGATGTGGTTTAAGGAACAGCAAGAAGCCATTCTGTATTTTCATTTCTCTTTTTTATATTTCAACAAGCATCATCAGTGGCATGCACCTTTACTACGCACATGAGAATCCCACAGAAATATTAGGAATGGTTTTTAAATGTCTTTCTTCTTTACCTAATTTCCATCATCCCTCCCATGATATCTGCATTCTTCCCTTGTTTTTCTGTTACCTCCCACATGGTATCCACAGGCATCCACAGCATCTGAACCTTAGCAGCAGCACATGGCTGTGCCTCTCTCTGGCTACCAACAGCATCATTCACATAAGAGTTACAGTCCTTGTCAGCCTGAAGACATGAAGAAATAGAAATTTTTTTAGCCCAGGTCCTCTACAGATATTTTTAGTGGTTTGATAATGAGGCATAAGTTTAATAACATATCTGTATTAAATGGGCACTGACAGAAGTACAGGACCAAAGCTTACAGTAATGGTAGTTGTGGAAACATCATCCATCAGCTGTGAGCACAATTCCCAGTTTCCTCTTAAGCACAACGATTTCAGCTGGCCCAATGCACAAGTCAAAGCCAGCAGCTTTTGAAAACCTGACACTCTTTCCTTCACAGCTCTTTCCTTTGCAGATGAGTAGGTTCAGCATGTCACAGAAAGCTATTGCTTCCATCAGGGAAGGGATGACAAGCCAGCTCTAGTTGTATCATAGTTTTAGCACAAGTGTTAGCCTGACCCTCTGCTCAGAGCCATGCGTTTGAAAATGCAAAACCAGCATAGAAATGAATAGGAGAGTTCTCTCCATGCAGGATCAAGTTTCTTTTTTAAACTCAGTGTTATATTGACCACAGCTGGCAGTAAAGCCCCACACTGCCACTTGTTTGCTCCTCCTTTTCCCCAGTGGGATGAGGAAGAGAACTGGAAAAACAAAAGCAGGAAAACCGGTGGGCTGAGATGAAGAAATAAATGGAGGAAAGAGGGGTAGAAATAAGTGATGCAAAGGTAATTGCTCACTGTCTTCTCTGAGCAGATCAGTGCTCAGCCAGCTCTGAGCAGTGACTACATCCCACACAACCACTCTCCTCTCCGTGATTTTTATGGATGAGCACAAGGTTTTATGGCACAGAGCATCCCTTGGGTCAAGTCAGGTCAGCTGTCCTGGCTGCCTTTCTTCCCAGTTTGTGCACATCCCCGGCTCCCTGCGGGGGCACAGTGGGAAAAAGACAAGTTTTGATGCCATGCAAGCACTGCTCAGCAACAGCTAAAATGTTGGTGTGTTAGTCGTTTGGGATTTAGTCACAAACCCCAAACACAGCACCATATGGGCTGCTGTGAGGAAAGCTAGCTCCACCCCAGACAGACCCAGCACACCGGGCTATTGGAAAAAAAATAAAATCATGTGTGCAATAAATTACTGATAACAAAGAAAGATAATAGTCTGAAATGCTTTCACTCTTGCCCAAGGTAACAGGTCACCTACCTAATCTGCACTAGATCTCAAAGTAGTTTTTTCTGTAATATTACTAGCACCAGCCTAAACTGGTGATCCTCTTTTAATTTTCTGCCATGTTTCCCTTGAAGTTTCGTTGTCATTTGAGAAACAATCTGAAAAGCTCTTCATCCTTGTTTCAGTGGATATCTCAGTCACACTACTACAATGATGCTAGAATAAATTGAAATATAAGAAGAATGTCTAGTAAGCCAAACACCATTTACTTCAGTAGAATTTTTCTCACTCTAATACACTGCTGTTTGTCAGACCTGACCCTGGCCTTACATCATTAGCTTTTCTGGAATTTTATAATATAAGAAATGGTTCACCGGTAATCAGGAATCCTTTTTTTTTTTTTTTTTTTTAACAAAAGAGGGAATAAATATACTGCTTCTGGTAACAAATACATGGGAGCAACACTTAGCTTCTGATAGTTTAACCACATATGTTAAAATAACATCCTAGTTTAGAGAATGAAGCTTTAAGTATTTTGACAATATTACAGATATTCATGAGCGTCTGCGTACAGTGGTTTGGGACACCAGTGTAATTTACCAGGTGGTCCAACAATGAACCCCAATATCTCAAAATATTTTATCTGTATGATCCCATTGCTAATATCTGGACTTTCTAGGTAGAGAACTTCCTGAACACAGTAATGCTGTTCTATCTTGTAGTGTGGCTATTTGTAAGTCAAGATTGACACATAATTTGACTTACCTCTCCAGAGTATTAGTTTTTCTTCAGATAAATAGGAAACTAAATTCCATAGAACTGTTAAATTGGTAAATTCTACCACTAAAATAACTGAATTAAAATTTGAATGTGATTCATTAATTCCTTTCCCAAGTCCTTCCATTTGCCATTTCCTTAGTTTTGTGGGAGTTTGAAGAGAAAAAACAAATGCTGTGTTAGCAGTTCTATTAACCTTTCTATATACTCCCTCAAAAGAAGTGCCCTTTGTGAATTCACCAAAGGCTTTGTGACCCCAGGGAAGGATGCATAGTACCTTTATGGAAATCTAGAGAATTCATTAGTCAATGTCATTTTCACGAGGTCTAACTCAAATGTTCTTTTTCACAATGAGAGGAATTCAGAGAACTACCAAGAAGCAGAAGATTTCTAAAAGTTTATGTTTTCATGAGCAAGAGACAATCTCGGGGAGCAGTTACTGACATAATTCTTTGTGCCAAGAACTCAAATGTTTACAAAGTCAACAGCAATAGAAAGTAAAGAGGCTTGAGACAAAGATCTGCTTGTTTGAAAATGGAAGTTGGCTTCTGGATAGTCACCACCATCTTCACAAAATTTAGTACGGCATTGCAGGAAAGGGTGTTTTTTAGTGCTCAGTGTTCCCCCTACCTAGACAATACATCTGGTGACAGTGACTTTTGTTTGACTGTAGGATTGTTTCAATCACCCTAATTCAATCCTTTACAGGGTAATAGAGACAGTTTTCTTAACAGTTCCATATAATATTGATGTTACAATTTAATGTACAATGCAGCTACAGACCAACCAATGGTGCTCTGGACACGTAGCCAAGTTCTCAAAATCTCATTAAAAAGTTTGGTATTTTGACTTTTAGACCATTTGCAAGACTAAAATTATTCTTGTGCTTTATATATTGGTGAGGATCCATGTTTGAATCATTCGAGTAAGATTCTTGAATAACTGAGTAGTCTAGTGTACTTTCTAACACTCCTGTTGACTATTTTGAGCTTTTTATGGTCATTTAATATTCACCTTGGGAATCCTTATGGAAAGAACTTTTTCTTGCTTTTTTTTAGACATGGTTTCTTCACAGTTTTTACAGTATGTAAAGAATCTAGACTTAGAAGGGAGTGATGGATTTTGGGTGCAATTTTCTAAGCAGAGTAATTCTCAGGATATTTTATTGCAAGATTCACAGTAAATAACATTTTTCCAAAGTTGCAGCTGCTGGAATGGAGACCTATAGGACTACATAATAATCGCAGCTTTCTTTTTAAATAACTGACTTCCTAGAAATCATGATTACTGAAAAAGTGTGAAACTGAAACCATTTTGCTTCTCAAGACTTACAGAAACAGAAGAAAACACAAAGAATAAGGCACTCATTTGTATAAATTTTCAGCTATTTAATACTCCCTATTACTTTTTTCAAGAGTGACTTATGATTTTGAACTTGCACAATTAGTAATGCTTGTTTTAAAAACTGGAGTTTTGAATAGCAGAAGTTATTTAGGTACCACATTTATAACATTCAGTAGCATTTTTTTTTTTAATCTGGGTTACCTTGGCAAAATTCCTCTTTTTGCTATTAATTTGCATGGAAGATTTCAGAGAAGTCTGAAAACATTGAAACCTTAGGAGAATCCTGTGCTGTTTTGTCACTTTACTCATTTTTAACCCTGAATCCTCCATCCAAGTACTTACCTATGGGAAGAGTCACAGATCAAAGGGTCATTGTGCTGCAGGAAAGCTGACACCCTTTGATCATTTGGCAGTTGTTTTTCTCAGGCAGTGCAGGCCATCCTCCCCCTCTCCCACATTCCTGCTCACACACATGCAGCTTATTCCAAGCAGATGTTAGCTAGTGCATCTGCCACTTTGATTCTCAAATGACTTTCAGAACCATATCTGCTCTGTGTGAGCCAGCCACCTCTGAGGCTTTCTTCATGTTCACCTCTTCCTACTGTATGTTTTCATCCTTGTCCACTTCCTATATCCCACACGTCTCCATCTCATCCTTTTGCTTTCCTTCTTTATCTTCCTGTCGTCTGTAGCTTTTCTAAACTGCTTTCTTTTTTTTTCACTTCCTATTTATTCTCGTTTAAGAAAACGCTGAGCAAGAAGGCAGCTTAACATTTGGTAATTGTAGATAAGGACAGAGAGATTAAGTGATTTGCCCATGGCCACACAGAAATTCTGTGGCAGAAAGGTGAATTGATTTTAGGTCTCAATGACTCAACAGACTCATAAAAGAAGTCTTATTTGAAGGATATATTTTAAACATCAAATCAAAGTTTGAGTCCAAATGAAAACAGCTCCAATTACAGGGCTGCTTTTATCTGCCGTTTCATCTTAGCACAGGCTGTGTCTAGACTTCCCAGGTGGGGCAGGCTGCAGTGCCTGTCTGACTCACGGGCCTGGCTTTTCTTTGCTCCAGTCTCATTTACAGCGTGGCTCAGGCACACACCCAGCCCCGCCAGCTGAGCGCTGCCGTGTACCTGTGCACATACAGGGTGAGTGGCAAAGAGAGGGCTGTCCAAGAGAGCTCTCTGAAAAGCACAAAGTCCTCAAGGACTTGGTCCCTGTCAATCTAATTATTGAAACAAAACTTTTTTTTTTTTTTTTTTTTTTTTTTTT
>JAOTQP010000001.1:23965556-24001978 GCA_026413545.1 Cichladusa arquata
TTTTTTTTTTTTTTTTTTTTTTTTTTTTTTACAAATTGCTTTTTGAAATATAATCATTCGTTGGTGTTGGAGACAAACCACCATTTCACCCAAGGCTTCATTGGTATGGCTGCAAGGTAGAGAGTAGGTGTTTGCTTGTATCAAATTTCTTAATAGAGTGATAAACAAAGCTGTTTACTTACACACTTCAAACCAGAGTATAATGTTGCTTTCTGCTCTACTGCAAGCTGTAATGTCATTATCCTTGGCACAGAGCTACTGGATAATTTTGTCAGCCTCTCTGCAAAAATTAGCAATAGTATTGAATTCTGGGGGCTCAGCCAGTGCTTTGGCCTGCCACAGGGTAACTCTGTTTTACAGCCACCAGAGAAAGTTCTCTTAGAAAAACAACAACAACAACACAAGTTTATGATTCACTTTCAGACTTTGTTCGCCTAAATGACTTGTTTGTGCACTATGGAGGGAAAACAAGAGATTCCAGAAACTCGCACACACAGCATGTCCTTGTTTATGCCTTTTAATTATATAATACATGCACACATAAATATGTAAGGAAGGGCCAGGGGATCTTTCAGTGAGGCTTTTCAAGTTAACTGTCTTTTACACTGAAGTATAGCCTGCTGTAAATGAAGATTTAGTATCTGAATTTAGTTTTAAGCTGTGCAACAGAGGGAAAGTCTGCAGGTTTTTGGGTTTTCTTTTTATTTTTAAATCCTGAAACCTGAGCTGAGCTGAAAGTGTGATTGCAAATATGAGTTGTTCAGGGGAAAGAATAAGAAAGGTTGGGAATTCAAAACATTATTTTTTCCTCAGAGCTGTCTAGTACCATGAAACTGTAGAGCTTAAAAAAAAAGTTTAAATATCTATTTATCTCCAGATTCTTACCTAATGTGTAAAGAAAGCCTCAGGTTTGCATGAAGGAGCCCTAGAAATCTGTAAATCCTTTTTTAATTCAGATCAGTCTTTTGTTGTTTTCATTCTCCCTCTGCCATGTCTATGTTCTCTTCCCTGGTGTATGAGGTTTTAATGAGCAATATCCACTCACTCAAAGAGACTGGGTACAGGAAAAGATAATTGATGATGTAGAGAAGACTGAAAATCAGACTAGGAAATAAAAAACTTTGAACCCTGCCAAACTGCAAATTCATTATGACACTTCCAGTGAAATCAAAGAAGTTTTGATTGGAAAAAGAACAATAGACTTTTCTTGGCAATGTTCCACCTAGTGATGGGCAAAATTCAGACAACTGTTTATATTATGGTGGAACCTAAAAGTTCCAAATCTCAAAGGAAATTGTTTCCTATCCTCAAACACGGATAGTCTGAGGTGAAGTCTTATAACGTGTTAAGGATGCATTAAGAGCTCTTCAGGGACTTTTGCAGAAATAAAATAGAAGTGAAAAAGAAGATGTTATTGAAGATCAGTATAAAGGAATAGTAGAAGCACAAATACACAGTTTTCATGGAAGACTTTACAGAAGCTAAGGGCACAACAAGCAACAGGAAACATGGTAGGCAAGGGAAAGAGTTCAGGTTCCTACCTTGAGTAGAGTAGACAGAGAAACACATCACTCCATTAACGGAGCAAGTAACAGCTAGTTTCATCCCTTATCATCAAATTAAAAAAAAAAAAAAAAAGTAATAAAAATATTGAATTTTAATGAAGGGATAGGAGCAGAGTATGGAACAGAGGAACAGAAATAACAGGTTGCCAAATATACTGAATGTATTCATGTGGACAAGTGGACAAACCCTATTGAAATACACTCAAGAATGCAGAAGAAACGAGACAAAATGATTTCTGATTTGTTAAAAAGTCCTGAAGAACTCAAAAGAGGCAGAAGACACTCCAAAGAAGTGAAGAAAGGGAGAAAAATAATGTATTGCTGGGGAGAAGTAAAAGGAATTTTGAGGGAAAGGGGTCAGTTACATTGCTTTAACATATCTGAAATATCAAAATACATTATTGAACAGCCTATTTGTATGGATTGAAAAATAATCAAGTGGTAAACCATTATCATTTGTCAGTAATGCACTAGAATAATTTTCTTAACCAGGAAAACTGGCCTATTGAATAAGAAAGTCAGGAATAGTTCAGATTTAATTAGGGAAGACATTATATGTGATTGATCTTGAACTTCAAACTACTCTACATGGACAAAACTGGGAAATTTGTTTTTTTAAATCCATGTCATAAATTGATACACACTGCTTGGGAAGAAAACAGACTTTTAGGCAGTTGTAAATTGTTTTCTAGATAAATAATTATCTGAGGGTCTGGAAATAGTGCCCGCCTCAACACCTATATGTTCTTATCTTAGTTACATTTAGTATTTTTAAAGTACTCCTTTGGGCAGGTGTCTGAGTTTCTTCTGTCATCATCTTTACTGTCTAGTAAAGTAATTCTAATGTATACTCTGTCTCACCAGCAAAAAAAACCCAATTCAGCTGCTTGAAAGAGCTGAAGAACAAGATCATGGACAGGCACAGAGGGTCTTCTTCCAGATGCTTTCAAAGGCAGCTATTTCTCATCATGGTTAATGAAAACATAGGCACTTAGTAGAATGACTTTTCTAAGCATCTAAATTGCAGATGTTTAAATCAGGAAAGCTGGTTTCAATCCCTTGATAATGAAACTGAATACATTTCTAGATGTCTTAGTTATTCTCAAAAGTGAGAGTTACAAAGCAGTTGGAGGAATAGAAGTTGAATGATCTAAATTAATTACCAAAATGACTTCAAATTGGTAGATGATATGCAATAAATACAAGTGTACAGATTGCTCTGAGGAAACACAACTTGATTCTGCAAATAAAAAATAAGGATTATGTTTAATTGCCATAATGAAAGTAGAAAAAAAAAGTGAATCATAAATTGCATTTATTACTCCTGCAGAAAAAGACAGCCCTTATTCTTATTTTAATGACTATAAGCATTTAATAACTACTTAGACAAACATCTTTCAGGGGAATGTTTGGGTATTTGCTGCTCCATAGGGGGATGCTAAAAGACTTGTTGAGATCATTTTGACTACTCCTTTGATACTGTAAATACACTAGAAGAAACAGAGGATATAAATCAAAACCTTTATTATTCACATTTTATAGATGGAAAATCAAGCTATATAAATGGTAAGTAACCTACACGTGGCAAAGTAGAGTGTCTATGGCAGTGAGCCAGGGATGGGATACAGATCTGTTAAGCCACAGTCTGGAATTTAACCACAAAACTATCTTCTCTTTGGCCTTTGTGCTCAATTTAGACATATTCAAAAGTCTGGATGTTTATCCAAAGCCCTCATCCCTTTGCACAACAGGCCTGGCTCCCCCTCCTGAGGGAAGACCTGGCAAGTCCTGTCTCCTCTCTCACATCCACCATCTCATTTTTAATACTTGGGGAAGACTCTCCCTGCCCTGGCAGGCATGTCTCTGTCCCAGGTTCCTGCAGTTGATGGAGAAATCACTCTGTATTTCGGACAGAGTTACCCCCAGGTGCATTTGGGGTCAGCCCAGGGGCAGCTCAGGGCACTGCAGGGCAGGCAGAGACCCCAGTGCTCAGAACATGCTCTGCTCATGTTACAAGAAGGCTCTGGGAGATTTAAAATCTGTGTCTGTCAGAAACCTCCCGTTCAGACAAAGCTAACCCAGTTACGTAAGCAGGTGTTAAATGTACATGGAAAAACGATGCTTTTCCAAGAAGCCAGGCAGTGATTACATTCTCTAAATCTGCAGTCATTTTCCAGTAACGAATAAATAATCAAAGACAGCACATTCTGTGAAAAAATAATAATGGTGAACTAAAGGAAGCAATTGCCATTTCAAATCAATAAAATGTAGTTCCTTGTATTTTCATGTTAAATAAAAACAAACACTTGCCCAAGGAAAGCAACAGCTAAGCTGTTTGTTTTTATATTCACTTGGATCCTCAGATCCCTTCCAGGCAGACTTGTGGATAAACAGGTTTGTTTACGAAAAATCTGCTCATTACTGCATCAGTTCTATCCATGGCGTCTTGGTTTCAGATTAAGCTGCTCTGAAGACATTTGTTTGCTTAAAATTAGGGGGTGTACAGCCTAACAGATAAAACCAGAGGGCTACAGTGGCACAAGTGGGGTTCTTGAGTAATTCTTTCAAAGCTGTAGATTCATCTTGAAGCAATTCAACTTTAAAATCAACCTGACAAGAAAAGTCAATAAACATTAAATATGTAAACCCATTTTGTCTTTCTATTTCCTGTTGTGTTTGGCACTATATCAAATGAAGGTTGCTAACATTGTTTACACAGGGTTCCTGAGAACTGGTGAAGAATACCTCTAAATAACACTCTGCCTCCTTCCTACCTGTTTTCAGAAAATTCATCTGTTCCAGGGCACACAATTCCTCTGTAATGCTGGCTTTCCTCTGTCTCACCTTTCTGTGAGACAGTGCTTAATTTAACTATTTTAATTAGTTTCTAGGACTGCATCCATCTTTGAGAACACGCTGCCCCAATGCTTCCAGGTAAATACTGAAACACGTTTTGCATAATGATTCTGTATTTTCATTTCCGTCATCTCAATAAGGAAGTTAATTGGGCGGGAGGGGAGAGACTTGGCAGACAATAGTACACAACCATCTTCACCCAACTGACAACTGTGTTAATAGGCTTTTTAAAAAATGTGTCACACATCACCAGCTTGACATAGAACAGCTGTGTCCAGACAGAGAACACTAAAAAATACCACCTGGTAAATGGTATATTCTTTATGGATAACAACTAGTCTTTGGAAGACCAGAGATGTCACTTTTTCTGCTTTGTTTAAGATTGATGGCCATCTATTGAATGAGAATGTACTTTTAAATTGGAAGTATCTTATTCAGCTAATGAATACCTTTATCCTCACGTACAACATAGGCAGAATTAGAGGTCAGAGGGTGTTCTTCAGTTACTGCAGTTCTAGGCACTACTAGTGCAGTCTGGGGAGACTGGTTTGGGGTATTTTTCTTCAGTGGGCTGCTTTTTGCCCCATTTAATAAGCTAACATTTCCTTTTTGCAAGTGGACTAATGCAAATTATCCTTTCTCTGTGGGGTATTGGTCATCAGTCAGAGTGACAAGGGACAAAATGTTCAAAATATTGCTGAAAAGGAATGTGAAGTTGATCTGAAACAAAAAGGGTCTGATGATTTCCAGTGAGTGTCCTCTCTTCATGACAGAACACATATAGATTTTAATTCAGGACAACTTGCTTTTGTAGACTGCAGTGAACAACCTCGATGCAAAAAGAGATTAAGCTGAAACCCCATTTTATGAAACCAGCAGTCATATGCAGACACTGAGCAGCAGCTAATCACAGCCAAATGTCCTTTGGTTGTGCAGCTTACACAAAATTCTCTTTTCTTATGCATAACATGGATCCTATTATTATTTCCCTCTTTCCTCTTGCATTCATATTTCCCCAGACTAGGCAGCACTACTGTTATTTTCCCCTTTTGCCATTGTCTGTACAGTTTCTATTGTATTGACTGCCTGGAGTGTCTTTCTTCATACCTTCCTTCAACATGGGCTGCAAAGCAGCACGCTGCTTGGCCTTTCTTTTCACTATTCATTTGTGAATTTGCATGCTTTGTAGTGCAAACTTTAATTGGAAACCACTGTCCTTTTTTTAAATGGCAAGTGTGAAAGAGAATCCATTTTCAATGCACTAGTTCTCTCCGTTTTAGAACCATGAGTGTTTTTCTAGTGACAGTGCATGGTACATTAAGCAGCACATAAATGTTCTCCTATTTACTTCTCATTCTGAAAATGGAGGAAGGAAATAATACTCAGAAGAATAATTTTTTTTCCTAGAACTCCATGATTTGCCAGTTTCCCTTATGGCTATTTTTTTCACTTGGGAATAAATGTATTGCATGTTATAGAGCCCAGATCCTTAATAACTATAATTAGCAATTATTTTAATTAATTTTCAAGTAAAATCATATTTATAAATATCCACCTTGTAAAGGACAAGGCTGACTTACATAAGAGTCATACTAGTATCATACAAGTTAGCTAGTATAATGTCACAATGAAGTCACCACAGGCCTTGAAAGTATATTTTTTATGTCTGCATGTGAGAGAGCATAAAAAGAGAACATCTTTAAGATCTAAGTTTGCAAAGACACTCATTCTGGCACTTACACTGACTTTGCATTTTCTAGTGAAATACCATGGCCTTCTCTTAGGATGCACTGTATTTTTGGGTCTATATTAAAAGGGCCTTTTTATCTGTCTGCTGATTAAGAGATCTGTAGTGTATAAAGGCTCCAGGTAGCAAACACATCCTAGCTTTTCAAGGCAATCAGAATTATTTAGATCTAATAAAAACCAAACCAAGAGTGACTAGGTATTATAACTTACCTATATTGTACTGGAAAATAGCAAAAAATAGCATGGGAAATGTGGTCTTATGTGGATAAGTGGGCATATTGATAGATAATGGGATAATTCTGGAGGGAAAATCTTTATTTTGCTATAAACTAAGAACAAACAAAGCAAAGCTTTATTCTAACCACATGTTGATGAGGTTAAGTACAATGACTGCCTTTACTGTGCCAGGCATAATCAAGTTGTCATAATAAATTAGTAAGTTCTAAAGAAACTTTTGAATCTTTGAATCAAAGCATTGGGAATCTTTGTAAAGTATATAGGGGTATCTAGTGGAAGCTGCCTGGAGATGTGAGCCAGTCAGGAAACCTTTGGTACCAGATATGAGGATAAATGCACAGAACCTCACCTGTGCCATGGTAGATACCTGTGTGTCTGGGTGGCATGGGTTTGGAGGAGATACTATAGCAATGTCTTATTGATGAACACAACAGCAGTCTTTGCTCCTGTGTTTGCTCCCCAGTGTGTGCTTGAGCCAAGATCACGACACATTCTTGCATCATCTCCGTTTTTAGAAGCTGGGCAAAAGCAGGGAAGGAATGGTGTGCTGAGGGACAAGGAAGCTCATTGCACAGTTGGATAAATCGTGCTGAGTTGTTCATTCTTATGACCTGCATGGAGGTTGAGGGCTAAGTTTTAGAGGTGGGCAGGTACAGAGGAGGTTTATGAGTATGATGACAAGTATCTGGTTTTGGGTGAGAGAGTATAAGGAGAGATCATGATACTAGATTGTTGGCAGCCTAGGTGTGGGCCCAACCTGTGCAGAGAGATGAAGCTGCCACAGTGATCAGATACCTTGCCCCAGACACTGCTCCTGTCAGCAGCACATTCTCCAGCAGCCTGCTGCTCCCAACAACAGCCCCCATCCCACTGCCACTGCTCCTGACCTTGCTGGAATGCAGTCATGAGGCTTGTCCAGACCGTGATTGGCAAGGCTATATCATACAATAATAGGAAATTTCTCTTCTAGCTTATTAATGATAATCTGGGATCTGTGATGTCTACTCTAGTCCAACAATACACGTGTGTATAATAGTTGAGGTATATCATCTTTCAATTCTATTTCCTTTTCAAAAATTTAGAAAAAAAAATTTTTTTTGCTCTTGAACTTCACAGGCCACTGAAGGTGGTTTCCAAGTGGCACTGCTACGACTGTCTCCTAACATTTGCAGTGGTTCATTTTCCTGCTCAGCTCTGCTCCCTGGAGAAAAGACTGGATGCAGCCTGGGCTGCCCATCAGCCATGGGCCACACCTCTGGACAGAGCCACTCTCTCCTATCTGCACTCACCAGGTGTGCTCAGAAGCAAAGATCATCCTTCCTGTGCAAACAAACCTGCAGGAGCAAACACCAGATCCTTGGCTCTTCGTCCTTGTGAGTCATTCCTTGTTGATGGGTGGCGGTTTCAAGTGAGGGGTTGTAGCAAGGAAACTGCTTTGTTTCTGCTTTGCTTTTATTCCATGAGAAGAAACTAACTACCACACTTAGCACTCTCAAAGCCCTGTACAGGCTAACCCTTGCAACATTCCCATGGGGGAGGGAAGCATAGTTAAACATATTTCAAAATATGTGGAAGCCAGGACACAAAGGGGTAAATCATCTACTCAGGACCTAAAGGTAAGTAAGGATCTGAATTCAGAAGAAGTATCTTATGTCAGACAAATTGGTAATGGACTAGACAAACTTCTTCTTAAGGCCTTTCTCAATCACCTAATTCCAAAATCCAAGACAATTAAAAGTAGTAAAGGCTGTGGATCCAACTGAAGCTTCAAAAACATTGCCTGCCCTCACATTAGGGGATGTTTGGGTCCAGAGCATAGAGCACAGTATAGAGACCAGCTTTATGTCTTCTCTGATTTTATGGTAAGATGCTGTTAAAATTTACAGAGAACTAAATGTAAGGAAACTGCATTAAGCAGCTTACAATTTTTTTCATTCTGGTCTTGCTGAATTTGTCACACTGGTTCAATAGGACCACCACTGTCCTTCACCTCTTGCCTCAGATCTTCTTCCCTTTTATTTCCTCCACTGTTAAAAATTTGTTCCAGCTACTTATCCTTTTCCCTTCTCTAAGAAACCCTTTCTCAACATCACCCACCTCCTTTAAGTCACTTCACTGATCCCACATGTGCCTATTTGCTCCTCTCACCATGTTCCCACTAGGAAACATTCACCTTCTTCACTGCCTGAGGCATTTTCTCAGGGTATCTTTCCACTTGTATTCCTACAAATAAGGTCAAATTGTCTAGGGAAAGAAGGGGAAAGATTGTCAGTTTTGTCTGAAATTGTTACAAGAGGGAGTTGGGAAATGCAAAGACCATACTGCATCCTATGACAAACTGGTGTGGCTTTACTTTTGCCAGGGAAAAGGCAAGTGAAGTTGACAAAAAGAAACACATGGCTATCTTGATCCATTTTAAATTAAAACTGATTTTACCTGTTTTTGCAGCATGATTCTGCATAAGGATGTCATTCCATTTTAGAAACAGAAGAGATTGTTTTGACCTTACAACTATTTTGTGCAGTTTTGCTTACATATTTAATGCCAAAGCAGATTAATTTAAATTCAGTATATGCATGCACAGTAATCTTGAGACATTGTAATACACAGGAAGCATAAGGAAACACCAAGGAAATGTTAAAAGCCATTTTAGGATTACACAGAATTTCACTGAATATTTTGGAATTTCTCCCTTTTGTTATACACTTAAGAATGACCACTTAATTCTTTAGAGGGCCAAAGTATGTGATATATTAGTTACCTTTACAAAAAGCATGTACATATGTGCTTGCATGCATAATTGTGCATCTGCATCTATATGTGTCTTTTATTTGTGTGGGGAGATAGATAGGCATGACATTTGTGGAAATCATCCTGCTTTCAAAGTCTACATTGTTAGTATTGAATAATTCATTCTAGAAACCTCTCCTTCAAAAAGAGTGAAGTAATTTACCTTTCAGTAAAGCTTTTTCAGCTTTCTCATTTAATTATGAAATTGAAACATCTCTCTT
Organism: Cichladusa arquata; assembly: GCA_026413545.1. Classification (NCBI taxonomy): domain Eukaryota; kingdom Metazoa; phylum Chordata; class Aves; order Passeriformes; family Muscicapidae; genus Cichladusa; species Cichladusa arquata. Next base: position 23,974,975 of record JAOTQP010000001.1, read on the forward strand.
TCCAGGTATTATCATGGCAAGAAATATCTGTTCACTGGTTCCCAGGCAAGCACCCTAAGCCTGAACCAAGAAATGAGTTTGAAAGGACTGATTGCTAAGGAAGGGTCAATGTATCTTTGACAGCTGGATTACTGGTTTACAACTAGCTGAGAGTTTCAGCCACTGAATGACACACCTGATTGCCAAAGCATCAGTTTTCTCTGGCACTAAATTTAATTTTCTTGAATATTGCTAAGAAAAAGCAAGATTCTGAGCACTGTCATAATTTACAGTTTGAAGGAAGCAGTACTGATGATCTTCACTTTCATTCTTTTCCTTGTGTTCTCTCTGTTCCAGTAATCTCCTAATTACTAGTTTATTTGGCCTAGGTTTGCAATGCCTTTGCAAATGGAAAACCAAACAGATTGAAGAAAATACTTCTGAGAAGTTATAATTCAGAAGAAACTAACTTCACAACTCCATCTGTGAACTCCTTCTCATTAAAGAATAAAAAATGACATTCTAAATGTGAAAATCTCAGACTTCAGATATACATACCTGAACCTAAATAAAGGACAACTGCCCCAGGAAGAGACCTAGGGGTGGCTATGAATAGGTCAGTGGGAATATCCTGAACACATCAGTCCAAACATCTAACACACAGCTGAGCTGAGCTGCAGAATGCCTGGTTACTAACACCACGGTGTAAGCCAGGGGGATGCCCACAGCTCAGGCACCTGTGGCTGCAGAAACAGGCACCACTGAGAGACAGGAGACACACAGAGCAGAAAGTTACTGAGAGATGACGGCTGGACACACACAGCCCCCACAACTGCTGCCACGGTCAATGATCTGAATACAGCCCACTGGTATGAATACAGCCCCCTGGTGCTCCAGTAACCTGAGGAACAACAGCAGATTCTCTTTGAAGGAACCAGCACGGAGAGAGAAAGACGGGGGGCTAGAGGGGGTGGGGAGGGAGAGCATCAGGAATGCCACAGTGATAAAGCAGAAAGATTAGGCAACTATGGCAATGAATGGCTGTGAGAGCATGGAAGGGAGCTGGGAGCAAGTGGACAGCTTTTATCTAAGTAATTCAGAGTCAGAAAAGTTTAAAAAAATAAAAATAAGTGACTGGCCAAGTTTCAAGGCATTATTTTAAGCCTGCTATCAGATGTAGGTTATTCAAATAGTTCAAAGTTTCTTGCTCTGCCCCCCAGGTCACTCCCTGGCTCTGCAGGCTGCTCTGTTCAGAGGGCTGCTTTTTATTCTCCAGATATCAAGTTTGTAGTGAACAGAAAAACTTTTTGCGTAGTAAGGACAATTGCAACATATCAGTGACAGATAAGCACCTACACAGATATTGCCACTCTTACAGCACTGTGCAAGAGTTAACTAATTGTGTTAAGTATTATTACCTCCATTTTGCACATGAGGGCATTGGCAGAGACAGGAAATACCACACCCAAGATGACAAAGCTCAAAGGGTTCAGCAGCCTTTTGACCGTACCACCTTTGCGTTTTACAGATCTGTTTACCAAAAATACGGAACATTTTTATTTACGAAAGATGAGGATTAATAATTTACCCGGGCCACTGGAGCCTTTGTACCTGGTGTACAGTAACATGCCCTGCGAGGGTTGAGGGTTTCACAGAGCATTGACAAAGCTGGGGCTGGCACGCCATGCCTCAGCCAGGACAGAGCTGTGACTCCCAAAGGCACAGACACGCTGGGGATACCTGCAGGGGGTGTGAAAGGCAGCCAGAAAACTCCAGTTAAACTGTGGCTCCTCTTCCACAGGTGATCGTAAATTATGTCACTCATCATCTGTACCATAGCAGGCTTAGCTGGGCCTGTCTGCTGGATAAAGAGGATTGTGAGTTTAAACATGTAACACCCTTCTGCTTTCTTCTTCCACCTTTTTACTGAAATGCATGCAGAAGCCAATACGGGTATCTATTTCCAGTTATCTGTGTTAAAAGTGCACTCGCACTGTGCATTGACTGTATTGAAACAAACTGCTTTATTTCATTACCACATGCTTCTCCACCAATAAATTACATATTAGATCAAAAGAACAGGGTTTTCTTCTGTTTTCTAATTCATTTAGTTTGCTCAGGTGCTTGCTTTCCTGAAGTCTTAAAGGACTACAATACTCTAAATGACTTGTATATTAGTCACTCTTCAAGAGGCCAATATATTCTATTCAAACAAGGACTTCTGATATATATATGTATTAGTTTGTGCTTATGTGTGACAAATGACTCTGTCAAGGACATTTTTATTAAGGAAAGTAAAACCCTAGCTTTTTTCTTCATTGCTTCCATTTTCATCATATTGAAAGCCTGACTTCAGTAAACGTTTAAGCTACTTCTCTTCAGAAATTCCAGCTTCCTACAGCCTGAAATTTGCCACCTCACCTGAATTCAGCTCCTCCAAATCTGTCTGTTTGAAGTCATTCTTAAGTCCTAGGTACTTTCTAAAACCACTAGCTTTTAATAGACCTTCTTGAATATTCAAGGTTATGTTCCTTGCCCTCTAAACCCCAAAGAAGAGATGCAGCAGAAATTTTTATTATATTGCATAGGGGCATTTTCATCAGGCTCATTCTTTCTCTATTCTCTGTGTAATTTTTTCCTCTCTTCCTGTTTACTTCCAAGGATTATAAACATAGAGGTGAATGCTGAGTCTCTGTATTCTAGCTTTAGTTAGCCAGCACTGACAGGCTGCTGAATCTATCTTGTGATGAGTCTGGTGAGATAATCATTCAAATCATTATTTATGCATCAAAAAATTGAAAGAGGTGCTAGTGTGTAGTGTAAGAAAATGGGTGGGAAGGAAAGCAAACATCTTCCAGGCTCCAAAGTGTCTCAGCTATGACTTTGAAGAAGCACATGAGACTGTACCTAACCTTTAGTAATGGCAGCACTTGTCTGACAGGTCTCCATATTTCATCCTACACAGGAAATAGTGAGTTTGTGACTACAACTTACTGACGTTGTGAGCTGCTGTGGGATTCTGGAGCTCTAAGCAGACCAACCTCAGATGGAAGTGAAGTTCATACTGTGCTCTGGAAATTACAGGTGCTGGCTAGTACTAAGTTGAGGAGGCTGGTTCTCATGGGAGGTTTTTGATGTTTACGTGTCTGCAATCCACACAAAGGGCTCCTCTTAGTATAAAATCAAACTATTGCTGGTTACAAACCAGCGATTCAACCATGAACTGGATGAATACTGAAGTAAATGTTTGCAGATTGTGATCAGATGGAGGAGGGGGGGAAGAGTACAAAACTGTTACCTGAATCCTTACAAAACAGTCAAATAACATCTACACTAAGAAAATTGTGGTGCATGACCGCCTCTGATGATAGACTGCCACAGTCACCTGAACTTTTTAGTTTCACAAATTATTTCAGTGGAAATAATGGAAATGTGTCTGTGTTCATAATACTTCTCCTCTACGCTTGATTTTTAAAACTTAATTCAGAGCGGCAGGAAATATGCTTCATTAAAAAAATAATGTAATCAATTTCTCTTTTATTATAAAGAAAAATTTATTTGAGTAATGATATCCTTTCTATCAGATATCCTTAATTACTTAATGTTCTGTGTTTTAAAAATGATACCCAGCCCCTTCACTAGGTTTCTGCTTATGATATGCCAGAATATGAAAAAATGTAAATCTCAGCTGTTCAGTGTACATAAGAAGTGAGTAAACTCTCTAATACCCAGACAGAGAAGTCACTCTGGTTTTAAGAAGCTATGTACATGGTGGAAGGAAGCTGTCTAAAAACAATGAAGTTTTTAAGCCTTGGCAACACCATATTGATGTCCTGTACTAATTACACATGATTGCTGTTGTAGATGACAGTCTCCTTTCACCCTGGAAGAAAGTGATCTTGAACTGAGGGGATTTATATGCAAAAGGAAAAACATGTTAGTTTTTAGTTTTTCCACCTACATATGTAGATATTTTAGAGGGCTTACACTGCTCTTTGTGAAAATGTTTGCCTTCCAAAAGAAGGAAGAACTGAGTAATCTTTGCTCAAGAAATTGGTCTGATGGTAATAAAGAGATATGGTGTTAAAGAAGAGCATTAATGGAGCTGTGTCATAATTTGAAAGAGTGAAAAAAAATTTGGCTCCTAATTTTGACTTTTCAATTCAAGCAGATCAGATAAAAGTTAATTTTAGGCCTTTTCACAAAAAGTTGGTATTTTCTTGAAATATTTGAATGGCTTGAACATATTATACTTTCTGTTCAACATCTCAGCAAACAATTTAATTTTTAGCAAAAAATATTTCCTGTTCTCAAGTAAGGTGGCTCAGAAGAGTATGTGAAAACAGAAATTAACCATGATTTAGGTGATTATGGTGAATACAGGTGTCCTTGCACATGAACATAGAAAAACATGAAGAAATGCTATGAATGAACCCTGAGTGTCTATGAATGGTGCCCATGATGCAATTACTGCTAGATTTTTTCATCTGAACTATTAACATAATTTAATTCACTCAGATTGGTCTATTTTCATGCACAGATTATCAATGTCAAATGTCCTTTTCATTTCATAGAGCTTTGGCCCAGACAAATCTATCCAAATATAAAATCAGATTTTCAATACTAAGGCGACTTTTATTGAATTGGCCATTTTTCAGAGAACAGCTTCTGTTCCAGCACTCACAGATATTTAGAACATAAAACAAGAACCCTTCAAGCCTCTTGAATGTATATTTCAAGGCTTGGGCTGAAGGTGCCCAACCTCTTGTGTAACAGAGGATATTAAGTGAGGAAAAGACTGGAAACAAATGCAAGTAGCATTTGCTGTTTGGATGGAAGTGTAGCTAAGTGAATGCAGCTTGTGGATGCTGAGTTCCTGAGGAGCAGCAGTGAGAGCACAGGACTCTGAGCCCACAGAAGAAATTAATTCCTCTGCTTTATTTGAAGATACGTGAAATTGAGAGAGAAAAACATCCACATAGCAGACGACCGTAGCCCAGAAAAACAAGACTTACTAAATATAATGCAAGGGTCCAGATAGATAACAGCCATAAGAAATGAAGGATTGCTATAAAATATGCAAGACATTATCCTGCTGTAGGTATTCTCCTGTTCCCACATGTCTGCTGCATACCGTAGCTACAAAATATGTCTCTCTGTTTCCATGAACCCACTCATAAAGGTTTTTGCTTTGCTGATTTTTCAAGTTAATGATAGTCAAGGCACTTGGGAGAAAGATTTATGTCAGTGATGCACAGGTTCAGCAAATTGTCAAAGAGATCTGCTGTGCAATTAATCATCTTTTCTCCATTACAATTCGTAAGTGCCAAGCATGTACACAAAACCATTTTTATAATATAGTTATCATGGGTGTATAAGTAGTACATGAATCATATATAAAAAATAATAGAGAGTGCTAGCTACCACATGGATTTGTAAATCCTTCTCTGCATAAGACAGGCCCCCAAAAATTGTGGAGGTGTCACATTTAACAGTCATTTTTATTACACTACTTTAAGCAGATCTGCATCTCTGTTATATCTGTGCTTCTTGGGCAGCTTCATTTACAATTATGTACATTAGGTTTGGGGGGTTTTTTAGAGGAAAGCATTCCTAGTTAAAAAGACAAAAAAGAAAAAAAGAGAAAAAGAAAAAAAGAAGCAAAAAAACAAACAATAAAAACAAACCAAAATGCTAGGGTACTGCTTGCCAGGAGCAGCCCTGAAAGATTCCTTGATACAGAAGGAGCTGAGCGTGACCTTTCCTCAGTGGTTTCTTTGAGGTACTTGGCAACTCAAACTTGTTCTTTAAGAACCAAAAGACGCTTTCTTCCTCTTCCAGGGAGAGGTAGTCATATGGTCCAAGCCCCAAAAGCAGACTTCTGAGTGATAGATTCTTGAGTCAACCTAAGCCACCTGCCTGCCTCTGTTTCTCTCTCTTTTAAATGTCCTCAGGGTCAAGCTCCTTATTGCTCTACATCAGTATAGGCTCAGAATGCAGTTTCCTGTGAAGTATATTAATAATTAAAACTGCAGACTGGATATCCCAACAGCCACAGAGGAATTCCAGGGAAAGCAGACTCATCTCCAGAGGTGTTGGTGCTGTGAATGTTCTTATCTCACTCTCCATCAGTTTCCCTTTTCAATGTTTTCTGTGAGAACTATGCTCATTTTAGAAGTCACACCCCGAATAACCTGTTGCAGTTCTTACATGCAGTTTCTTTTTTGGAACTTAAGAAAAAATATCCATATTATTAGTGTTTATTATGCCAATAACTTTTGGAAGTCAGTTTTATAATGTGTATACTACAACATTCCACTCAGATCAAAGAAAACAAACCGCTCTAATTGGGTTTTGAGATCAAATACTCCAGGCTTTACATTCACTGAGCTACATGTGGCTTAAATTATCTATATTGTACAATCCTGGACTGCATATTTTGTGCTATACAGTAAATAGAGAACATGTGGTTGGGAATGTGTTTACCGTATGCACCAGTGCCCATAGTAACCAACAGGATCAGCGAAATGCACTGTCAAGAGCCTAATAAAAATTGATTGTGATTTCCAGACTCAGACCTCATGTGGACAGACAACAATTCATTGGGGTCTGTGGGTGCTAAAAGCAATGCTGAACCTTCCAAGTGAGGCTTCAAACATAAGTAGACAAAGAATCGACACAGCACAGGGCAAATTCTTGCCTCTATCCTTGATGTATTAAATTACTCTGAAGTGCATGAGCAGAACAGGTATCAGAATATGTGCATGCATGGATATTTAAACTGCTATAGCCTAGTGTTCACACCTAGATATAGAAGGGGTTTTATATTAATGCCAATATAATAAATTGATAGCATTCCTTCTGCATTCTTTATTTTTTTACCTATTTTTGTTCATTTGGAAACAATTTGGCCACAAATTTGCAAAGTCATTTTGAAGTCCTCCAAATTAGTGATATTTCAAATAGTACAGGAAATTCTTGATTATTAAAGGAAGACAGAATGTAAAGCCTGGCACAGAGGGAATATATGAGTGCATTTAACCAGTTTTCTCACTTTCCAACACTTTTGGCACCAATAAACCTGAAGGCACACTTGCTAGAGAGCTGTCACTAACTTGTCTCACAGTAAGAACCTTCACAGCTGACTACAGTGAAATCTTTTGTCAAAGCTTCTACTGGCATGTGTTTCTTGATGCTGCACTGTTTAGAAAGAAGTGTAACAGCAACAGAAAGACTTGGCATGTTTCTGAAGAGGGAATGCAGAGGGGGATACACAGCTGTAACTGGACATCTGCTAGTGCAGCAGGGTAACATTAATGTGAGAGATAAATTCCTCATTTTCATGGTGCATTATGCAGGAATTAACCACACAACCAGCAATGCAAAAGGACAAAATAATATCCTAGGTCATGCTATCCATTCTGTGACATTAAAAAAAAAAAAAAAAAAAAAGAAAAAAAGAATACAAACAAAAGCCCACAAAACCCACAAAAGCAAACAAAGATCAGAAAATTGGTGAAATCTTTCCTGGAAATAGCTTATTTTTCATGTGTTCTTATTTCTGAGCTAGCAAAAACCTGGCAAATAGCAATTTTCCAGTACTTTCTGCAATTTGAGTTGGAGGAGGATATTATGTAGGAGGTTGGTATGTTTGAAAGAGCTGCAGATACACTCACCAGCAAGCAGGCTTGATTTTTCAGAATGCTCACTCCCAATATCTGCTGGTTTCAGTAGTGATGAAGGCAAAATATCCAAGTATCCTACAACCAGCTGAGCACTCTGTGCCCTTGGACCTGAACTGAGACAGCACTTCAGCATTCCAGCAGAGCCTAAAGGATTCACCTGGAGAGAACAGAACTGACCAAAGCAAATTCTCAACCACTTTCAGTAGTTAGGGATGTGCTGCTGGGCTGCAGTGTTAGTTTCATTTAATTCAACCTGCACCTTGTTTAAGTGAAATCTTAGTTTCACTCAATTCAACCTTGTCACCTCAGCTGACAAGACTCTGGTAAATCACCCTTCCAAGCCATGTGGACACACAAGAGTCAGTAAAGGACTTCAGGATGGAAAGAAGGAAATGGTAGCTGTTCTCTGTGTTTGTGCCAGGGGTGCCAAATGGAGAGATCCCAGCAGTAAATCAAATGGCAGGGGCTGACTCGTGCCCTTGCTGTATAAGGCTCTCTCTGCATGTCAGACTGACTTCCTCAACAGCACAGGGACTGGCCCAGCACCCCTTCTGGCTCTCTCTGGTTTATAAAATGCTGTGAGGGCTCTCCTGCCCTGTCAGGGTGGCTGGAGCTGGTAGCTGTTAGTTGAGTCAGGGTGTGATAGGAGAGCATATAGCTGTTAGAGACTTCTGGGGTGGTGTTGAAGGACAGACTGGTCCATACAGCTTTTTTTTTTTTTTTTTTTTTTTTTTCTGAGAAGCCTTAGGAGCACACTGTGGCTATTGCCTTGAGACAGTTTTCTGGAGTGGCCCAAACCAGGGCCAGAGGGTGAGTTGACAATTAAGCTACCTGAATGCTCACAGGGCCTATGCTCACACACTGCTTCACCTGCTTTTATTCCATAAATTTACTTCATTCAGTAAAGAGCTGAACTACACCCTAAGTATCATTTAAAGACTACAATACTAAATGAGGAGGGCAGAAGGGCTCTTCAGTGGCAGGCAGGTGGAAGCATTTGTAACTCAAGAATACAAGCAGACAGATATGCCTAAATGATATACCCTTTTTTCTGCCATTTGCTCACAAGGGATTTATTCTCTCTCTGGAAATGCTTACGTTAATGCATTTTTTTTGTAATTCATCATTGTATGTATTTTCCATACTTCCTCTCCTATTTTATTTTGTTACCAAAGGTTACTTACATGGAAACAGAAATATTTTGAGGGTTTCTATTTAAATTTTTCTTTCTTCCTACATCAGTTTTTTGCTTAAACTCTTTAGTTATCCAAGCTGGATTGCTTCTGAGCAAGAGCATTCCTCACAGACAACTGTCCAACAAAGAACAGGATAGCTCATCTGTGGCAGGAACATTTACAGAGGAGAAGCTGAATGCTTGGCAACAGCAGAATCAATCCCCCTACCTGCTTGACATTTCCTGCATGTGTCTGCCTTAGAGCTCAAGGAGCACTTGAAATTCAGAAGAATTAGTCCAGCTAATTTCAGCAGATATGGACTTACCAGGCAGTCCAGACCCATTTGGGAATCCTTTGTTTCATCTCCCTTCTGCTGTAGCTGGAGAGAGGCCAGAGCAACACGCAGCCAGGTGGGGGATGTGGGGGGAAGGAGATGAGAGAGACAATCCACATGAGTGTCTGGTTCTGCTCTCCAGAGAGTTAATTTTGTTTTGGAATATTAGACTTTTCCAGCCTTGTTTCCTGCTCAGGTAGAGCTGTCCTTTAGCAAAAGACAAGAGAAATGGTAATGGTCTTTTCCTGATACCTGCCCCTTGGCTTGTATTGTGTCACAATTAATACATGCACCTACTTTTCTTTGCTCTTTTCCACAGCGAAGATTGGAAAGCACAAAGTGTGCTGGGTCAAATGCAGTTGGGAGCAAACAGCAGTGCAGATAGGGATGGCATCCAGAAAAGCTGCAGGAGTCACACTCAGACCACCTACCTCCCGTATGCGTCAAACTGCTGCAGCGCATAAATCCAAGGCAGCAGCGAGCAGCTCCTGCTGCTGCTGCCCAGAGCTGCCTACTGTAGGTTACTCCAGGCCAGGCTCCATGCAGCAAGGCTTCATACAGCCCTCTGAATTTTTACTGGCATTGAATTTGCCTTAACTTTTATAAAAGATTAAATACATTAAACCTACCTTTTTTCCTCCAGTCGATCTTTTCATTTTATTGCTTTATTTCTTCTAACAGTGAAGAAATGGAAACACCCCTCAGCTTGATTTGTTGCAAAAAATAAAATGTATTACCAGTTTTTTTAGATTTCTGTCAGCTAAACTTTAAGTGTCTATTTAAATGTTTTCAATAGTAATTTTTAAATTAAACTACTTTCTTTTTTTTTCATTTTTTTTACTTGCAGTGGCTACTGCTTCAGTTTTAGAAGTGTGACTATTTCTACTGTTTCTACCAGTAGTTTATTTTAGGAACTCTGAAGCATGGGGATGCTTCAGTGAGTCCTGCTACCTTTGTAGCCAAATGGCTTATAAAAACCTTGATTTTAGCTGTACAAAAGCTCCCATTACAGTCCATGCGAGGGAAAAAAAAAAAAAAAAAAGAAGAAGAAAAAAAAAAAGAAGAAAAAAAAGAAAAATAAAGAAAAGGGGGAAAAAACATGTCTGAAAGAAAATTAAAAACATTCACACCTCTATCAATTACAGAAATAGAAGAATGGCTGCTACACTATCAACTAAATTTTTAGTTGGCTAAAAGAAGTTCATCACTTTGAAGAAACTGGGCAGTGCAGCAGTTTTGGAAACAAAGATTAGGTAAAAAGAGGTTGGTTACTGAAGAAAGGCTTTGATTTAAAACAGTTGCACAGGATCTGACTGCAGCTTTTAGATTCATGCATGTAAATTTCATTAGAAATAAGTGATTGTAGGAAGAAGGAGTTTCAGGAAAGAGATATGTGCAAAAGTCCCATGAAGCTCTCTTATTTCTGAGATACTTGGCCACACACAGAGTAATTCCTCCTCAACATGTCCTTTGTTTCCTCCAGTACAAGGTAGCAGTCCTAAACAGGATCATGGCTGTTGTGAAGGTAGGATGATTGACATGGGGTGTTTCATGCAGCAGCCATGCTGAGATTTGGAGGTCATACCAGATGATCCCTTTTCTCTGTGTCCCTCTCAAGCACAGTTCACAATTTCTAGAGCACTTAGGGTTAGTACAAACAGTACAATGAGACCAATACAGAATTTCCACAAAGTAAAAGGCTGTGCAGCAGTGCAATACTTTGTTTACTGTTGTTATTATTGGCTTATTGTCCCTCAGGTTTTGACCGTACCTTCCTTCATACTCTTCCCTCTCCAATCTTCCCATAGATACTGGCTTGCTGACTGTACAGATTTGTGCCTGGCCCTTTAGCTCTGTGGTGAGAAGACACCTCTGTATCACATTCTGCCCCCCCCTTATCTGTTCTGTCTGTGCTGTATCTTTCCATCCCTTGGAGCAGGGAAGTGCGAAGTAGAAATGACAAATTATGCTTCAGGAAAAACTCAGCACCCAAAAATGTGCCTGATTTTGTATACTCTGTCTGAAGTTAATTCTTTAGCTATTTTTACCTACCCTACCATGGTGTCTTCTGACCTGAGAAGCCCCAAACATACTGAAATATTGTTAATCCTTTCTAAACCCAAATCTACCCAGCAGCAGCATGAGATGTTCAAGAAATGTCATGGGTTCAACCTCATCCACAATACTTTGCTTCACATACTACTTAAGTATAAATAAAGGGACAGTATTTGAATACTAGCTAGTGAACATTCTAGAATCAAATAAACATAAATTGCTGAAATTGTATAAATTGTATGTACTTTCATATTTGAATGTTGATGGTTTCATTTCTAGTAGAAGAATTCTTTATGCAGATTTGATTTATTGTTAGCTCAGCTCAATAGTATTGATTTAGGTATTGAGCATATGTGCCACTGCAGTTATTGTTTCCCTGAAATAATTTGTTTTGATGTATACACATTGATTACATTTTTACTGTTTTAATGATACCAGTCATTATGGTACTGGCATAACACATGCAAGTACAATATACTGGTCTTTATTTCCTGAGCCAGTGATATGTCATGACTCAGGGTTATCAGATGCCATGCTTCTTACTGCTCTCTACCCTGAAAGCCAGCAGTGAACATCCACTGTTACACTGACTTATTATTATTTCTGGAAATCAAATGGAAATCACACATTCAGCACCAGCTGATACAGCCAGTTAATGCAACCTGACAGAGCAGGGAAAAAAACTCACAAGTATCAAATAAGACAATTTTCTCCCCCTCTTGAGGGACACATCAGGTAAATAACACTTCAAAATCTCCTCTGGTCTTCTGAAAATGTTCCCCTCCCGACCTGACTAGTGCCAGGAATCTGTCCCCTGAACCTGCACATGTTGGTTATTCATGTCCCTTTGCCTTCTCAGAGGCTGGGAGGGAAATGTGATTTTTACAGACACTTGCACAGTGTTCTGGAGAGTAACAACAAACAAATTGTGAACTTTGGTATCTTTCCATTGTCCTTTCGTTATCATATCTATGAAATGAGAGTACACAGCAGCTATGCCCACATTTGTGGGACAACTGAGAGAGGTATTATCTTAACAGATTGCCAGTTACTCTATCTTTGAGAACTAGTATTGTTTGTACATGACCTAGAACTATTAGTTTTAGCATGAAGGGCAGCCAGCTTGACCAGATATTCTTTGCCTTCTGATATTCTCACATCACCAGCTTTTGCAGCCACTTTCCTCACAAAGCAGGGAATCCTCAGATACTTTCTCTTTTGAGACAAGTCCCTGAACTGATGATCTTTGTGGTATTCTGCATATGGCTTTCTGCTAATCAGCTATGCCTTTTCCTTATTTAGATCAAGAGTACAAAGTTTGCTTAGGATTTGTTGGTTTCTTCTTGGCAAAATTTCAGATTTTTTCTTTTCAAAATGGAATCATTTCCTCTTGATTGTATTATGCACCTGCCCTCAAATTTATTGCAAGCAGGTATTTGCCCTTGTTTTCTGACTCTCTGTGTGTTTTATCAGCTGCACCTTGACTGTTCTTAAGCACTTTTACTTTAAGGAACACAATCTTCACTGCAAACCTTCACTTCTACCTGTTCTGAACAACATCAAGTGCATTTCTTGCAGGGAATGCTTTGCTTTGATCTTTTTGCCAGTTCTAATGCTTTTAATTTGATCTGTAATTACTCCCTATAATAACTGTTTCAGTTCATGTGTCTCAGCTTTAATATAAGGGTGATTAAGTGCTCAGTGATCCTGCTTGGCAGCCACCTTCTAATAAAGAAACACACCATTCCCTGACAACATTTTTACAGGAGTCCAAGTGCTCTTAAAGTCTACAATGATTTTAGGAATATATATCCTTCTTTGTGCTCCCAGGGTCTGGAGTATAGCCCACCACTGTGCTGACCCCACCACAAACACCCATGTGAAACACTCCTGGGTTTTACAACTGTGCTTGCTCTGCAGTCCAACCACTTTTTCTTGATCTGCTTTTCTTAGTTTGTTTTTAAACACTGAGGGAGTGGTTGTGTAACACGAGTGCTCATTTAGAGAGAACTATATGTCCTGTTTTTTTCAACTTTTGATGGATCAAGATTGCTGAAGGTTATGGCCATCTCACATGACATGAAAAACTCTACTGCCTTCTGTAACAATATAAAATGCTATAGAGGGAATATCATCATGAATTGAATTAATTCTAGTTTTCTGACTTTGTCAGAGCATGTTTCTGGAGTTGTAGTTAATACTTTACTTTCGACATAGAAAAAATATTTGTAAGTTTATGAGAATTGAATTTATGCAGCTTTTAGAAGGCACAGATGTATAATTTAGAGACAAAAATTATTCTTATTTTGCTTGCCTTTTTTGTGAAAAGGGTTTCATGCTTCAAAAGTGGAAAGAGAAACATACTTTAAGGATGTTTTTCTTTTCAAGATTTGAGAAAATATAAAATTATTTTACTTTAAATTCTAAATTAGAAACACATTTCAATCAAATATATATTAAAGCAAATCATTAATATCTTTATGCAGAGCTATGCCGAATGTATAGATAAAGGCACATATGCATACATTTTTTTTTTTTAAATCACTTTGGTATTTATAATCATTCTAAGGCAGATCTCACTGGATTCACATTGACTCTACACTCTTTACAGAGAAATAATTTTTCCAAAAGCTGCAAATCTTTTTGTAAACATTTTCAAACACCATCAAAGGAAAAAGCTACGCATTCTAACTTTGATACAGTCTTCTTTTTTCTTCCCTCCTCAGCTGCAACTGCTGATTCCCTCTGTTGATAAACCCTTTTGTCAAACATGTCCAATGGAAATTAAAATAGGCACTTATTTCAATATAGGTTTAAGAGAGTGTGATAGGTCAAGACAAATAGATGTTAAAAAGAAATAATATTGGATTAATGGTACCTGCTCTCATGGATGAGTTCCATGTTTGCCTCTCAGCAATCAGGAAAAAATTAATCATCTCTAATACATTCTAGACATTTCTCCTTGTTTTTTTCAAAGGAAGACAAGTCAGCATTTTTTGTTATTGACTTTTTCATTGGTGCTGAAAATTTCCCTCTGTGAAGACTGTACAGTGGGAGAGTTGTAAGTATAGCAATAAGCAGTTGCACCTGCTGTTTGCCAAAATCCTTTATTACCTTTATTATTGGACTCAAGGACAACAGACACTGCTTTTGTGGGATTTCTCTCTATCAACCATCTCCACAGCCAGATGATCTTCTCCATCTAAGGCAGCAAATCCTTTCCCATAGCCTGCTGCACTCAGGAGATGGTCAGAGGTGTTGGAGTTGGTTATGTATGTACTCTTGACTCAAAGACATGGGGGGCTTTACACGTTCTAGAAAGTCAGAGGGAAGCTACATCCCAAAGAAAAAATACAGGTTTCCATCTCTTCTTACGGAAAGCAAAACACTGAAACTCAGAATCAGAGCCCACTTCAGCAATGGAGAAGAGACCACTGAGAGGAGATCTTGTCACTTTGTTCAAATATCTTAAGGGAAGATGTAAAGAGAATGTGGCCAGACCATTTTCAGTGGTGCCCACCGACAGGACAAGGGGCAACAGGCACAAACTGGAACACAGGAACCACCATCTGAAGATGAGGAAAATCTTTACAGGGTATAGCAGAGCACTGGAACAGGCTGCCCAGAGAGGTTGTGGAATCTCCCTCTCTGGAGATATTCAAGAGCTCATGTGGACAGGATCCTGTGCAACCTGGTCTAGGTGGGCCCACTCTATCAGTGGGCATTGGACTGGCTGGCACTAGAGGTGTCTTCCTCTTCCATTCTGTGATTCTGTGTGTAATTGATGAAAGGCTGGAACACACATTATTTTACAAGAGGCAATTAGATGGTAACTGCTGTGCTTCAAGGCCATCTCTGTTGTGTGTTTGTACAGCTCTGAGCAGAGCAAAGTCCCACAACAGGAGCCTGTAGATGTACAGTCTGCTGTGATGGACAGGTAATTATTCTCCTAATGACAAGTGCCTGAATTGTCCCATTGGTCTTCCTCTGAGTAAATACACAGATAATGTGCTGCTCCAGCCTTTCAGAGGCATGTTATCAAGGGCAGTCAGCACTTGAGGAAGGATTCCAAAATGTCCAAGAGGAAAAGGGAGTGTGTTAAAGTAGGCATGTGGGCCAACTAAAAGAGCAGGTAAAGAGCATGTCTTGTTGGTCTTGGTTTTTACAAGCTGCATGTAAGAGCAGGCATGATGACCACAGAGTTAGCAAAATATTGTAAAATAGTGGAACATATTTAATATTTTCTGAGAAGAGCTCAAAGACCCAGCACTGGCTGATGTTTGGAGGAATCCTCAGTTAATCTTCAAATTTTACTTTTGCAGCAGCTGACTGGAAATCTCATATTCATCTTTTTGGTGAACATCTGGTATTACAAAAGCAAACTTTTCCACTTTCTTGGAAACTTTCTGGTTCTGCAAACTTTCAGATCCTTCAAGTATGGATATGTCTAGTGCTTTGACTAGTTCTGCCCTTCGTGAAATTCTATCTCCTATTCTACCTTCAGCTTTTTGTAAGCTTTATAAAGCATGTCTTCTCTTCAATGGAAAAAAAAGAAATTCTCATTCTCTTTCACAACGTTTTTGCTTCTGTAATCATTTTGTCCCAAACTCTTCCACCTCACTTTCACATTTATGGTTTGTTGATAAGAGTGACAGAGGAACCTATTCACCTATTTTCAATACTAATGCAAAGCTTGTTTCCCCCACTTTTTTATAACCTTCCTTCTTTCCACATCAGATTCAGGTTTCTTGCTTCTGCCTTTGTGGTCATGTGATTCTGTCCTGTGGCCAACCTGGTTTTAATTTTTTTCTCCATTTCCCACTTTTTTCTCTTTCTTAGCCTCCTTTCAATCTGCTCTTCAGCTTGTTCATTTTATTTGCTCATGTCTTTCAAATTATTTAAAATTCTGATGGATAGGAATTTCGTCTTCCTACAGTTGTAAACTGCTATTTACAGATGGAGATATAAGAGATGTAAGTATTCATTAATACTGTTACCTATTCATTGCCTGCATAACCAAAGTTTTCTATATTAGCAATTTCAGTAAGTTTTGTTCCTCTTCCAAGCAGCAAATAAATGTTAATCACAAAAAAATTTTTTGTTCTACAAGCCTTGCAGATTTTAACTTCTGAATTTGTCCTAAAGTGACACCCTACATTTTTATATCAACTTTGCCAAGTTGAAAGTGTAATTGCATTCATATACAACCTGAATCAAGTTTCACTTATCATGAATATTTTTATGTTCTAAAGTTATCCCAAGAATATTACTTTTCTGAGCAACCCAACCACAGGTATCTTTCAATGGTCCTTAATTGCTATTCAAGCAAAAATTCCCAATTCCTTTTTTACAGTAGCTGTCTAATGTCACTGCATTATATTTAAAATTGAGATGGGTATGGGAAACAGCTACTTCTGTATAAAAACACAGTAATTTTCTTGTTTGCAATTGTTGGTTTTAGAAGTTTTTCCCAAGTTCAAGCCAGTCTCTCAGAGAAATCTGAGTATGTAGACATTTCCCAGTTAATAACATTTGTGTACCTTTTTATAAATGGGTATGAACAGGCAAGTTTGAGGTGAGTTTACAGTGCCTGCAAGCATTCTTCTGAAATATATGGACCCAGTCTGGGATTGCCTAACAAAAAGACAAATAGTCTTACAGCTAAAATGACATCCCTAGCATTTTACTAGCTGTCTTTCTAAATCTGTATTTGGTTAATACCTATGCCCTCTTGAAACTGGCAGGGAATTTTTTGAGTGGGCATAGTGCCACCCCAACAGATGGCCATAGGCAAAGGCATGCCAGAGAACCAGTATGTGCCTCATGTTTGAGTATTAAGCGATGGATTTCCATCCAAGAATGTCAAAATAGCAGTCAATGCAGAACATCTGAGCCTATGGCTAAGGGGATATGTTGACTATTCCTGCTCAGAGCTGGATTACCTTTCAAAATCATGATTTCAAAAAAAAGAGAAACAACTTTCTCCAGCTGTGAAATTTTGGCACTAACAAATGAGGTAGAAGGAAAGAGAAGTATTTAATGAAATATTTTAACAGCTTACTACACATTAAGCACCTGAAATATCTCCAAAATAAAAACAACCTTCTGAGGCATGGCTCAGGGAATTTCCAGGGAATAGTCTGACTGATGTCAGAAGCTGGACCTGCTGATTACCCATCATCATAGCCCATGTCTGCTTTTGGTCAAACAGCCCAGTCCTATCCAGGGTATGTCACACATCACATCAATTCAAATTAGTAAAAACTGGTGAGTAACATTGTTTTTGTGCCAAGAAGGTTCTGCTCATTTCTTATCTATAATGGAAGTAAAGGCCTGGAAGGAGAGAAAAGAAAGGCACATAAGGAGTAGTTTCAGCTGTACCAGCATTAACATTTATTTCACAGAATCACAGAACACATGAGCAGGAATGGATCAATGAGGATCATTGAGTCTACTCCTGGCCCTGCACAGGACAACCCCAAGACTCGTACCATGTGCCTGAGAACATGGTCCAAACTATCCAAGGTTCTTTTATTGAACTCTCTCAGGTTTGTGCCATGACCACTTCCCTGGGAAGCCTGTCCAATGACTGATCATGCTCTGAACATTCTTCTAGTAAATAAAGACATTGTTAATAAACAAATTGTATGGTTCTAAGGATTATGTTGTAAAGGTAAAAGCTCATGCTGTTTAGGAAGAAAAATACTAAGAAATTTTGAAATAAATTCATAAAATAACTCTAAGTCCTACAAGAATATTCAAAGTCAAGTCAAACTTGTGGGTAAGAGAAGAGCTGAGTACCAGGATGAGAAGAAGCTGACATTACCTACTACAGAGACTTTAAGTCACAGGGGAAGGGTGAGTAACATTCATCCTCTCAAGCTATCAACCCTGCATTTTGACTGGCCCATTTTGCCTGGTATCTCTGACATTTTAGTCTACATCTACACAGAAAGGTCATGCTGATCTATTAATTTCAATCCAGTTGTGGCAGCTCAACTCTAATAAAATGTTCATCTCACTTTGCACCCTAACTTGATCTAATTTCCTTGTTAATCACAGTGTTAATGAAGCCTTGTGATAAAGCTTCTTAGATGCAATTCCTTTCCTAAAAACACAACAGTAATGGTTCTCACAAAAAACACTGTTTTGATTTTTCTTGCCCTTAGCTGTACCATAGGTACCTAAAATTATGAGGTAGAAACTTAGATTGACAAACTGCCTGGTTGCCATTATTTTTTTGCCAATATAATTTCTGAACTCCTGAATCATAGTGAAAAATAACGCTGCTGAATGTCATCATCAACATAATCCTTGTTAAGACCTGGATAGAGCATTTAGGGCTTCTGAGAGCATTGTTTTTTGTTTTGGTTTTTTTTTTAAATAACAAAAAGCAGAGGTAAAGTGTCGGTTTTTCAGCACTAGCCTAAACAATAAATTAGGAACAGGATTCAAGGTTTAAATCATAGAAGGAATATGTGGGGAAAGACAAAAGACTACTTGGAAGCTTCTGTCTTTAATTTATCTTTCTCAATATCCACAAGGTTAATGTTTGGGGCTGATACTAAAACAAACATGCAGTGGGACAATTCTATAAGGTGCCCTCTCTGTACCATGCAGGTTAAAATAAAATATACAGTAGGTTTTGTCCCATGCACAAAAGGGTGCTTCAAACCAATAGTTTATATAAATCTCCTCTCTTCAGAGTGATGTAAGCCCAGATTCACTGGAAAAGTACCTCTTCACAACTGCTTTCACAGTTGTCTGCAAACATGGACACCTAATTTTCTAAAAAACCTCTTCAGTTGCTTTTCCTCCATGCATCTTTCTCTCCCCTACAGTTCATGATGTTTTAGATGCTCTCTACATTACGTGCTCCTCTTGCACTGGCTGAGATATGACAAGTAAAATGGTAATGGAAAATGGCAATGTAAAAACAAGCACCCCTCCTAACTCCTGTTCCTCAGGAATATTTCCATTGCAGGTTAAAGTTTCATTTAGAGATATAGATTAAAGCAGCTCATACAGGTACCAATTTCCTGGAAACAGCTCATCCCAGCAGTCACTTCTAGCCAGGGTGCAATGAGGTTTTTCCTGCCATGGAGCACACTGAGCTGTGCCCGTGCTAGCCAGGTTGCACTGACTGCTGCAGGGCACACATCTCCCTTGTCCTTTTGCTGTGAAGACAATTTTCATTTCTACAGACTCCAGATGGGGCAGTTTCTATATTAATTCACCCTGGATAGATTAAGCACTTGGGAAATTCTGTTGATTTTAGGTAGATTAAATAGTTGGGAAGCAGCAAGGCAGTAACTGTATACATAGACATGTAAATTGTCTTTCTGCAGGGAGATATTTGTTGCCAAGAAAACGTAAAAAGATTCAAACAAGGCTTTCATCTCTCCCCAAAATAGTCTGAATGCTTAACAGAAGTAGTTTTCCTTGCAGTTTTACTGTGAAATAGCACATAAAAAATGTTCAAAGGCTTCCTTTGCAGCAGTTTTAGAGATATTTGAATTTTCATATTCACACTATATGAAAAATAGGGACCAGGTAGCCTTGTCCTGTGGTTTCCTGTTGAAGAGAAAGGTGATAACTGGTGTGTTATATATGTCTTCTAGGAGAAGATAACAAAAGGGGATGACTAAGAAGCCATGGGAGCTGAGCTGCAAGGAGAAGTCTATTCTGGGTTGTGTGTGATTGCCTGCATGCAATATTTCTGCATCTCTGTAGTTGCTGGGGATGTGGTTTTTAAGTGTTGTGATAAATCCTCTCCTGTTAGCTCCCCATATGGAATAAACAACACTGAGGAAGCTGAGGGCAGCTTTCTGAAGCCAGGCATTTTGCAAGGGGTGCTGACTACAGTCCCTGTGTCCCTGTCACAGCACCCTGCTTTGCAGATGGCAGCATCTCCTAAAAAAGTCTCCATTTCCTCTTAACAGGCAAGTTATCAGAGCTCCTGGTTTAGAGCTTTCCTAATACTCATTTTGCCTTTCCTTCCCCTCTCTACAAGCTGTGCCTAAATCCAGGGGTGCTTCCATATCTAAATTTCCTTTAATATACCAGCATTCACAGCCTACAGTCTCTGGCCCAGATAGGACTGAATGAAGACTTCTCAGAAGTCTGGGACTTTCAAAATATACTAGGTCAAAGCACATAGGAATTCATTAATGCATTATATTAAAAAAAGAAAGGGTTTCTGGGAAGTAGGGGAAGTAGTTGGCAGCTATACGTTGTTATCTGTGAGTCCTGAGTTCCTTTCTTTTTTATCAGTTGGTACATTGTGCTTTTTCTTTTTTTAATTTTTTTCCCATCTCTACACAAAATGGAGCATTTTGCCATAAAAAAGACCCTTGCAAGAGCAAATCTTGAAGGTTCAAGAACTGGTATTTGCCTTCTGAAGCTCTTCCTAGAGATCTGACTTTTGATAAGGCCATTGTCATCAAATCAGCTACCACTCTTCATTTTTCCAGTGTCCTAATGTGGGATAAACAAGTACTACTCCAGAGAAGTGCCTCTTTCTGGAGAAAAAGCGTGAAAGAAGAAAAATGAAAATGGAAGAGTACACTGAGCTGCAAAAGGGTGATTTCAGAATGTGTGTTTATGTTCCCAAGGAGGTCAGAAAACTAGGGAACAGGGTAACTGTGTAAATGTAAGTGCTATTTTAATTGGAATAATGGTGGTTCATTTGTCCATAAAGAATAATAAGACCTGATATCATAGAAACACACATCTGCATACCTTACTTGCACATGTTAGATCAAAAGTGAACCTAACTAACTCCCTACTGCAGAGCTCCACTTTTACAATAATAAACCTCCACTAAATTTTCTAGCACTTAATAACACCCTTGACTAAGGCAGGTGCAGAACAGATCTAGAATACGGTTTTTTTATTATCCAGAAGGGACTGAAAATGTCAGTGTATATATCCTTGAGGACAGTGGGGCTGTGTAAATATTTGAATAGTTTTCGTAACATTTTCCCAGATCTGTTTTTCACCTTTCAGGATTTTCATATTTGAGCAAATATTCACAAAACAGCAAACTGCCCAGAAATCCCTGCAAAGTCAAAAGATCAGTTAGAATGATTAACTTGAGAGCTGACCTCCCTTCACTGGAAATTATCCACCTTTTGGATGCAAACTATGCAAAAGTGAAATTCATTTGCAATTTTAGACAAATGCCAGTAGTCTTGAGAGTTTTGAAACTGAATCTAAGCAAGCACTTGCCTGAAAAATAAGCTTTTTCACTGATCAGACTATTTACATGATTGCCCTACTCCTATATTGCACCTACTTTTTTCACTACAAAAATATGGAAAAAAATATTGTATCTACCCTATATTTGTAGGGAAAAAAAATAAACACAGTTGTGCATCTCTACTGGCTACATTTTTGTTTGCTAATTTCTGAGCCATTTATAATGCAACATATTCACATCACAGAATCACAGTATATAAATCCTGATAAGTAAAAAAAAAAAAAAAAAAAATCACTTCTAAAGACTTAAAGTACCATCGAGCTTGAGGGTGAGGAAAACAGTATGGGTCCAGTGATTTAAGGGATAAGAGAGTTTTTCTGGATTAATATGAAGTGTACATTTTTGTTTCCAGCATTATATGCCACTTGCCAGAACTGTTTGATGCTGTGAATTAGTTTGGAATTTTAATTTCATGAATAATTCACAATCACTGCAGTGATTCCAGAAAGTCATAACACCTTATCATACATTTGCATCAGTGCTCAACACTGAAGGGAATATTGTTGTGTTTCTAG
This sequence comes from Cichladusa arquata, assembly GCA_026413545.1. Taxonomy (NCBI): domain Eukaryota; kingdom Metazoa; phylum Chordata; class Aves; order Passeriformes; family Muscicapidae; genus Cichladusa; species Cichladusa arquata. The sequence goes on from JAOTQP010000001.1 coordinate 23,996,979, forward strand.
AAAGTGTTCTGATGTCTTGGAGAGTAAGTGCAGTTCAGCTAAACATTAATAAGAATTCCTGTGTGCTTACATGCATTTTCTTCCTTCTAATCTTCTGCATAACCCACAGGTAATATTTTTTTAACCATGACACCCAATCTGAAGCTACTATGTGGCCTGTACCCAGGACTTTGTTACTTGTCATGTATTTCAATGGCATTTCCTCCATTTTTGTGAATTATTGGAATTTTGCCTTCAGGGCACCAAATAGTCAGGTGCTGTAGTAGCTTAAAATAGATTTTGCAGATCCCATCTGAAACTCAACTGAACTTCAAAAAATATTGCTGCCACTTTTCTTTGCAGGCACCAACAGAGTATAACAGACCTAATAAGAGGGCAGTGCAAATCAGGAGAGAAAACAATCCTTAAGTGGAAGCTTTATCACTCAGATGGCCAATATTTTATCTCAATAATGGCTTGACATAGTGCGGGACAAGTCTTCAAATACTCAAACAACATTTCTAAGCCTTCCTTTGTGAGATGCAGAAAATCTATGCTCTTCCCAAGCAGCAGAAGATAAAGGTAGTGCAGGACATCATCAGAGAGCACGTGTGAAATGCCAAATGTGGTCACAAATCAGAGAGAGAGCCATAAAAACGTGCAGCTCCCCCCACCCCAGAAGTTCTTTGTACGGTGTCTTGGACAGCTCCCAGAGCAGGGAGCAGACACCCACTAACTTAGAGCAGCTCCAAACTGATGGCTCCAGGGAGCACAGATGGGGCTCATCCCCCTGTGCTGTGACAGATCTGCTCCCCACCACAGACTGCTGAGTTCACAGCAGGTCTCAGGAGCCCCAGCCTGAGACAGTCAGCTTCCAGCACTCAAAGGAGGATTTGCTTCCAGCTGCACAGAGGAAGAAGCACGGGTCTGTCCTGCCACAGTACCTGCAAATCAGCGTCAGTTGGAAAAGTACAGAGGCCAGATTATCTGCATTTTGCTGAATCATGTACAACTCAGCAAAAGAAAGCTAAAATGCAACTAAATCGGAATGGAAGCATTTCAGGCTTTTTTTTGCGCCGGTGCCAAAACAAAGTTTAAAGAAAAAATAAAAGTCTTTGTCCAAAATATTTAGCTAAATACCTGAAATCATTAGTACAGAGTCTCAGATCTTCTTAGTTATTCTTTGCTCACTGTTATGCATATCCTTTTGACTGTTTTTCATAAAGTCCCCTGTGTTCAATGGTCTTTGAGCAGCTAAAACAGTTTTCAAGTGGTATGATGTAAACATAATAAAATAAGGAAAGTTAGTGGAATTAAATTACCTGCTATTGATGGCTATGAATAAATTAGGTGCTATTTGGGGCAATAAATATCATACTGGTGTGTAAATATTAGTGAGTTTCAGAGCTCAAGTAAATTATTCAATGAATAATCAGGACTTGGATCATGTCTGTAGTCAAATCAGACACAGGTTTGCTTAAGAAATTCAGAAACCCTAGAAGAAATCTTCCTATAGGACTGCAAAACTGTTTATTTGACTCAAAATTGACGCAAACCAGCAGATTATTGAAGTATTATTTCTTTGAAAGTAGAGGGTTAGAAACTTGAGCACCCAGATGTGGTTTCAGATGAAACAGGGATACAGATCCTGGTTTGATAGACAGGGAAGGGAGTGTCTCTCTGTTCCTGGCTCTAAGAAGTTAAATAAGCCCCTAGAATAGCATTCACAGCAGGTTTTCTCTGTGTCTAAGACAGTGATAATGACGAGAATAATACATTTCCCTGGTAGGGTTCCACTTAGAACACAGCGTTCTGTTCTTGTCTCTTCAGATTAAACAAGACATGGCAGGATTTGAAAAGTATAGAGGGAAAGTGCAGTGAGCTATGAAGACAGAATTGTACAAAAAAACAAGTAAACATGTGTGTCTTAAAGGTTCAGGGAAAATAGATGACACCTTGAACAATAAATCTGACAGGTGCAATGACACAGCTCCTGTAGCCATGTGCAAACCATACCAGTGCAAATGTTCCCATCCCTAACAGTGTTCTTTAAGTATTATAGACAGATACTGAATACTAACTAAGTCTAAGGTTGCCAAAACACCCATCACAAGATAATGTTTACAGTGGATTACGAAATGAGTCATTCAGATATGGAGTATTATGAGTTTTATTTTTCAGATATGCATTATACATTTGTCCCCTGAAAGTATTGGGGCACATTTCTGCTGAGGATTTGACAGTTTCCAAGAACAAAATCATGGAAGCACATTTCTTTCCTTACTTAAAAATATTTTTAAAGTCATTTTACTGTTAATCTCTAGTGTCTTTCATGTACTTCAGAGTGAAGGCTTGAAATACATTTGAGTTGAGTTGTTCTGCTTTTTTCTATCCCAAAAAAACCTTCCAATGTCATAAAAAATAGGGAAATTTAGATTTTATGAGGACTGCTCTGAGCTGACAAGGATTCTGATAGAGTTCAGCAGCTTTGGATGGACTGAAGAGTCTGTTTTCATTGAGGTTTTCACTACAGGTATTCCACCTGATCAAACTGTTGGAACTTTTTCACAAAGCAATGCTACCTCTGGGATCACTACCAGGCTTCCAGCCACCAGGAGTGTTGCTGCACTCAGCTGCAGGAGGCAGACCCTGAGACAGAGTGAGCTCCCACTCCTTTCTCTCCTGGTGACCATGGTGCCAGAGAAGAGGCAGATGAGCAGCAGGAGGGAGCCTCAGATCAGGCAAAGATCTCACGTGGAGAGGTGAGCCAGGGCTGGGAAGAGAGGCAGGGAGGAAGAGTGGAAGAAGGAAGGTGAGGTGGAGAATGGGAGCCGTGTTAAATGATCACGGGATAGGAGAACAGGGACAGAGACATTCTGCTTGCACAGGGAGGATTGCCCACAGACTGCTCATTTTCCAAATGAGAAGCTGAGCCCAGAGGACATGGCTGTGCAATGGATGGCAGGGCACACTGCCCCACTCCATGCTGGTCTAACCAGCTGCCTAAACAGCCACTAAGGTCTCACAGTGCCTGCAGGCTCTTTTATTAAATGATACAACCTGGAGAGCCAGCAGTCTGGACCCAGCTTAATAGATTCCAGATCAGAATACATTATTATTCTGGGAAGGGGTCTGCTTTTTCCTGTGGATATTTTATCTGCTTATTTTTAGGTTTTAAAAAAAAACCAACCAATCCAAATATTAGACTTTTTAAAGAATATTAATCTTGCTTAGTCTATTCAAAGGTTGAGAATGACCAGAACATTACTTTTGCAGTCTGATTTTTTACAATATCTTTAATGACAGGATCACATATCATTTTCTACAGACCCCTTGTCTCAGCCAGGAGGGACATGATATGTGGACAAACTGGGCCCTGTGGGGATTGAGTTATGATGCCATTAGTGTCTGAGTGTGGATTCAGGCTGCCCTGATTGCAAAGCAAAGGACATGCATTTAAGACACTTGCTCTGGGACCTTAAAGATCCTCAGCAATGAAGGCTAAGGGGTGAAGATTAAGCCACTGATATATACTAGAAACCATTACTTAACAGCAAGCATTTCCATATTTGAATTAAATTAACAGTGTATGTTTCAATTTTATCTACAGGCTGTCTTCCTGACCACCATTAACTCCTTCATTTCCAGAACCACTCCAGCAGCAGTTCCTGTGCAGAGTTTTTAAAAAGATATCCCATTATACAAAGTATATACATTATATACTGTATATATATATGTTATATATATATATATATATGTTTTGTATATATAATGTATATACAAAAGATATACATTATACAAAGTAACAAATGTCATTAAGTCACTAATCAAGAAGTGATTATCCAAATTCCTCACTTCTCTTAAATGAACTGTTTTAACAGATCCAGAAACCTTTACCCAAGATTTGTGTGTATAAAACACATTTTCTTTTCATTCAAAATGGAATACTGAACTCCAGGAGTTAACTTCAGGTTTCAGTTATATTTTTTAAATTTAAAATAAAAAAATCACAGATGAGAAGACTCAGCAAGAACAAAGAAACTCATTTCATTTTTCTGTCCCTTTCTCTCCACCCAGCTGTACTCACAGCTGGTATGGAGTCCAAATAAAAGTTGCTGCAGAGAAACATATTCATTTTAGTGCAGTAGCTTGTGTGACTTCTCATAAATGCTTTACAATAATGATAGTCACAGCTCGGAAGCTATCATGGACTTTTTCCCTGGAGAGCAATATGTGAGCCATGCTTGGTGTTTAACCTTTTCTGAGAGGGCAAACGAAGTAGAAGTCAGGCATAATCAAGAACTAGAGGGGGAAACTATATAATCAAACATTTTTTTCCAAAAATGTCATCCAAATAGTTTGTTCTGGTCCTTTTCTTTGTCTTGATGGGGGATGGGAGGTCAGAGAGATGGACACTCATTGTAAAAGCACTTCATGACAGATCAAAGCAACCAAAGCTTTTCCACATTAATTTTCATGTTGTCCAGACATCTAACTCACTCATCTGAACCAGAGGCCTCCCTTTCAGAGGTTTTCCCCGAGATGGGGCAAGCTGAGGATATCAGTGTTGTGCTCTGCATGTGTCCAGGGTGCCACAGCACACTGGGGATCTGCCCTTGGCTTTGGCCTTGCAGCAGTGGAATCTTCAGCACCTCTGATTGCGACTGATCTCTGTGCACGCAAGATTAAACCATTCCTAAGTATGCAAAACACCCATGGACATCTCTAAACCTGAAAGAAACAGCTCAGAAAAAGTGATAGTCGATTCATTTGTAGTATACTATTGGGTATTACATTAATGGTAGTCTGTCTTTAATGCTGAGCACACACAAGCTTCTAATCAGAATACAGACCCTTTATTAACTTACTGCTGAGCATGAGCCTTTGCATCTGGAACAAAGTGTTGCTGCAGCAGCCAGATACATATGAAAGACTTTTGTGCTATAATGGCCACTGCAAGTGTATTTTACCCTCACAAAAAAAAAAAAAAAAAAAAAAAAAAAAAAAAAAAAAAAAAAAAA
>JAOTQP010000001.1:24002078-24080956 GCA_026413545.1 Cichladusa arquata
CATGGGGGATGCAGAGATCCACCCACAGCCCATGGGGATCCATGGGGGATGCAGAGATCCACCCACAGCCCATGGGGGTCCATGGGGGATGCAGAGATCCACCCACAGCCCATGGGGGATGCAGAGATCCACTCACAGCCCCTGGGGAAGGTGCCCATGGTGGAGCAGGTGGATGCCTGGAGGAGGCTGTGATCCAGTGGGAGACCCAATGGAGAGAGGTCCCTGCTTCCAGGCTGGAGCAGCCTGTCCTTGGAGGACTGCACTCCATGCAAAGAGAAACCCATGCCACGGAAGGTTTGGGTGGACTGTCTGCCCATGGGAGGGACTCACATTGCAGCAGTTTTGTCAGGACTGCTGCTTGTGAGAGTGGACCCACACTGGAGGAGTTCATGGAGAACTGTCTCCTGTGGGAGGGACCCCACAGTCTCACAGGGGAAGGAGCAGTGGAAGAAAATCTCAATGATGAACTGACCAAAACCCCCATGCCTCTCTCCCTCCGCTCCGTGGGAAGGAGGGAGGGGTTGGGGGGAAAAGGTATTTTAAGGGCTTATTTTACTTTTCATTATCCTCCTCTGATTCTGTTAGTAACAGAATTTACTTTGCAATTTATGTTGATCGTGTTTTGTCCTTGAAATATTTCTCCCAGTCCTTATCTCATTCATGAAGCATTTGTTTTGGTTTTTCTTCCCTCCTCTGCCCAGCTGTGGCAGGGGAGGGTGAGTGAGTGACTCTTGTGGGTGCCTGGTGTTTGGCCAATGTCAAACCACAACAGTGCCTCTTTTTCTGTGGCTCCTCCTTGTATCACTGAGGGCTGGGAGCAGGGAGTGAGTGTGTGCCTGCATGGTACTTAGTTACCATAAACCGTGCCAGAATATTAACATGATTTCTTTGCATTCTCTTCCTTCTTTCAGGGCTTTATTCCACAGGATTTATATCAGGCAGATCTTTGAAGAGCTCAGAGTCTTCTCTCCTGAAGTCCAGTGCTGTAATCTTGCTTTTTGGCCTGCCTCTATGATCCTGAACTCCATTTCCTCATGGACACTATATCCAAGGCTGCCTTTGACCTTCATATCACAACCAGCCCTTCTTTGCCAGAATGAAGTCCATCATAGCACCTCTCCTTGATGGTATAACCTGTGTCAGGCACCTCCTGCATTGCTTACAGCCTGCTGTGATGACCCTCCAGCAGATATTGGGGTTCTTGAAGTACACTATCAACAACAGAGCCTGTGAATGAGAAACTACTTCCATCTACTTGTTCTTCCTGATCAGGTGCTTTATAATACATACACAGCTGCCATAGTCACCCATACCAGTCTGCTCTTCACTAATCCTTATCCACGGGCTCTCTGTTGGTTCATCATCCATCCCCAGGCAGAACTCCAAGCACTACAGCTGTCCTCTCACATGAAGGGCAACTTCATCTCCTCTTCTTTCCAGTCTGTCCTTCCTGAAGGACATCTATCAATTCACTGCAGCATTTCAGTCATGTGAGCTATCCCTCTACATCTCCATGATCCCAGGAAGATCACAGCCCTGCAACTGCACGCAGACCTCTTTCTTCTTGATTTAATCCCCATGTTGTAAATATTACTGTGCAAGCACTTAGAAGCATAGATTTGTCAACGGAAACAGAAGAAGCAACCCACAACATTCATGAGAGCTTCTGATCAGCTCCCAAAAAGGGGGATAATCCATCAGGCATGCACCCATAATACGCCATGCGAAAAACACTGGCTGTGCAGTGCAGAAATAAGACACAAAGTATTAGCAACATTTCTAGGATCCATAAACCACCAGAACTCAGAAACAAACAAATAAACAAAAACCACTCAAGAAATCATTCTGGAGTCACCAAGCCTAGCTCATATGATAACCAACACAAACTGTCAGCATTCCATAGGCCTTTATGGGTCTTTTCACAAAGAGCAATTTAAACAGTAAATTTAGCAATAGAAGAATATTAAGGTATTCTCCTTAACTATTCAAATGTCATCTAAGCTTGAGATCAAGGAAATAACAAGTTCTTCACAGTGAAGCATCATTTTTGCACAACAACAAAAAATCATCATTGATTTCATCAGTGAATAACAAATCTATCACAGAGATTTCTCTGAGACAGGCAAGGCAAAGGTCTTACACAACCAGGAATAGAAGACTTGGGTTATCTCAGGACACTGCATGAGAACTGCAAAATGCCTTTTATAGTCTGAGTTACTGTTTATTTGTGGTTATACTACACAGAGTACTGGTGTATTTTTATTGCTATGCTCTGCACTTTCTCCATGTACTTTCCCTTAACCAGTTAATTACATGCTCTTAGACATCCTCTTCTAGACATCAGTCATTTTCTCAGGATGACCATGCTCGTTCCCTGATTTTTGCCAAGTTCATCACACACAAAGAAGCCAGCAAGATAATGGATGAGTGCTGAATGGAGTAAGACAACAATTTTGTACACTTAGTTTCAAAAACTTAATGTTTGGAGGTTTGTTTAAGGGTTTGCAAAATCTACCAGAAAAAGCAGATACACTTAGCTGTTACACAGAAGACACAGAGGAATTAAACACTGGCAACCTCAAAGAGCCCCCAGGTACCAACTTCATGCAATTTTTTCAATGGATAGATGCAACTGCAGTTATCACATTTTCCTTAAATAAGAAATGCTTTCTTTGTTCTTCCTAGCCTCATTCAAAACCAGTAGCATCCTCACTCAAAAGGCTCCCCCAGGGGACTTGCATTTGAGATAAATACTTCTTCCAGGAATTTCCCACTGAACACTGCAAACAGACATATCTCCACAACTTTTGTGGATGTAACATACTTCTGTGTTGCATGGCATTTCACAGCCTGCATTGTAAGAGGAATATAACTGAATTCAAACCCTGGTCAAGAACACCAAAAAAAAAAAAAAAAAAAAAAAAAAAAAGGAATGTAATTTATTAATTTATTGTGCTTTCCTTGAATACTCCAGCATAATCTGTTCAAAAATAGCTAAATTATTTCCCTGCTGGGTAAAATAACATCATACTCTGATTGCAATACAGGAATCACTCCACTGCTAGTCCAGGGAAAGAATCACACATCTGTTTTCCCAGTGTCTGCAACTTTATCACCCCAGTGAATCATCAAGCAGATTACTTATTTTTCCCCATCTAACTAGTTAAGACTCAGCAAATGAACCTCACAGTGCCAGCCAAATTAATTAAAAACAAAACAAAAACAAACACTGTTAAAATTGTTCAATGTGTTTCATTGTTCATGAAGCAGAAGGAGGGCATCTAGTCATAGTAGTATCTGGATCCACAGAGAAGGACGGGAATTCTCTGAATATAGTTCACAGAAAGAGAGGTTTTTCCCTGTAAAATCCTAGCAGAACATTTAAAAGGGAAAGTCTGGAGTGAGGAAGACCAAGTAAAGTAGCACTTAAACAAACTGTACATATATAAATCCATGGAGCCTCATGGGTTGTACCCACAACTCACAATTATGTCATTGTGAGGCCACTCTTGTCATGTCACTCCTATCTTTGAGAAGGGCAAGAAATAAGATGCAGGGAACTACAGACCAGTCAGCCTCACATCAAGCTCTGGCAAGTGGACAGGAGAAAGATCCTGAAAATTACTTCCACATACAACATGGTGCCCTTCTCAGACAAAATTGCTGTCTTGGTAGATGAGGATAGAGCAGTGGATTTGTTTCCCCTTTACATTAGTAAGGCAGTTGACAGTCTCCATAAAGGTCTCAGGGGAAGCTGGTGAAGTATAGGCTGGATGAGCAGACAGTGAGGTGGATTGAAAACTGTGACATCTGCTTGGCAGATGGTAGCTAGTGGTGATCCCTAGAAGTCCATACCTAGTCCAGAACTCTGTAGGGGCCTCCCAGTATGAGAGAGACGTGGACATGCTGGAGAGTGCAACAAAGGCCACAAAGATGATTAAGGGACTGGAGTATCCCTATTAGGAGAGGCCAAGAGTTTTACTGTTCAGTCTAGAGAAGAAAAGATTCTTTTCTTCTCCAGAAGGAGTGGGAGGGATTCACCAGTGGATAGAAATACCTGATGGGAGGGAACAAAGAAGACACAACCAGGCTCTTCCCACTGCTGGTGCCCACCAACAGAACAAGAGTCAATGGAAACAAAGTGAAACGTATGAAATTCCATGTAACACAAGAATGCACTTTTTATTTTTTTTCTTTATTTTTCAAACCTGTCTAGGCGTGGGCTTGGACAACCTACTGCAGTTGATCCTACTTGAAAAGGCACTTTGGACTAGGGCTCAAAAGATGTCTTTCAAACTAGATGTGTGATTCAGAATATGAAAGGAGACCAGAGACACAAGCTGAAAGACTTTTTAAAAATCAAGAGGGAAAGGTTCTAGGTATGTAGAAGAAAAAGAAAAACTAAAGGCAGAAAACAAGACTTTTCCAGCTCAAATTAGTATGAAAGAGAATGAAATGTACAGCACAACACTATGCAGGTAGTGCAGAATCTGGCCAATTTGTCTATACCTAACTGCTGTCTTTGATGCTGAAGTGTAAGCTCATTGGAATTTTCATCTTTTAATGGGGCCCTTATATAAGAAGAGCACACCCAATCTTTAACCAGGCGAGTTGGCATTTCCATTAAAATCATTACAATATAAATTACTTAAATGTTACAGATGGAAAAGAGTAAGAGAAAGAGCACAAAAGAATCTTTCAGATGAGAGATTGATTACTACAGCAATCAGATAACAGAAAGAGGAGCAGAGGGCACAAAAATAGGATAAACAAAGCTAGAGCACTGCTTCTTCTCCAGTGTGGCAAAGTTTTCCGAAAATCCCAGTTGAAAATACAGACAAAAGGATATAGAGAGTTCACAGGAGTCATGGTTTTGGCAAATGAGGAATGAAAACAATAAATTGAGGCTATTCACCACTTCATTGCTAGAGATCTGCTGTATCTGCAGAGTATCTATCAGTTTCCTAACCACCATTTGATTTTCCTTCAGGGAATGTAGGAAATCTTGAAATCACACAGTGGTTTTGATGACATGAGAATAGACTGAAAAGCCCCAGGGTAACAAACTAACATGCTGCAGAGTGATGTCTGATACATTTAATAGCACTGGAAAAAAGTTTGTTGTGACAGCTGTGGAGTAGGATGGCTGGGAGGCTAGGTGAACTTGCAAAATGAGGTGGAGATTTTTGCCTAAAAATAAAGATGTAGAGTTCTTCCATCACTTATAAGGAAAAGGGGTAGATGGGGCGGGGGGGAAATACAAGCTTTATGATCTTGAAGAGTGAAGCAGAAAAGCAGACATTCCTCAAAGACTGCTTTTTCAGAATTGTCATAATTCCTCATCTGGGAGAACATTTAATCAGTTGGAAAATCTTGGCTTTGGGAACACACACAGTTGAAGCTATCATTTACATTACAAAGTCCTTAAATTAGCCTTTTGACATGTAAAACTAAGGTAAAGAAGAGTACAACACAACATGGATATGAGGCTTTGGATAATCTTATTACTTGGACCAAAAAGTCTAAAACACCAAGGGAAACACCTGAGCTGTTTTACCAACTCCAGAAGAACTATTTTGATTTCCTACAATTGAAGATAGATACTGAAATCCTTGAAAAGATAAGTGTGACCTACGACCATATAGGCTCTAGTACTGATACTGACTTATGTAGACAAAATAGGAAGTGAAAAATTTTAAGAACTCTAAAGATCAAGTCTGAAAAAGTCCAAACATTCTAAGACACACTGCAGCCATAGCTCCCCATTTGGCAGAAGCTCAAACCCTATTTATAGTCAGTATCAGGGAAGTACTCCAGCTTAACATAGAAAAGAAGCAGCAAAAGGAGTTATCCTTTCCCAATTTCTTCACTCCAAGCCTCAGAATAGTAACAGGCTACCTTGATATATTTTTATTCCATAGCTGCTGCTAAAATGGATGGCAATAATCCTGAACAATCACACCATAATCCATGTGCAGAATACTGCATCAGCAAAGCCACAGAAATGATCAGCCAGCTACTTCTCTAAGAAGCAATGTGGTCCAGACAAAAATTAAGAATAACAAAAAGAAACATAAGCACTGAACAATGCCTCAGCTGGTATTATTCTTCTTAATAAGCATGGAAAATACAGTTCTCAAAAGACAGTACCTTATCTTTTCAGAGGTAAAAGATAGGAATTCAGTGGGATTTTTAGATGAGAACTGACGAGAACAGAAATACTTAAAGAATGGAAGGAAGTTAGGAAATACTGACACCAAAATACAATGTTGTTCATATTACATTACACGCCAAAATATATAGCTAAAGCCAGCTGATGGTGTTGAAAGACAGCTGAAGGGAGGGAAGGGGAAATGATTTTGGAAAATTAAATCCACACATGCAAGAGCAGGGCAACAATTATACTACCTGGTATTTTTATGCTCAGCTTCATTCTAGTCCACAACTATTGCCCTAGTGTGAAAAGTGAGACAGGTATCTCGTACCGTTTCACAAAATTCATAAATTACTGAGACACAAACTCGTCAGAATTGCATATTTTTTGTGTCAGCCTTTCCTACAGGTGAAAAGTGCTCCCTTTTTAAGGAAGCAACATAACCACAGAAATCTTCTTTCACAACCTCTTCTGTACTTATGCTTAAACAACGCTTAAACTTCTTTTACCCAAAATTCTAAACTAAGTTTCTTTCTGAAAACATGTACAACAAGACATCTTACATCCTGTATTATGTGAAACCATTCCCACAAATCAAATGTTAAATATTTTCCTTCTGAGTTTTTATTGAAAGACTAGCAGACTCCATCCAGCCAAATGATGAAACCTATCCCCTTACCAGGAGGAAGCCTATGACAGAAGGTATGAGCCATGAGCAAATGATCAATCCACAACTTGGGATAGCAAAAGCTGCTAAACTGATGGACAGACACTGTAACAGGAGCAAACCAAGTTTTGCTAGTGACAGTCAGTACAGTGCTGTTACTGTCAAAGGTTGGTCTGCTACTCCTGTGAAAGCCAAAAAGAATCCAACTGCCATGCATCTGGCACTTGCAGGAACTTCTTGATGCACCTCCAAGCAGTGATCCAGCAGAGGGCTGTTCAGTCCTACAGAACATGTGTGTGCTCTGTGGTGCTCTAGATTTTGGCCAGAAAATCTAAATACTTTGAATTTCACCTTCTCTACAACTCCCTGAAAGGTGGTTGCAGTCAAGTGGGGTTGGTCTCTTTCACCAGGCAGCAACTGACAGAAAGAGGACACAGTCTCAAGTTGTGCCAAGGGAAATATCTGTTGGATATTAGGAAAAAGTTTTTCATTGAAAGAATAAGAAAGTACTGGAATGGTTTGCCTAGGCAGGCAGTGGAGTCACCATCCCTGGATGTGTTTAAAAAAAGACTGGATGTGGCACTTGGTGCCATGGTCTAGTTGAGGTGTTAGGGCATGGGTTGGGCTTGATGATCTTGAAGGTCTCTTCCAACCTAGTCAGTCTGTGAATTCTGTGAATTAAATCAAAACTTGCTTTCAGGAACCCCACTAAGCTTCCAGACATGCTCCTCACTCACTACCACTGAGGTTCCCTGCCTCACTTGAAGGTGCTCTGAGTCACCTTCGCACTTGAGCCAGGTCTGGGATGGGATCTAGATCCCTTAAACTGGGATGTGGAATTGACTGCATCTTATTTCTGGCACTGCCCTGTACCCCACAGATCGCGCAGCCCCATGGAGGCAGGACAAGGGGACAGCTGTTTTCCATCCAGCCAGTCCAAGCCTGGGTATCCAGCAAAGAGAAAAAAAGGGCCAGGTGAGAAAGCAAAGGCACCACTGCCTTTCCCAGCACTGCTTGTGCATTTTTTAATCAAATGTCACCAGCTAAAAAGCATCAGAAGCAGCAGTAAGAACCCAGGCCAATCCTTCTCCCAGAGAAGCAGCTTCATGGCCACAGTCTCAGATGCCTTCTTGTTTATTAGTCTCTCCCTTCAGCTCCTAAAGTCCTGAGTCTCTTGACTGAATCCCCAGCCATGCCAAGCACTTTGTTTGCCCACCCTGTACAATTTTGTCATGAAGGCTTGGCTAGGCACTTTCAAATTTGCTGGTATCCTGTAGCAAATAAATCAGAGCCAGAGTGGAATGTGAATCTGTGGAGATAAGTCATATAAAATGCAATTTTCTGGTAGGTCCCAAGCCACCTCTAAAAAAAAGGCAAGTAAGATGAATGCAAACTCTTTTGAGACTAAGGAGTGTAAATGTATAGCATCAGATAGGGGGGCTAGAGCAATTTGCAGCACATTAGACTTCTGTGCTGAGACTCTATTCTGCAGTCAGCAGAGGCAAACACTGTGCCCTTAGCACTAGCATGCTCTGAAAACAGAGATTAAATGCAATGGTGTTAGAACCAAGCACTGACCCGGGGTTTCAAACTGTTCAGTAGACCAAAAGCACCAGCCACCCATGAGGGTTTTTCATGGGGAATCAGAAACTGCCTTCATTCAGGTTCCAAAGATCACAGTCTTGAACAAAATGCAGCTTTTCCTTGTCCAAGTCATATGTAGAAAAGACAAAAAAGGAAAGGAAAAAGAGGAGGGAAATGCAGTTTGGTGGCACTTGGTTATCACAGATCAGATGGCATAATGAGATTACTCATTGATGCCAGGCCAAAATACACGATGCTACTCTGAGAACCCTGGTCTAGTGGAAGATGTCCCTGCCCACCAATGATCTTTAAGGCCCTTCCAGTCCAGACCATTCTATGATTCTATGATCTGGACTGGGTTGCTGGCATGTCCAATGCCTTCTGGAAAATATTGAGGGAATCACAATGTGTCAAGAAGATTTCATCTAAGGGGATTTTGAGGGTTACACTTTTCATGTAGACTAAGCAGATTTAGTGGCTTTGGTAAGTGAAAGCAGTCATGAATTCAGAGATAACTTTCATGTGTGTCACATGAAAATCTGCAACATGTCACATGAAACACTAAAGTGTGTTTTGAAAATGATGGTTCAGGGGCAGAGAGCTTTTACTTATATCATAACCCTGCTCACTGAGGCTACCCAGCCCAACAGATGAAAGCATTCGAGAGCTACCTCTCTGAGCTTCCTACAGCCTCCTGTCTGCCAGGGTGGTGTGCAAGGCAGAAGGCTCTGGAAGGCTTGAGGGCAGGTGTTTCTGCCTGCTCCTTGCCATCCCACAAAGTGAGAGCCTGGGAGCAGGAAAGGGGAGAGCAAGTGTGCCCTTCCTTGCCCCATTGTCTCGCACAGGGAAGTGAGGCTGCATCTTGAAACCCTGCCTCAGTGACCCACTAAAACATTCAGGATTTTAATCTGTAATTTAATCTGTGTTTAGCAATGCAGCCAGGCTGGTCCATGGCAGGAAGTAGGGTGGCTCTGCCTTGAGCCATGATGTGCAACAAAGCAATTCCAGCTTTGGGTGAGAGGAATTGTTTTTATGATTGCCTCCATCAGATAGAAGAAAGAAATGGTCTTGCCTGGTCTCTGGGATGGTCATGTAATTGTGAGCAAGCCTTGACATGATGCTGAGCAAATAAGATAAGTAGGAACAGGTTTGTGTTCACCAAAATGAGGATTGCACAAAGCTTCCTTTTTCCTGCTCAGTTATCCTGGTCTTTGCAACTAAAGGAAGTGGAAGCACAAAGTCTGAGGGAGCATGAACTTGGTTCAGTTTTTAATCCTAACAGAACCTGCCTTTTAAATTACAAACTAAATCCATGTTTTGTCAATCTATGCTTCACAGTCTTGCTGAGATTTTTCACATTCCTTTGCTAGCCAGTTTAATTAGAATTTTAAGGCGTTCATGGTCAAGGTGTCCACTTTGAACCGATGGGGTCAGCAGAGTTCAAAGGAAAGGATGAAAAACTTCCAAAGTCTCAAACACAAACAAACCCCAAGCCCTATCCCAGCTTCAAAAATGCTGAGAAAGTTTGGATTTGGAGGCAGAGATTGCAGTTTGAGTTTGTAGGCAGAAAGGAGAGTTATGCCCCCATGGGGCATCCCCACATGTTGTGAATCTGATCAACCTTCCCACAAATCCTGAGCCAAAAGGGCTATTCCAGAGATATTGAGGCTGGAAAAAAGAATATACCCACTTCTCTTGCTTAGACCACCACCACTGAAGACTTACACCTGGAGAGCTGTTATCACTACTGAGGAGGTCACATCAGGAATCATATGTGAGAAATGTCAGTGCTATCTCTTTTTTGGAATTGTAACTTGCCACAATTCCCAACAAAACAAAAACATTAAAAGTCTAAGAAACCATTGATAAATAAAATACAAATTTAAAATTACCTTCTACAATGTAGTGCATGTTCAATGACCTATCTGCACATACATATCCAAATTGTTACAAGTTGCATGTCTGGTTTTGAAATTCCTAATGTTTATAGAGTAACAACAGACATGACAAAATCGAGTGACAGGATTTCTAGTATTATTCAAAGAACAGAATATAAAGAATTATTCCTACCCACTAGTGCAGAAACACAGAGCTAAATGAATAGAAGAATGAATACACACCCTGTACAATCATTCCTCCCTCCAGGCGAGATTAGATGTCTGGTTAAACTGTTCTGCATGAAGTCTCTCATGCAGAGCTGTGCACATTCTGCATACAAAGACAACAGTCTCCCTGTCCCAGCAAAGATGGGGCTGAGCCCAACCAACAGGGTCACCACACCAGACAGTCAGGTTTGGGAGTTTTTACCCATTCCCAATTTACAATTCCCTGCCAGCTAGAAGGGGATATACCTTGTAATTACCCTGAACCAAGGCAGTAGCAGATGCTACAGTGGAAGGGTACACCTCAGGCCGGGGGTCAGAGCCAGTCTAGCCAGCATCATTGTGGGGATGCTCAGACTTTTCAGCTTTTCCTGGTAGGGCTGTATCTGCCTGATGTTGCTGACACAGGTGGGTATAGGGCTGTTACCTTGCTTAAAACAGGGGAGCAGCTGTATTAATGCCTTCTGTTCTGTGGAGAACACCCAGAAAGCTTCAGTACAACTACTGTTATTCCTCATCAAAGGCTATATAAACTCTTCTGCTTTGTGAGAAGGAGGACACTCAAAGGAATGCACCTCTTGGCTCTGAAAACACACACAGCAGCCAAAGCCCAAGGAAAGCAATCAAAACTCTAAGGAAAGATGCTGATTGAAAGAGATATTGAGGAATATTTGAAACAGTGCAACACTGGAAGAAGGGAAAGTAGAAAAACTCTTGTCACAATCCAGACTATAGAATCACAGAATGATAGAATCATTTAGGTTGGAAAAGGACTTTAAGTCCAGCCACTAACCCAGTACTGCCAAGGCCCAAATAAAACATGTCCCTAAGTACCATATCTACACAACTTTTAAATAACTCCAGGAATGGTGACTCCACCACTTCTCTGGGCAGCCTGCTCCAGAGGTTTTGACAAACCTTTCAGTGAAAAAAAATTTCCTAATATCCAATCTAAACCTGCCCTGGTGCAACTTGAGGCCATTTCTTTTTGTCCTCAATTGCTTGTTTCATGTGACCAACCCTCACATTGCTACAGCTTCCTTTCAGGGACTTGCAAAGAGTGACAAGGTCTCCCCTGAGCCTTCTTTCGTCCAGACTAGGCAACCCCAGCTCCCTCAGATGTTCCTCATCAGGCTTGTGCTCCAGACCCTCCCCCAGCTCCACTGCCCTTCTCTGGACACTCTCCAGCCCTCAGTGTCTTTCTTGTAGTGAGGGGCCCAGAATTGAACACAGGATTTGAGGTGTGGCCTCATCAGTGCTGAGTACAGGGGGACAATCCCTGCCCTGCTCCTGCTGGCCACACTATTGCTGATACAGGCCAGGATGCCCTTGGCCTTCTTGGCTACCTAACCTTTTTGGCCACACAGCCAGCTCATGTTCACCCCCAGGTCCTTTTCTGCCAGGCAGCTTTCCAGCCACTTTTCCCAAAGGCTGTAGTGATGCATGGGATTGATGTGACCCAAATGCAGGACCCAGCATTTGGTCACATAAGACCAGTAAAAGGAACAGATGTAAATGGTATGGGGGAAAGGACTGCAGTTTTCTTCCTTTGACTCTATTATTCTCCTCCTCCTTTCTATGCTCCTTTTTTTTTTCCCCCTTTTACTTTTTTTCTCAACAGAGTAATGTTGGGATGTAATGACACAGATATAAATTTAAATAAAATGTCAAATCAAAACAGGGTATCAGTAACTGTAGAGCTGATCTATCCTATTCTGTGGAGAAGGCCACAATAAGTTGCCCCCTAAAAATATTGCCAAGAACTATTTCTCTCTCACAAGCATTGGCTGATCAATGGGAACTTTGAGGAGTTTTTGCAGGCATTTGTGTATAAGAACATGCACATAAGAGAGACAAAGAGCAGGAATGTGTTGCTGTTAAATACCTCACTGTGTCCTGATAAATCCAACGTGTGAAGGTTGCACTTACTCTGCACTCTAGAAGGCATGCTGCCTTATTCCCCTGGTACAATTGTTTTGGTCCT
This sequence comes from Cichladusa arquata, assembly GCA_026413545.1. NCBI lineage: Eukaryota > Metazoa > Chordata > Aves > Passeriformes > Muscicapidae > Cichladusa > Cichladusa arquata. The sequence goes on from JAOTQP010000001.1 coordinate 24,014,570, forward strand.
CTTATCAGAGTATACATTAATAGCTTTATGCTACCTACATTGAGAGCTGGAAATTGCTAAGAATTTCAAAGCCCTGTCAGGGAGGAAATAAGAATGGTAGAAGCCACAGAAACACCCTACAGAGAGATTTAGCTCCTGGCTGCATTTTCACCTTTAGTCTGTTTTTCCAGGCACTTGCTGTTTTGCTTCAACCTGCAGAGACACCTATTTTCAGCAACTTTGCTTAGTGCAGGAAAAAAAATGCTATTCATGTTCAGCTACATTAATTAACTGAGAATTAAATCTGCTTCTGAAATCACATCAAATTTGTAGAGCAGAATAGCAGATTAGGCTGAACACATCAAAGTGCTGAATGAAGCTGCTCAGCTTCTGTAGTAAAGCAACTTATATGCTTGCTTTGTAAATCACAATAAAGAAAAAAAGTGATTTCTTCAGTTCTTTTGGCAGCTTTTCTGTTTTCTCTCATATATTTCACCTCTTGATTCCTTAGTCACAGAATACTCTATTCAAATTATTGAAGCCTTTAGAATAATGAAATATGTATCAGGAAATATCAGTAAATATAATTTAAAACTACACAGTTGAATTAGAGCACTTTCGTGGAGAATTGATGCAATAGTGGGATCTGCAATGGCATATTTCTTTCTGCCTTTTCATGCTTCTTGATACACTGCAAAAATCATCCCCAGAAGGACAAGAAAAAGCTCCTTCCAAAACTGGTGACTTAGTGAGACTCAGAGATTTCAGAGTCACATGTTTAGAAACACAGTACCATCTAACAATGTTGGACAATGTGATATGGGAAAAAAATCAGTTAATGATCCCAGTTCTGCCAGTTTTCCTGGCAGAAGAAACTGGGGGCAATATGAATTCTGTGCACATGTGACTGCACTGGACAAAACTTGCATGAATTACCTCTACTCAGTGCAGGGCAGACTTTGTTATATCAGGACCAGGTAGCCGGAGGTCTCTGCTCCCTTAGGTGTCCTTCATAAGCTACTGCTTTTTGAGGGCATGGGGGAGAAAAAAATCCATCCTGTTGGAAGGCAAAAAGTAGGGTGAATTGCCATCTCTGCTGAGTTCATGTTATTTTACCAGAAACCTTTGACCAGGTCAGCAGCAAGAGCAGTTTGTCCTTCTTTATGAAATGTCAACACAGACTATCAAATCCAGACAGCTGTGTCTTTGATTTGTTGTCTACATGATTTGACACAAGAAAAAAAAGGCCACATCAGAAAGTGTTACAGCAGATGGATGGGTAATGAGTGAAAAGAAAAGGGTTGGAGACATGCCATCAGGTAAATCTGAACCTGAATACTAATCTCCACCTATGGAAAATCCCTACATCCTCCATACTCAATAGCATAAATCCATTACTTCATTGCATTTTGGAAGTTCCATGCAATTGCAAGCCATCTTTCTGAAAAATTAAGAAGTACCCCAGGAAATGCTTGCAGAATGAAGACAGGGACTGGCAAAGATGTGGAAAGGCTGCTCTACAACAGGGAAATAAGTTGTCTGTGGCATCTTGTTCTGGGAAGGGAGCAGAAGAGTATGACATGAGCCTTAGGAGACAAAATCGTCTGGGAGGATTGAAGAGTTGTTGTATGTGTTGTTATACTGATGTAATACAGAATCTATTCTTTCTTCCAAACAAGTGGGGTTTCTTTGGTTTTTTTTTGGATTTCTTTCAGGTGGCACATAATTAAATTATGGGCCTTTTGGCTGTTGCAGGGTGGTAGAAAGCCAAAAATAGACATGTCTTCAAAGCTAACTTTGCAGACCTGCAGAAAGAAAATCTTTTGAGTTACCCAGAGGCAAGCCAGCAGCTTTGGGCTCAATAAATGACCAAGAGGCATGGCTATATTTAAAAAAACAGTTCTTTGGCTCCCACAGGCAGTTTGTGAAGTAGTCACAGCAAAGCAAGTGGAAGGATATATGAAGGAGCTATCAAATTCCATTTTGAGGAGGGCAGACTTCAAAGAGAGTTTGGAGTAGGGGGAGCTACAGCTTGGAACTTGTAAATAATTTCTTTAACTACTCCCTTTTTTGTGAGTTGAGGAGTTCATTTTGTTGAACTGGCATATTTTCAATCAGTATTGATACCATTATCACTATGAAAACAGGACCAAACCCTCAGAACATGGAATTCATCACCAACACATTGACTAATTTAAGTCCACTTAAAACCTATCTTCATCAATTACCCCACCTGCAAAAATAAAATAATTATTATACCTCACTGTGACACTCCTAAATGCTTTAAATAATTTTGAGATTTATTATGTTTATCAGCATTGAAAAAGCTTCATATAAGTGTAAAACAACTAAGAAAGATGAGAGTTCAGAACTTTAGAAAAGAATATATACTTTATTTTGTCCTAATAAATACCTTGATAGATTTCACATAAAAAATACCGTAGTAATCTCCCTGCTCAGTTCAATTTTCTCCTAAATTAAAAAGCACCAGAATACAGCTGAGAAAATAAGCTCTGGCTAGTTGTATTTTGTTTACATTTTATTTCTGTGGATCAGCTGCAAAAGAGTGTTAATGCTATCCCTCTTTAATGAACTTTTGCACTAAGGACAGGCAGTTTATGAAGACTAAACCCTCTGAATAATATTGGACTTCACAACTAAGTCAGCACAGTAGGACTAAAATGCTTTATTGGATCTTATTCACAAGAGGTTTATACTATACTGCTGATATCTTCCATTCCACTTAATCACTTTTATGAACACAAGCCAAGCCCCTGCTGCAAATTGCCACCAGAGAGCTTAGGAGTCTAAATGATACTCCACTGAAACTCCAGAAAGTCTCTTTGTTCTGGAGAAAACATACTAAATCATAGCAACATAACCCTCTTATTTGCTTTAGAAGGTATTTGTGTCCACTCTTCTTTGGTGGGATCATATGCATGAACAACACCATTACTGAAATGTACCTGCCATTTATCTGTATTGCCACAGCCTGCACTGTCTGTAGGTAGTTCAGTAAGCAGAAGGACATTTATTTGCATTTCCTCAGGGCAAGAAGTTTAGTAAAAAGGTTTTGTAGCCTAGGTGACTGTATTAGCAATTTTATTACATTACTGCTCTATTCTGTAGACACCATCATGGTACTAGTGACTGTCACAAGTGTCAGTAGTTATCTCCCAATTTATGACAGCAGTTACACCTTTAAACTAGTTTTTACTTACCCAAGCACTCCTTTACATCAGTAGCAACCTGAATCCTCGTGTGAGCAGAGGTCTGAGGGATGTGACAGGACACCATGTCTGCAGTAAGGAATTACACATGCCACGAGCTGTACTCTGGCATCCAGATCAAGTGGCTGTAACTGATTGTGTCCATAAAGCTCCCAAGCTGTTCCCAGTGACTGGAGGAGTGCCAGCTGATTTAGGCCAGAATGGGGCAGGAAGCACCCCAGCAACCCAGCAGGACAAACATCCTTACAAAGACATGCACTTTGGCTGTCAGAGCTTGTGCTGCAGCTCTCTGCCAGGGATACTGGCACTCTGCTGGGCTGTTTTGAGATGCTGAAGATGGTAAGATGCTCAGACACAACATTAATGGGAAGAGGCAGCAGCGGCACAGAGGTACCAAAAGGTAAGATGTTTTGCCATACTGACAATAGACACACTGAGCATAGTCGAAGTAATTGAGAATATCAATACTGTCAGCTTAGAGCTTCTGGGTAGTACAATGAAAACATCAGCATGTTTTCATTTGCACGAGGATGCAGGAATGCATCTCTAAGAAGCTACAGTGCATTCAGATCACAAAGGGAATACCCCATGCAGTGCACCACTAAAAAGATTTCATTCCCTGTGGAAGGACAAGGATGGAAAAAAGTCTACACTCTCATGAGGAGAACCTTCTTCACAAAACTATATGTTTTAATTGGCTTTTTTGTAGCCATCATCTTCAAACAACACTGAAAGTCTCTTCTGACAGTAGCAAAACTGCTCCTGCCTTTATTAACTGATGAGAGTAAAAGAGAAAGTAATTAAAAATTCCATAAAGCCATTCACTCTGACTGTCCCATGTGTAGTAAGACATTCTGTCCCACTGTGCTAAAATTAACTGTTTCAGAGAAACACGTAAACAATATGAACTACAATCAATAACATCTGTCACCAGCATTGCAGAGTGACAGTGAATCTTGCCAGATTATTTTCAGTTCTGGTGATCAATACAACCATTTAACACACACCTCCTGCTTTGCTCAGGCACTAAAAGGGCAGGCTGAAACCAGTTTGCTGCACAGAGCTCTCTCATCATCAGATTTATTTGGTCATGAGCATACAAGAACTTCCCAAGTTTGATCCCCACATTCCTCAGATTTTACAGGGAAATAGTTGGTGAATTGTCTAAAAATATAATCTGTGTGGTGAGTGTTATTATCACATATTCCCAAAGCCTGATGTCTTATTTTATGGGCCATGTGAGTAACTTTCTTAATCTTTCTTTCTTTTGTTCTTTCATTCTTTCTTTTCTTTCTCTCCTTACTTATTTATTTATTTACTTAAAGAGCAATCCCATTACCTTTTCTACTGATCAGGTCAGTCTGAGTCTGCCCAGCTTATTAGCTATTATTATGTCAAAATACTTAGTAATCCTCTCTGATCTCTTCTTAGCAGTGCTGCCAGGACTGCAATACCCTCATTTGAATATGTTCAAACATGCAGAACAGCGCAGCTTGCTTGCCAGTTTTCTATTTTAATTTCTTTATGTCCAGAACCAAGGCAAGTCTAGAAGATATTATTCACTGCTTCTGACCTTCCACAGGCAGTGAGGCTGCTCCAGAGCTACCTGGGGCAGGAGGAGAAGGGACTCAATGCTCCCTAACTCTCTGATCCTCAGCTGCCCACAGTTCTTTTCCTAGTAACAAATGGGAGATGCTACCCATTCATGGGTTTCCTTGGGACAGGACTGGGATCCTACTCTTGGATCTTGGATGTGGGAGGCAACCTCTGATTCCCCCGTCCTCAGTGTTTATATTTTCCTGTGCCTCAGACTAAGTACAATAGCAGCTGCCCTCCCTGGAAGTTACTGATGGGTAGCTGCTTCCTGGGTTTTAGCCACAAGAGATCTAAGAACAGGGGAAGAAAACAAACAGAAATTAATATTAAATCTAGAAAGACCAAAACACTGCAGTGCCAAATTCTCCTTTGGTAACCCAGTACAGATTCATTGTTTACATCAGCTAAGCAGAAGAATGGAAGCTGCTGACAGAATGGGAGCTCAGGGGCATGTGAGTCACCACTCATTGAATTTCCATACTCTCCTGACCTAGTAATGTTGTTGGGGCATTCAGCACAAGATGCTGCTTAAGATGCTTTTTCGACCCAATAAATGAATTTTTGCATTCAGGCTGCATACAGGAGATTTCCAGAAAGCTTTTCTAACAGGGGAGAATCAATTCAGTATCAGCTTGAAATCAGTCAGCCCGGATCTGAGGCAAGAACCACTTGCCAGGGAGACTGGCTGAGGTAAAACAGTCTTCTAAGGGAAGCAGTGGAAATTCCATATCTTGACACATCACAAGCTACCCTGACAAAGCACTAGTACATGCATAAGAAGAAGCAATCCTGCTTTTCACAGAGAGATAAGTTCAAAGATTGAGCTGCTGAGATATTTTAGAGACAAGTGTGATGTGAGGTCTAAAATAAACAGAGCACTTCATTGCACTATCAGTAATGAACTGTAGAGAACTATCCTGATTGTTGCATTTTGCCAAGAGGCTCTATCCTGTAAAACACTAAACACCATAAATTCTTGTTAGAGAGAACATACAGTTTTTTCTAGGGGAAAAGGAGAAATAACTCTGCAATTATTTTTTAAAAATATACAATAAAGCAAAACAAAACAAAAAACAAGCAAAAACCAAAAACAAACTAACAAAAAATTTACTTATTTATGTATTCCCACTTTGGAAAGATAACTAAAGAGCAAATACATGAATAGAAAATCCACCACCTAAACAGTGTGTTACTCTAAAAGACACTTTTCTTCAGTGTACATTTCAGTTGCCTCCATATATGCAATGCAAATACCCTTGGTTTCTGCATGCCACTTCAAATGTGAATTATGGAGAGTATGAATTTATTTCAATAGCTCACTTATAACTGATTCATAAAAATTCTTTTGGTGTGAAAAACTTTAGTCTACATTTGGCTCAGCATTCACCAATTTTAGTAGGTCTAACTCTAAATACCTCAATACCTTTTTCTGATGTAGAAGTTGGAATAAACATCCCAGCCATTTTAAAAAACTCAGGGAATAGAATTTGAAGGTAGAATATTGGACTGGTTCCTGAAGTACTTACTCATAGTTTACATAATTTGTGAATTTAAAGCATTTATCCTAAAATCCAGAAATCCATACCAAGTCACCTTATTTTCTAATCCTTCAGTAGTACCTGTGGTTGCCTGAAACACCTTTCAGAGGACACGGGAAAGACAAAACAACGTAACTTTTGCTCTAATTAAATGGGAAATCAGGAAATTTTGTGTTAATATATCACATGGGAGAGAAATCCCTTTCCATTTGTTCTGCTTAGTCAAGATTTTTCTTCATATAAGTGAAACATTTATTACCAAAAAATCTACCAACAGGTCTTTATTTAAACTTAGACTTCACCTCATAGACTTGGGCACATACAAAGCATATTTTTCCACTTTAAAGTTACAATAACTTTGGGCTAAATCTCAGTATTCCCCTGGTTGTGTCTGCACAACCTTTTCTGTGATAACATGGTGCTACAGTTGCATCAGTAGCATATGGACAAGAACTACCAGTAACAGTCCTGTATTTGCAGGACTTTGAGGAATCCTTGGCCACAGAAAAAAAACAAAAAAAAACAAAAAAAAAACAAACAAACAAACAAACAACCAAAAAAGAACCAACCAACTAAGTATACAAACCAAAAAGAAACTCCAAGGAAACAAAGAAAAAAAATCATCCCCAACATAAAAACTAAAACAACAAACTTTCAAGGGAGTTTTAATTGACTTTTTAATCAAAAAACCCCCACTAATATAGTGTTTGCAGTACATAAAGCCTTGTCAAAAAAAGATGCATAATTCTAGCTAGACACAAAACTGGAAAGCTATCCATCACAATCCAGTGACCTATTGGCATTGGAGTGGATGAAAATATTTCTGTTGTCTTTGCAGGAATAAAAGTGTTATTTACTGTATTTTCATGTTTCTGACTGTAAATGTTTTCCTCATTTTTTTTTGGAATCACATTAGTCTGATTTTTGTGATCTGCTCCATTTCTATGCAGGACTTGAACTGACAGAGACACTTCTGTATATGTTGTGATGTGTTTTATGGTAATCACTACCATCTGATCCATGCAAAATGATTTCTCTCCACCTTCCACAAAGTCTTCTGCCTTTTAGTGGGTATTGCCCTACCTCTTGCCAGAATATGGCCACTGAGTCTGTGGTCAGTCATAGTCCACAAGAGACTGTGATAAATCAGCCAACTGAAAATACAGAAATTGTGCCTCAGTCCAGCCTCAGGTCCCTGACACTTTTATCTGTTTTGCATTGCACAGGACCAGTTTGTCTCAGTTAGTACAGACAGTGTGCAGTGAGTGTTGCTCCCATACAGCAAGTTTTAGCCTGTGTTAGACATAGAGAAAGTGGCAAACTCCTCATACCAAAAGCTGAGATTAGAGAAGAATGTAGTGACAGTTCTCCTGACCACTAAATTTCTAGTTTAGCTTTTCATACTTCAGCAATGATTTGATCATTCTATATACAGTCTGTAAAGAAATGTAACAGGTTTTGATTTTAGAGCAGTTATGTAGGATCCAAATTGCTTCTGGCTGTTAACAAGATATAGACCTTGATTTCAAGCCATAATGTGGCTTTGATAAATGAAATGTCATTCAGCAAAGGTAACTTAGATCGAATCCCTCAAATGTTGCTCTGGGTGAGTGAGCAATCCTGGTATCTCCCTCACTTACTCTCTGTTCCCCACCCTGAAGAACCAGATCCTTCAGCCTTTGAACAGCAGGTCAGTCTGGAAAGTGGGAGACCCTGAACACACAATTTTATGCCTGTCCTCTGTCAACCTGCCTGTGACACTGCCTGGAGCTGCAGGGGAGGCTGTTCCTCTCCACACAGCTCCAGACTCAGCAAGGAGCTGCAGCTCTGCTCTAGCCACAAGCTACTGAGCCAGCTGAAGACTTCCAGAGAGCTCCAGCAAAGACCTGCTCTTAAAATATCTCAGCTCTGACAGAAGAATCTGTCTGGACCCCACATGTCAAAACTGTACCTTCTACCCTGTACTCACTGACCCTCACCTACCTGAGAGCATCACACATTCGCTCTTTTTATAGCAATCAACTTTTTTCCATATGTTTCCTTGTTTGCATGAGATTTTTTGTATGGATTGCAAAGCAGAGCTGTGAAAAAATACTGTGTTTTAAGCAGCAATCTCGAACAGGAAGCCAAATCCAAGATTATTTTTTTCAAAGCATTCAATTCAGTGTAATCTCCAGGCAACACAAAAAGAAGAGTCTTATTTCTCCCAGGCTTGGCAGTTACTTTTTGTTAAAGGATTTATCTAGTCTGAATTTTGCACTTAAAACTACATTTAATCAACACTTACATTGCTTAAAATTGCACTATGATCATTTGACTGACTAATCCAATCTTCTCTTTCTCTGTGCAGCACTGAAATGAGAGGCTTCTTTTAGAATGGGGGTGGCTCATCACCTGAAGGGCTGGGTTTAGGAGAAAAGGCCAGTCTCTTTACAGGCAAAACCAGTGGCTGTGTAAGTGGCTCAGCTGGAGCTCTGGAGGGCATTACACATGCAGAAGACACAATGTCCCCGTGACACAAGCAGGCACCTCCAGCAGCAGCACATGAGACTGTGCTGTCTCTGTCTCTTGGCAGCCTACAAGCCTCTGCTGGTGGCTGGCAGAAAGGGAGGCAGGATAGGATCTCACCTCTCCTTGTCATTCTTCCTTCAAAGATGCAAGCCCACACTGTAGCAAGCCTCTCATGGCTTGCAGATTGCACAGAATCACATAAGACAAGCCTCTGCCTTTTCCTCCTGCTCTCTCTACACTGTGATTTCCCTGCTGACCAGCCCTAATCTGCCTACTTCTGCAGCCCTGTCTTGGCCATGCAGCCAGGTGGTGCTTCTCTTTACCTGCTGTCACAGCAAACAGGACTCCTCCTGTTCCCACAGAATGTCTGTGACACTCATTTAATGCCTGCAAATCATTTTGAGTTCATGAGGAGCAAGGACAGTTTAAGCCTAACGATATATCTACACAAAGCTCTATCTAACATTGCATATCAACTTATTTAGATGTTCCATTTAATGCTAGTGTCCATGTAATTTACAGTTAAACAATTCAACTTCTCTGCCTGTAGAATTTCTTTTACCCAGGCAATGAATCAGAGGAGCACTAAGAAGTGTTTTGAAAAGCTGACAGACTCCCTTAGTCACACCTCTGTACAGGCACACAATTACAGAATCCCAGACGTAGGAAGGGATTTCTGCAGATCATCCAGTCCAAACCTCTGAGCTTTGAATACCTACAAGGACGGATTTTGCAGTCACCAGGATCCTCCTCCAGCTGCCATGATTTCTCCAAGTTGACAGAGAGGGACCTAACAATGACAGCAAAGAGCTCCACAGCATCCTTGGGTTCTCCCTGTCTGGTCCCATGGACTCATGTATGTCCAATTGCCTTAAAGGCTCTCTGGCTGTATCTTGCTTTGTATTTCACTCCTGTAGACTCTGCAAAGAAAGGAAACAAATGTTTTTTCACTATTCCTTATAACATAACATTGGGAGGACAGAGCTGTGAATGGGTCCAAAAAGAAATTAAATAAAGTCATGAAATAAAAATCCATCAGGATGCTGATAGCATTATCTGATACCAGGTAGTCCTTATTCTGCAGATTGCCAGGCAGTCAGACACCAAACACAGGAAACCTGACAATATGGTAACCACATTGCTTTCCTTTTCCTTGTGTCTGGTCACTATTCTTGTCAGTTCACACTGGGAAAGAAGAGATCTGACAGACTTCCACACTACCAGACAAGGTCCTGGACGAATGAAATTTTGCTTCCACCCAGTAAATTCTTGCTCAATATATTTAATGTTTTTTCTCTGCAATGTAAAATGTGAGTTTTATATTACAAGCACTCCGGTGATGCAGGTCCCGATGTGAATGCCTGGTCATTCAAATGAGGAATTCTGTGGAAAAAAATGCTTTCATTTCTGTAGCTGTCCACCAGCACAAGCATCATGCTCACTGGAATGTAGCAGCAGAGAGCTGAAAGCACTCTAAAAATAGGTTTTAAACAGCCAACATAAACTGCACTTTCAGCACTGACAAGCACTGAAGCTGTCTGGGGTTAGCTGTAGCTCTGCTGATGATTTCTCCCACTCCAGCAAGGCTTCTCAAGTAAGTCTTATGAGCCATTTCATGCTGGGTAATTACAGGGTGATCTTGAGTCTTTAAGGCAATTTGTTGATTCCTGACCTTAACAAAACTACACAAGATTTAAATCTGTCTCCACTTTAAAATATTGTCATGCCCTCAAGCAACAAGTGAGGGACTGCTCATCTCAAAGCTAGTGTTTTCATGAGGATGGCAGAAAGCAGAATATGAGGTTGTGGTTCCTACAGATCATTTTATGAAGTCATAGTGACCTTTCTTGAAAGCAGCGCTGAAGAATAAAAAAGCATTATACAAACTGCATCCTTAAGAGAAAGCAGAGGTGCATAAAGGCATCAAATTTCACTAAATACAGATAGATCCTGTCACAAGGAGGACTGTTACTATTAAATAACTAAATCAGTCCACTGAGTTATTTTTATCTCTAAAATTATGCCTTAGTAGTAATTTTCATACAAAGCAAAAATACCTATTACTTCTGATTTTCAGGATTTTTTAATGTGTATGTTTAAAATCTCATTAATATTCTGAGGGCTGTGCATGTGGAGGTCAGCAAGGGACTATGCTAGCAATGCCCTCTTTAATATGTATATTAGCCACTGGTGGTTGGGGAGATTGCTAAGTGTGCAGCATAAGCAATTTGCCAAAGCCACAACTCTCTGCTTCCCTGCCATTGAACATAGATAAAACAGGATTTTTCTTTATTCTTCAAAACAGATTCTTGCCAAGACTGGAAGTCAACTCAGCTACAGGACAGGTATTAGAAAGAAGCAAAGAAAATGAGAGTGAAATAAGTAAAATAAAAAAGAAGAACAGTGCTGGTGTTAGTTAGCTTTATGTTATTTATTCTCGTCAGTATAGGTTTCATCGCAACATTGATGGAATACAAATTGACGCAAAATTCATGTAAATTTATGTAAATGCATATATAAATTAGTTGCAGCCCTCAGGGTCCTGGCAAGTTGCCACAGTGGCTCTGAGCAGAGCAGAGACTTTGCACCACTGTAGTACTCTGAGAGGTGTTATTGTGAATTGGAGTGTGGTTTTCTGAGAGACATTAGCAGTTTTATCAGTTTCTACATGGAGTTTGCCAGAGGCAAAAGAAATACCACTTTGTGAACTTCTGGCTTCCTATCTGAGCTAGTAATAGTACTGAGCCTACAAATAGCTCATGTGTGACCATGAGAGACCCTTTCTCTTTCTCAGCAGAGTTTATAGGCACTGTGAGACAGAAACAAGCAGCTCATGAACATGATAAACTTCACCAGCATTTCTCTGAGATCTGTAATAGCCATGAACTCAGAAATGGCTGCTTCATGACCATTATAAACTCCTTTGGCTTCTCAGTGGAGCCTTTCTAATAGCCATGAGCACAGAAATAGCTGGTTCACAACCATTAAGATCTTTGTCAACATGCCCATTGGGAATATAATGGTTGTAAGTCCAGGAAAGCTAGTCCACAGTTTTTGTACTTTTTATTTTTTACTTCACCATACTGAAAGACAAGCCATGTAGCCAATATTTTGCCAGAAACAAATAATGCCATCATACAGGCTTATTTAGCCATTCAGGGATAATGCAACAGAATAGAATATAATACATTAGGGTAAATGGCAGAACTGGATTTAGATAGGTTTCCAAAGCCTGTGGCTTATAACTATTTATCCTATTTATTCCTATTTATCTGCCATGGTATTTATCCCCATTGGATTGGCATTTTTAGAATCCAATCACATCTCCATTCACAAGGGCAAAGGACACCGCACAGGAGATGTCAAAGAAAATACCAGGAGCAAGGATGGGGTACTTATCTGAAAATGTGATGGGCTATTCAGGGAAGCAGCTCTTCTTATTTTCCCATAAAAACATCTCAGGATGAATTGGACCTGTTTAGGTAGGAAGTCCAGCTCACCATAAAAAGGACTGAGTGAGGGCAAAAAAGTATAAAGGTACTGGTGGCACAGGGGGAAGCCTTTAAGTATTCATATGTTCTTCTCCCTAATGCTTTGGGGAATTTATTATTTCTTTTCATAAGGAGTGTTTGTGCAAATCAGCCCCTCTGGGGCCTTGTAGTTGTAATCTTGGGACCCAGTTCTACTCCCACTGAAGTCAGTGGCCAAATCTCTATTGACTTCAAATGAAGCAGCCCTAGGCTCTTCAGTGTTTTCTCCATATTTCCAAATAAGAAGTTTTTCTTGTTAAAGCTCTGACATCACATGATGCAACCCACTGTAAAAATTATGCTCTCATTGTGTACAGATGTTCAGAAATAGAGAAGTGATTTTTAAGTAATAATAATAATATTTCTCTGTGGCACATGAGCTGAACATTGCAGGATAGAAAGCCTCTGAAAAAAGCAAGTACTAACACATCAGGCTTCAGAGCAGAGATCATGTCCCAGCAATTAAGCATAACAGAAATCAACTCTTAAATAATTTTACCTTAGCTTTCACTGTTTAAAAACCCCCACCTTTGGATTTGGTAAAAGGACAGATGGGGCTTTCAAGAAAGCTAAGGGATGAAATGAAAGATTGAATGGGCAAACTGGCAGGAAAACAATATGAGAAAGAGATGCTGAGGAGTGTTGTGGTGGTGGTGCTGGGAAAGGACATTAGTCCCAAGAGAAGAGATGAGATGATCAAGGGCCTGATCCTACAAATCTTTATTTGCTTATGTGAATGATCTCACTGATCTTAGCTGGACTCCACACCTGGGGAACTATTTGTGGAATCAGATCACAGTGTTAGAGAGCAAGCATCACCTCGTTCACTGCCTGCCTACCCTGCAAACATTCAGCTAAAGGGACAGATCAGGGGTTAGAGGGAGGTGAAAGAGGAGGAGGAGGATGGCATGTCAGAGTAAGAAGTGACAGTAACACAGCAGGACAGGTTTCACTGGTGTTAGCAGGGTGATGCCATTGAAGCCACCTTTTCACCCCTTGATCTAAAAGAAAGAGCAGATCCAGGTATTTGAAAGCCACATAGACGTGGCACCTGGGGACATGGTTCAGTGGTGGACTTGGCAATGCTGGCTTAATGCTTGGAGCTGATGATCTTAGAGGTCTTCTTGAGAGTTTACTTAAGAATGTATTCTAAATATTAAATACAGTTCCTGGATTGATGTTTACCTCTCCCAAGGCTTAGCCCAACGCTGCTAAAAATAAGAAATAAATGTGTCAAAGGAATAAATGTGTCAAAGTAAAAATTTAATGTTAAATACTGATTTCTTGCATGTCCTTTGTACTCCTTACAGTATCTGTACAATCTCACAATTTAAAAATGTCTTTGAATGCCTGATTCCTCCTGAAACTAGTAGGAGTTAAGCACCTAAATGTCTGACAGCCTAAGTTCTAGTTCACTAATATTATAAATGTAACAGTGATCCATTTACTCCTAATTATGCTTCATCTAGTTTCTCATTGTTGATTTTGTTTCACAGCAGAGCTAGCACATTAATAACAGGCATTTATATACAGGAGCTATCAAAAATGTTTTCCATTAAAAAGATTTTCATTTCCAAAAGCTTTGGACTAAGTAATAAGTTTCACGCACATTAGTTAGTGCAAAAAGTTGTATTTACAGCAGCTGTATTTTCCCTAAGACCACAAATCTATATTTATTATAGGTGCTAAGGTGCTCCTGTCCTTGATAGAATAAAAGGTTACTTTACCAGCCCTTAGGGAAAAGGCAAAACAGTAGATGTCTTTTATTCTATTGCATAACCTGCTGCTAATCACAGAGCAGCTTAATTGCTGCTGTGAGAAAGAAAATGCTTTTTGTTCTAACATTATAGACACTGGTGTTTTTCAAAAAAGCTTAAGAAAATGATTTTTAAAAATCTAAAACAAGAATAAAATTATACAGGTAAATTGCTTATTTTAACAATAAGATCTACTGTGCAAAAATCTGTGAATGGTGAAACAATTGCAATCACTTGCTGACATGCAATCAGAAGAAAGTCAGGCAGAACAAAACTACCATCTAGTAACAATTTTGGGAAATAAGGACTATTTGATGCTAATCCTTTTTGTGTTGTGGGTGGGTGGGAAGGTAGGGAAAAAAACCCAACATGAAAACACAGGGAGGAGACAATAGAGATATCTTTTAAGGTTCTTAGCAGCATAGAATAAGTATCTTTTTCCCCTGCATGTATAAATATATTTTTCACCTGCATGTAAGTTTAGTTTCAGAGAGAAATATCTCAATAATGACATTGTGCCAGAGAAATCTGTCCTTTCACCACCTGAAGTTTAGTTTAATCTGTCTGAGGCTGAAAGAATCAGATCTATTTTTAGTAAGCATAATGCTAAAAAGCTTTCTTTGATTTAATTGAGCTCATTGGACTAACCACTAAAGATAGGAGATCAAGGCATAATTCCTTAAGAAATATGATAGAAATAAATATTGACAATATTGGCAATATTTTCTACAATGGAAAAGTATAATATTATTGATTCTGATGTCTCCCTCAATTTGAATGAATATAAATGTTATTCCATGGCCACACTAAAGTTTCTCCACGTTTACCCCAGTATCAGTAAAATCAAGAGCAGACTATTTATTCATCATCCTGAAGAAAACACCTAGCTTTTCACAATGGCAGATAATTTTGTAACCAAGTTTTTTTATGACCAAACTTGTTTCACAAAATATTAAGGGTAATAAATAAAAAATGAAGCCCTAAGACCCACTAAGTGAAGACAACAGTCCTCAATAAAATTCCAGACCTAGAATCATATATAAGGATAATATTGCTTGTGATCAGCAAGAGTCTTCATCTTAAACTAAAATTCTCTCTGTGTGCTGTATAAATCTGGTGTGTATTTTTGAAATACCTAATATGTGTCACTGCCAGTTGAAGTTTAAAATGTAAAAAGGCATAAGAACATTTGGCAGATAACCCAAATTACAGCCTCGCCACTGCAATTTCATTATAAAGGAGATATATTAGAAAACTAATCCACTAGGTGTGGAACAAACTGACACTTGCCTTTAAGCTCTAACAATGCCTGAGTTATAGAATTTATTATTATTATTATTATTATCTTAAAATATTTAAAGTCAATCAAGTACATATCTGAACTCTAGAATGAATTACTATCACTGTGTCACTGAATTGAAATATGCTAATTATGTAGGAAGGATTCATTTGCAGAATTTCTGTGTAGATAGAGATGTACCATATGCCTGATCTGAAGATGTTCACCTGTCATTTAAAATCAGATTAATCTCTTGAATTTCAATGAATAAGAGCAGAGCCATGAATCCGAATGAAAAGACTCTAAGGCAAACTCATAATCATTTAAATTCCAGTTTCTTTTCCTGAAGGGATCTACAAGTCTTTGGGACATTAGCCACTAGAGATAGAGAGGAAATCTTCTACTTGACAGTGGAATGTAGGAAATTCAACAGGCTAAATATATTCAGGGTGAAATTTTTACTTCAGTCAAGGCAGCAGCAAAACTCCCTAAGACTTTCAAAGGCCAATATTTCCCCTTATGTCATTATAAGTGTCTTTGAGCCCAACTTTGTAAGATGATGAACACTCAGAAGTGATGACTATTCACAGTGACTGCCAGAATTATTAGCTTCACATATCTGAAATGTATCTTCATACCCTGTAGGAGAGGAGATGTTCTGTACATGTGGGAACAGGTCCTTCATAAGCCAGCAGTAAAGCCTGTCTTCCATATCAGAGTATTGTTTAGGGATGCAGAGAGTGGAACAAAGGTTCAAAGCAAGAAAAATCCCCTGCACTCATTTCTTCCAACCATCCTCCTCCTACCCAGGAGTAATGAAAGAAGTCCTTTGTGTTACCTCCACAATGAAATTTTTTTAAGAAGCAGTATTTTGAATTTTCCTTACAACATATATTTTGAATTTTCCTTTAGTAAATAAGTAGAAAAGGAAACAACAATACAATTTACAAGTTGGTTACTAGCCTCCCAATTGAAAGTCAAATAAAAATAAAAATCACAGTACAGCAGCACAGTAAGGAACAAGGAAATAAAGCAGAAAGGAAAACAAGCAATAAAACTTTCCTATTGATTTTGTACAACAGTACGAATTGTTCTTGGAACCTGATTCAGGCTCAATTGTGAGTTATGGGAAAGGAAAAAAGGACAAAGTACTAGTAACAGATAGAAAACTGTTTCAAACATGCTCTTTAGACCTTGGGAGGAAAAAAACCCAACAGCACGCAAACTGAGAAATCATGCTTTTTGTTTAAAGGGGAAATATGATGGCTCAATTTTATTCGTTGTTTACATCCCTGGATTAAGACAGAAGTATTCTATTAGTTAAATACCACACAGAACCCAATTTCAAAATCCATAATTTTTTTAGTAAAAAAATTAATTAGTAATACTGTAATTCCCTGCTAACTCTCTCCTGAACAACTTCTTCAGGAAGGTATCTAAATGGACTACAATTTTTCTGTATTCCTACTTTCACATCTACATCTGGTCTTATTTCCTGGATGTTCAGTCTTGTCTCTATTTGCTAAATCTTCTTATCCCTATCTCATCTGGGGATTTATGGTCACAAACTCAAAAGCTTTCACCTTAACAAGGTGTCTAACAGGGAATATTTATAAACACAGGAAGATGTCAGCTAGAACAAACCATAAAGCTGTAGTAGAACCCATTCTGACCAGTCAGCAGCAAAACACATCCCCCAGCCACCAACAGCATTCTAGCACCACCTCTTCTGCAAAACCACCTCCAGTTACACACCTTGCTAAAACCCAGCAGTAAATTAGGTATCACCCAAAGTAACTAGCAGGGTATCCATGTGGTTGGTATCGTACCTGCCTTGCAGGAAAATGTTGATTTTGCTCCATTTCTATTGCATTTCTGCTCAGAGCTAGCTAATGTGAGCTGGTAATTCTGTGGCAGAAACACTCTCCCTCAGTGGCTCCAGCCTTAATGTTTTGTGCCCTCTCCTTGTCAAAACAGAAGCATTAGGAAAATAAACCTCCTGTGAACTCTACAGTTGCACCTGCTTTTTCTTCCTCCTTGCTTTGAAGTTTTGGTAGCACGTACTTTATATGTTTGTTAGCTTTTGGTGATGACTTGTGAGTTTTTTGAGGCTTTAAAAATAAGTCTTCATGACCCTGGAACGCCTACAACAGTTCAAAGTGGCAGACTGCACACATCTTTGGAAACAGACAAAGAAATTCTTCCAAAAAACATCTAAGACAGATGAAATAGCCTCCTAGACACTCATTTTCTGAGTTCTACCTACATAACACTGACCCTAAGACAAGTATGTATAATGTCATTTCTGTGGGTCTATCAATCAAAAAAATCATAAACCTTATTATAACTCTTTGGAAGCTCCTGTTTTCTACAAGAAAGAGCTAGACAGACCTGTTCAAACAGAAAGAGACTTTTAAACTCCACAGAAGCTTTCCAAAAGGATTTTGCTGAGGTTCAGATCAAAAATTCAATCTTGATGCTTGTAATAGACCTTAGTATATTGAATAGTGTAAGATAGAATCACAGAAACAGAGCATTAGAAAGAGTCTGAGATAACAACATTGGTGCCAGCTTAGCAAAGCATGAGCAGCAATTGTAAACAGCCTGTGCTTAGCTTAGCTTTAGTCATGGTAACAAGAAATAAGAAGCCTGGAAAGCATCAGTAGTGAGAACATTCATATTTTTAAAGCTGAATGAGAGCTTTCAATGGCTGAAGGTCAGAAAGCTGCTCTGACTGTAAACAAAGGAGACTTCTATCCCCTCTGGCACTGAACCTGCATTCCTGATTAGAATCCCATCTGCACAGGCCCTAAAACCTTCTTGAAGCTCTGAGGCTGAACTGAGGTTAAGTTAGGTAGAATGCATCCTAAATATCATGCACCTGCAGCAACATCTACAACAACTGTCCTTCCTTTTTGTTTCCTATTCACACAATTACAGATCTGATATGTTCCATATCACTGTAATACAAGCTAATAACAGCTGGCCTGTGCTGCATCGCTCTTTATTTGCTTATTCTTATTTAATGCATTTGAGATTAAAAAAAAAAAATATTCTCTTACTATGAGAATATGGTTCATCTGTGATCCAGTTCTTTGAAATATCTTTTTTTTCCAAGTTGCATCTAAAGTTCAGCACAAATACTCTCTTATATCAATGAAAGACTTTGAAATGCTGGTTGACACTGCTTATTGAAAGTGATTTTATTTGATAGTGGTGTTCTATATTTCAAATCATTTTTATTAATTAGGGAAGCAACACTAACTTTTCAGTTCTCCAAAATATGTTCACTGTGGCAGTGACACAGAAAAGAAACAAACAATCCAGGATTTAAGGATCATCACATCCATAAGAAAAAATGCCTTGGTGTTTTTAGTTACCCTTGAATTAACTTCATCCCAAGACAGGCTTAAAAAATAGGTACAGAAATAGATGCAGAAAATTATGGAAAACAACTGTTTACTGTGGTTCAAATAGACATTGATTACTTGGTTTAGATTCAAATTTCAATCAATAAATTAGAGAATAATAATTATGTGTCTGTACATTAGATCCATTCAAAGACATTTTACCTCTTTGTTTCAAATTCTAAAATGCTCCCATGCACACTCTTCTTATGATGAAACCATTGTTTTGGTCTTAGAAAAAAATATTGTTGAAAGTAGGCTACTGTTGAGCTCTCATTCAAGCTCAAACCTTTACCCTATCACAGACACCTGTGATCTGTAATTGAATCAGACTGATAATTGTGACACTGAGGAGTTAATTGCTCTCCCCATTTAACTTGGGGAGTTAATAAGGTCCCTTTCAGGTGAAGTCCCCTCCCCATAAACAGAAACTTGCTAGGGACTATGAACTTAATATAAACAAGTCATTAACATCCTGGGAGACAATGTTCCCTCGTGCCTGGTATTCAAAGAACTCAGTTCTCATTGTAAACATTCTTTAAAACCAAAAAACCTGTCTCCCATGTAAACATCTAAGATGACAGTGGCATTTTATACAAGCCATAAATTACAGCTATAAATAACAGCATGAGGTGCTCATTACATATTCTTGATTGAAGTTGGACATAACACTAGACAAAGATCTACTAGGAAATAGGAGGTTTCCTTAATCTGGACTTTGCAGAATATTATACTGTATTTCACATTCTCCTATGCCAAGCAATCACAGCCATGATGATGATGAGCATTTCTTTCATTCCAAACCTACAAAATGTTCTTTACTATATATATATATATATAAAGTATAGGTCAGTCAGGTGTAATAAATAAGGCCTACAAGCTCCCACAGCAAAATTGCTTCTTTGTTAAAGCTGGATCCCAGGGAAGGCTGAACTATTCCCAGCTGGCACCAGTTCTCAATTTATATGATCAAAGCTGAAAACACAGCTGTCACCTTGATGTCCTTATCCTTTTGTTTTCACTGTAAAAATTTATACTTACATCAGTGGTTAGAAGTTCTGCTTCATCTGCTACTGAACATTACAACATTAACAGGTTGTGTTCCCTGCAGCTTTTACTGGAAACAAAACCTAAATCCACGTAACTTAGACATTTGTTTTCTCTAATGTCAAAACAGTGTAAAGTACTTTCTTGCTTCCCTGTTCCTGGACATTTGGTTCCCTTCTTTGCAAATCCACCTGGTTCCCAGCTGCAGCTCAGTGCCCTCCCAGCTCTGCTGACTGAAAGAGCTGCAGGGCTGCCTTGGGCTCTTTCAGCTGCACTCACAATCACCAGAAGGATCAGACGTGAAGTTTCTTTTTTTAAAAAAAACCTACTTCTGAAAAGGGATTTTGATCATTTCAGTGATCCAGCTTGCAACACATCTCTACAAATAGTTGTATCAGAACAGCTAAGAAACGAATAGGAGAAACATTGCACAGAGGAATAGGAAAATCAGAACCTCTTAAACTGATTTGGATAATAGAAAAATATTACTGGAGAATGTCACTGGGATAAAGCTTTTGGAGGCTCTGAAGGTTTTGTTGGCTTTGTTCCACAGGATGAGCCAAATATCTGTTTTGTTACAGGAAAAGAGAAAGCCTACACACCTTTGTCATGGTGCACTGGACACCTATGTCTGTCACTTACCTTGAGCCAGCTGAGCTGGTTTTCTGGCAGCACAGAGGAGCAACAAAGAAGTTTAGTGAATCCCATTCATCAAAATGATATGAATATTCAGTGGAAACAGAAATGTGGGGTTGTGGGTCTGGGATTTTCTTCCCCAAATGATAGTTAGCTTAAAGAGGAAGGGAATTATGCTTGTGAGTGGGAAAAGAAATGAGATGTGTGGAAGAATCAGGGCATAAAAAGACAAGTGGAGAAGGACAATTATGGAATTCATTCCTTCAAGGGTAGCAGGCTCAGCTGTGTCAAGAAAATTTGCCATTATTCTTTAAAAAAAAAGGAGCACTAATAAGATAACCATTGCAACCAATAACAATTATTCTCTTGCAGTCAGGTTTCTTGTATATAAGACAGAAATGGATCATCATTAGTAAGCAAAACTCCTCTGTGTGATGTTATTTTCACAGATGTGTATCTGTTCTACTGGCACTTCAACAGGTGAGGACAAGGGGCTGCACCCCAACCTTGCCAGGCTGGACTTCAGAGCAGGAAATGCAATGAAGCTGTAAATATGTCCATTGTCTGATATAATTTTTAAAACTGTCTGAGAGGCAACTTTATGAAATTGAACCATCTTTTAGGGGCTCCTCTTCCTTCCAGAACCTCCAGCACACAACATGCACTTCCTTCAACTCCTCCTAAACTATATTTAACCCAACAGTATGTGTTGCACATGGCTCCAAAGCAAGAAAAAGTAGCAGGATGCCATTGCCAAAAGTCACTGCAGTGCTGCTGTTGAGGCAGGTTTTGTCTTCTTTGCAATACCTACATGATTCAAAATAAGGATAGACCAGGGTTTTTTTGAGAGTAACAGACTTAAAAAGAAAAAAGGAGTAAGAACCCTAAAATCAGCTGCTCCAGTGACAAAATGTTATCATTGATAAGTTACTAAAATCTCTGCCTGTTACATACTTGAAAATATAGTTCTGATTTTTTGCCATTTTCATAGAAGAGACTTTGGTTTTCAATGGCATGCTCAATTTTTGTACTCCATTGCACTGGAGTTAACGCTTGATGGAGCAAACAGCAGTCAAGCACACAGTAATTTAGCCTGGCATTAGGAAATCCAAAATAGATTACAGAATCCGGGCAGCCTAAGAAACCAACCAGAGTTCTATTTTCAT
Organism: Cichladusa arquata; assembly: GCA_026413545.1. Lineage (NCBI taxonomy): Eukaryota > Metazoa > Chordata > Aves > Passeriformes > Muscicapidae > Cichladusa > Cichladusa arquata. The sequence continues at coordinate 24,036,246 of JAOTQP010000001.1, forward strand.
GAAGAAGCAAGGTAAACAGCAGCAGTGCCAGAAAATTGCTTTAACGTGACCATGCAAAAAATCTTTATCTATTGGCAAAATTGTGAGTGAGTCCAGAGTTCCTCACCTACAGCTTATTAATGATAAATCAGGGAGGCATTCCCCAAAGCACTGTCTCATTCTCCCATTGGGCTGGATTCTGAGAGCATTACCTGATTTTCTACTGACCTCTTTGAACTTAGAGTGATCAGTAGTTTTCTGAAAAGGGCCAAAAGCTGGGTAGCTTCAATGGTTTTGCTGCAAACAAGTTTGCCTTCTGATTTATTATTATTAGTAGTAGTAGTAGTATCATGCACCCTTTAAAAATTATCTTTTTCCCCCTGTAAGAAGTAAATAAACCCCAATAATTTCCCCTGCTAGGAAAAATTTTTTCAGTCTCTTTTGTCAGCACACATCTGACTACTGCTGCTGTGTCTGACGCTGATAGCCTTTGCTCTGCTTACTTTAAAGAATAAAATACTGCTGTTTGATTTAGTTTTTCATTTTTAATGTGTAAGCCCTCTCTTGATCCTGCATTACAGAGAAAAGGAACTGGAGTTACTTTAAATATCATGCAAGGTGCCTCTGAAGCCAGAGTTGTAGATGCAAATCCCCCTAGCAAATTTAGATAACTGAGATTTATAGGGAAAAAAGAACAATAACAACAAAACATCACGTGAGCACTGAGTTGTCCTGACAGCATCAACACAACAGGTGTACCTTAGCCCAGCCAGTCACTTTTTATTTACTGTCAGGACCCTTGTTTTAGTGCTTCTAGCTGCATGGCACCAGTAGAGCTTTTGATTCTAAAGGTCAGCCACCCACACCAAAGTTCAAACAGGCATTTAATGCAAACAAAAAAATCAACTCAAAGGTGGCTTTCATCAGACCTGGCTTGAACTAGCCAGGCAGGATAAAGTGCATTAACATGCAGGTTCCAAATTTTAAAGCAAAAAAATTCTTGTCAGGGCCATATGAATTGCAAAATGAGTAAGCTATAAAGAGCTGTGTTCTTCCTTAAGTTTGTATTTGTTTAAAGTACTAAAGCTATCAGAGTTACCCAAAGAGGGATTTGTACACGGAAGGAAAAAAAAATTAACAGAAAAAATTTAACATTTCATTCTTCAGGAAGAAATAAGGACCCTGATGCTCCCTCAGGAAACTGGAGCTGTGATAGCCACTCAGCATTTAATATCAAAAGAGTGATTGTCAATCCAGAGCCCTGCTATTTGAGGCTGCCCCTTCCCTGTATCCCCAAAAGAGGCAGAAAATGAGCTGCAATGGCTATGTTGGATGTCTCTACACAGATCACACACACAAAAATAGAAGGAGAACAAATCCCTTCATCTCTCCCTTCTTTTCTCAGCTCTGGAAGGCAGCAGAGGAAGCACAACAGCACTTTTCAAAACCTGGTGGTCCCACTAGGCAGGAATACTCCTTCCCTGGCCAAATTGCCTGGGCATTATGCTGACAGATGAACAAACCCACTAATATGTCCAAGAAGACTGGAAACATGGTAATAAATGTGAAATTAAACAGGGTTTGGTTTGGGTCTGTACAGGACCAAACCACAGCAACAGCTGCTCAAGATGTAAAAGCAGCCCTCTTTAACGTGGAAACCACTTCTACGGGTTGTTTGAATTGGCTGATCCTCAGCAAGGGGAAGATGGTGTTTATATAAATCCTACACTTCATCCCAGATAACCACACAGTGACATCTTAATCCAAATAACATGGGGCCTGATCTTTCAGACTCTTTGTGTGAAGACTTCCTGATTAATTCCCTGCATCAGAAACAGGTTATTTGTCTATTTTCAAGTGCATCTGTCTGATGCAAGTATTTACAGTTCTTTATTAGGCAGGTCCATTCCTTGGACATTTTATAGGATTTCAAGATACCCTAATCCACATGGGGATGTTGGAAGCACCTCTAGGGCTGTACAGCAATCCCTGACACATACCTGACTGTGCCAAGTAAAAAGGAATAGATATTTCAGGTGGGTTTTCCAGTACTTTACAGCTTACACAGTCATTTATAGACCCAGAGAGCAGGGATTGCAAACTCCCCTTCCAAAGAAGAGAACAATCTGAACAAACCTGAATGTCAAATTCAATCATGCTGAACATAGGGAAGTGGAGTCTGACTCAGGAGTCACCATTTCTAATCTTCAAAACTTTCAGGCTGGTTTATATACCACAAAGCAGGAGAGAAAGACAGACAAAACTCAACATATTTTTTTCTCTTCATTTTAATGTAATTTTTAAAATTCAGACCTAGGGCAAATGGTCTTAGTTTTTAGGTTCCTGAGTTAAAAAAAAAAAAAAAAAAAAAAAAAAAAAAAAAATGTAATTTTGCATGTTTTGTGAGAATTTTAAAAAACAATAATTTTTCCCATTGGAGGCTTGGCTTTGAGAAATTTGTTGTTTTTCTTCTTGTGAAAAGTCAAATGATTTTGCTATCAATGGAAATGAAATTTCAAGTGAAAAACAACTTTCAGTGTAAAATCTTCATCAGTTCACTTTTGAATGCAAACTATCCAAATGTTTGTACAAGAACTCAGTGCATTCAAGGTACATTCATACTTCTTCACCTCCTCCAATGAGGATATTCAGAGGCTTAACTTTCAGGGTTTGTTCAAGTGTTTTGCTGCAGAGGAGCCCCTGAGCCCCTGATGCAGAAGGCATTGTTGTGGCAATTTCAGACCTCCATGCAGGAAGGAAATTGCACATGTGGCATCTTGCAAAGGACAGAAAATAATGTAAAAGTGGGTTTTTCCTTGGATTCTAAATGGACAAATTAGTAGTCATTGACAAAGGCAAGGAAAGAAGAAAAATTATAGAGAAAATGAACAGTGGAAGAATAGATGTCTTTCCTTACAAGCTTTGAAATGCTTTCAAACAAATGCCTTTGGATCAAGAATTTCTGAATTATTTTGCAAAACAAAGTAGAACTACACATGAAAGCAACACTGACAATAAAGGAGATGTTTCCCAACACATAGTAAAACAAAAGGTTGGGGGACCAGAGGGGAAATGGGAAGGAGGAAGAAATGTATTACCCTACAAAAGAAAACAAACAAAAAGAGGTTTTTAAAGGGGTGGAAAAGGCTATAAAGATGGGAAAGCACTTTTTCTTTGTGATGTTTCAGTGGTACTTATATATTCTCAGCCCTTCACAACCGCAATATTGACCAGTGTGTTTGATAAAAGAACTGTATTTTTATCCTACTATGCCACTATTTTTGCGTATCAATAGAAGTGTTTCACTCCAGCCTTAAATATCCATATGTTGGTCTTATTTAACAAGGACAGAGGACAAAAACAGTCTCCCATTGCTGTACAGTCCACCTAGAGCTGTCTACAGGACCCCAACCAAGATCATTAGCCTTGTAACCTATCTCCTCCAAACCTGAGATGCCTGTGCTTCAGCTGAGCCGCACCAGACCACCAAAACCATCCTGGTTTTGTTGGGGGCTTTCTGTCACCTACCCTTGGCACCCTTGTGTCTGGAGACTCCCTTTGCTACTTTCTGAAGCCCTTACTCAGCCCATAAAACCCATAGTCCCTCCCTAAATCCAGGGTATCTGGATGGATTTTTTAAAATTGGGATTTCTGAGTGTGAGAGATTGTGCAATGTTTGGAAGACTTCAATTTTTGTGCTGAACTGCACATATTTTCACTGAGGACTGCTGGTCATGCTGGACCTTGCTTCACACATGGTTACTTCACTCAGACTCATTGTGCAAACAGCTGTAGTCTAAGTATGGGGCAAAAGCTGTGCTTGCACTCATAAATGCCTCTGGTAAAGCCAGAGAGTGCCTGAGACATCCCCACACAATACCTGCAAAAGTGTCTTTTATTGCAGACTGTTACATTAACCTCATCTGCTGTTTGGATTGGAAGACTGCAGGAAGAAGCAGCAGCCAGATCACCTTTTTTTTCAGATCACCATTCCTACTGCTCTCTGGCTGTCTCCTGCTAACTACACACATGCCAGAACACCACAGTGTAGGCTTCATGCCTGGAAGTACTCAGGACCCCATCAGGGACTGCTGAAGGGCACTGTTGTCACAGACACAAGGAAGGCTCCCCCAAAAGTACAAAAATGTGTCAGTCTCTAATATCTCCGTTCGGAGTGTAAGCAAAGGGAGAACAACCTATCTCAGGCTGGAAAAGACTTGCTGCAGTCAAGCATTAATATATAAAGTTACACCAAAAAAAACTGTATTTATATTGTATTTATGTATGCATATGTATTTATATATATAAAAAAAACAGGCCTGTATTCCAGGAGCCTGATGAAACGGATGCTGCTTACCGTTGACCAGAGAAAATTCTCAGACAGAATACAATTTTATTCATGATTTAACCACTCAGAGACTTTAATTTTACAAATGCTTTGGTCCAACACTGAGGCCAAATGATGCAATCTCATTTTCTTTCTGATTCAACATTGCCCTCTCACTTTATGTGGCATTCCAAAGGTGCATGTTGCTGCAGTGGACCAGCGTGGACCCACATTTGAGCTATTCAAGCCCCTTTTCCTGACTCAGCTTTCTCCTGGGTGGGTTTCCTGCCTAGCACGCTGTGCAGCTGCATGAAAACCTCAGGTGGCACCAGGGATTGCACAAGTTCAAGGGGGAAACCCATGGCAGGGTGTTGGAACAAGATGATCTTTCATGTTCCTTCCAATCCAAACCACTCCATGATTCTAAATGTGCACAGGAGCAAAGAGAATGCACACCTGCCTGTTCCAGTGGCAGTGCTGTCTGCTAGTTTAACTTGGCTGGGAATGACTGAGGCATCAGAGTCATTCCTTCTGGCTGTAGCCTCCAAATTCACTGACCTGTTTTGGAAGTACATCCTCCACAGCGCCGGGCTGTAAACGTGTTAAGAGACTGTTACTTACACAGGATATTTATAAACGTGATGGCATAAAGATTACACAAAGAAAATATACAGAACATGCAGCACACATATATTACCTGGGTTTATACATGATTTTAGCTATGTTGATGCTGAGTATCCATTAGGTATCCACTATAACTCAAAAGGATGCATTTTACAAACACTGGATAACAACGCATGATCCAAAAAGGGGAAGGGACCTAGGTTAGGACCCTCACAATCTCTGGCTGAAAAAGACCTAGTGAAAAGTAAATGCCAAAAGAATTAATCTGATTTTAACAAACAGTTTAAATAAATAAAGCTGAGTTCTCGGTAGTTTTTAATAAGGGGGAAAAAACCCAATATTTTTCTGGGACCAAAAAGCAGCAAGACTGCCTGTAGAGTACACGAAGAAGAGTGATGAATTAGGCTGTGCTATTTTAAAAGGCTGCTTTCATCGACTATGAACTACTATTGGGCTGCAGCACTTTAACACTAGGAGGGTATTTTACATTTTTTTCAATTCTTACAACTTTCATATTTCCTAGTACCAGTCAGACAGATTATTAAGTATTTCCTATGTGATGCTGATAGTTCTTTCTTTTCCCAGGATGGACTGATCTATTGACAAGCAACTACCTGGATTGGACTGCTTGGATTTACACACTGCCATTTGAATCACCTCCCTAAACCCTCTGGCCACACTGCTTTGGGTGCAGCCCAGCACACAATTGGCTTTCTGAGCTCTGCGAGCACATTTTTAGTTCATTTCCAGGTTTTCATCTATGTGAACCCCCAAGTTCTTCTTTCACAGGGCTGTTTTCAATGACTTCTCCCAGTCTGTGCTCATGTCTGTGATTGCCCCAACCCAGGGGCAGCATATTGCACTAAATATTTAACACCTCTATTTTCCAGACAGCAGGACTTTCCCAGCAGACCACTCTGGAGTAGAGACAAGGAAAGGAGCAGCATGAGACCTGCACCACCAGCACCTTCTCTTCTTCCTGTCTCCTCCTCTTTTAGCTCTAGAACTATTTTTTACTCTCAGCCCATGCCTTATTGAGCTCCTCCCTTCCAACCTGGCTTTCTGCTTTTCTCCTTTTTCTGGAAACATGGCTTACCGTATCCCTACCAGTCCCTGTATCCCTAAAGCCTTGGTCCTTTTCCAGACTCATCCTAGCCCCCCAGAACACCCTGGAATATGGATCAGTGACATGGCTGGGGACAAGCAAGGGCACTCACTTCCCCATCATGCATCTATACCATGCAGGCAAAGGACTGTGCAGGCTACATCTTACAGATCAAGGGTGTAAGATCAGGGGGCATAAGGGTGGGGAAAGAGGCATAGAAAATGGGTCATGTGGATAGCACACCACAGAACAGCAGACTGGTGTTGCAAAAGCTACATATGCATCAGCACCTAATAATTTTGGTACTACTTGATGCCATGTGTGTTTAGAATTGCAGCAAGCTGCCTAACAGTGATGTAAGCAGGGGATGGGGGGAGAATTGTTGCTCTTGTTTGGAATTTTTCCTGTATTCTAACTGGTTGTTATCTTCCCTTGTAGTGAGCAAGTGGAGTCGTTACTGTACAACATAAGGCTGACTATTAACTGACAAGTAGGCACACTACATCTGCTTCTTGTCCCCTCAGGCAGTGGTCCCTAATTCTTGGCTCAGAGATGACATGTTGAGCACCAGATTCCTCAGTGTTACTTGCTGACATCAGGGAAAGTGGAGCACAGCATCAGACATCACTTTTGGTGTGCTACTTCTTCAGCACATTAGCCCAGGCTTGCAGAAGTTGGGGTTCTCTGCCTGGGATTAGACATTGGCAAATGACATCAGGAAGAAAAAATAACAGAAGATGGAAAAGGCGTTGGATGATCACGAAAATAATCTTGTCCAGTGCCTGAAAGCTCCCTCAAATAAAAACACAGGCCCTCAAATAAAAACACTGGGCAATTCTTTGCTTTCAGTGCCTTCCATAAACTTATTCCTCAGATTCATGAGACAGACACCATTGCTGCACTAATTATGGGCTCCTTGTGCCATACTGTATTTCATGAAGGTAACTGGGAAAGCCATCTCTTTATTTGACACAAAAAGAAACAAAAAACCCAAACAACAAACTGAAAAAAAAAAGTCTGGAAACATAATAAAGTAATTAAAATCAAACAGAGCTCCTCACCTGGCTTGGGATGATTCTTTTCATCAATTTATAAAGAATTATCTAAAACGATCTGAAGTTCAGACTGGCCTCACACATCTATTTATGTTTTAAGTTTGATCAGAAAAGAAAATTATCTGTTAAATACTTATTAGGTTGCAATGCACTGCTGAACCATAGCCACTGACAGACTGGAGATATTTCTCTGCTATATTCAAGTATAATAATGATGATGGAAAGAGGCTACCTGTGCTTCTGGTATAAAGGGCAGCAGCATTAACAGCTATTCAGCTGAAATGAAGGGCTGTCCAGGCAAAGAAGACAGATACACAAGTTAATCTCACAGATAGAGAAATTCCAGTGGGCCAAGCTTGAAGTGAAATATGCATTTACAGACATTATTGCAAACATGCATGTGCCTGACACTCTCCAGATTTGGATTATAAATTTCACACACGGGTGACTTAATTCGCTGCACAACCCAGCGGTGGCTAAGAGAGAGATGGCCTTAGGGATGTTTGGATCTCTACTCCACATTCAGAAACCCTCCCCAGGCAGGGCTAACACCCTCATACAGGTCTCCTAGACAGAAGAGGAGGAGAAATACCTTTACTGGGCTCCTGCAGCTACCTCTGCTGGGGCATTGGCTCTCTCTTTAAGTGTAAAGGGCTACCTCAGGTTCACCTTAGCACACTAATGACGTGCTCTCCTTCCTAGTGAGTAACTTCTTAATACCCTGCAATCTCCATGCGTCTCTTACTTGTGCTGTGAACTGATAATACCTACAAGAGCACAGCTTGCCTTGCACGTTGCCAAGGCTAGCCTGGAAACTCTTCCCTCCTCTCTCTGCTTCGTGTATCCTTTTCTTGGTACGCAAATGTCAGCAGTTGTAACCCACTGTAGGGAGGCATCTGGCAGTGATGGCTGCCACAAAGGAGGAGGCTCTTACTGAAGATGCTCTGCCAGCAGCGTTATGCAGACTCCCCTTCTCAATTCACATTTCTTGGCACCTACACCCCTGTCTGACTGACTTTTAAATGGGCAAAGAGTCAATCCAACAGATGGGCTAAATGGCAGGCAACCAAGATGCTATGAATGTACATTGTCTGGGTGTGGGGAGTCAAATTGCCAGTCAGGGATATCCAAGTTAATGCCCATCACACAGCTATGTGACGACAGCACAGAGATATGCCACGAATAGCCAAGTTTAAAATGTCTTCCATAGCAGCAGCATTCTTAGACAGAAAAAATACAGTGGATGGGTGTTGCAGCTGACCATGCTCAGGGGGAATCCAGGAAGGAATTGTGATGGAGAGGCGAGTTCGGAGAAGAACGACTTTCACAAAGTCACTGTTGCCATCCTCCATCATGACGCCTGCTGGCATCATAGGAGAAGATTTTATGCAGCACAAGGCAAGCAGCAGAGAAAGTATATCATTTGTGTCTCAGGAGTTCCTTAAAATTAGTACAAAATTCTAATGCACTGCATGTTTTTGCTAAACGGCTCACGGTATGTGGTGGCCTCTGCATGCATGGTATGAGCAGACCAGCCTAACAAGTCTAGTTACCAAGGAAACAGGTTTTTAAACTTGAAACATAGGTATTCATGATGACAGAGATCTTACACTTTTTTGGAACATGTCTCTCTTTTGAGGAGTGAATGTGGAAGCTGGCTTTCAAAATCCTCCTTGCTGTGGTCATGAGGCCAGTGGAAAATGCTGCATTGCTGACCCTGACTCACTGGTCCAGCAGAATTGGAAACAGAATATGGAACAAAAGATCATTACACATCATCGCCAAATGCTTTACCTTAAAGGAAACGGAGGTGTTAATTAGACAAGGACTTCCTTTCTTTGGGGGAGCCAATCAATCACATTTTTCCCATCCTGAAAGGAGGAGATTTATTTTTTTTTTTTAGCATAAATCTTTTAAGCCTCAGTGCTATGGCTTTATAAGAAGAGGAAATTGATCTCAGCTATTCCCTGACAGAGTGACACTGAACAGAAAGTGTCTTTCTTTCAGAATTTATTCATTTGTTCCTTCTCTCAATCTGACCTTGAATGCATGATTAAATGATTAAAATAATTTCACCCCAAAATGACAGTTTGTAGGACAAACTTAATTAAGCTCCAGGACTGTGGAATGGAAAAGCTTGTGCTATGCTTCTTGCTTTGTGTGAACTTCTATGCTTAAATAATCACACAAGGACCATTGTAAACCCCTGCAATATGTTGGATATCTGGCCTCCCTGATTCCCCTCTACCTGGCAGGCTCTCAGAGGCAGGCATCCACAGGTTACTGCTCCCTACATGTCTCACTGCCCCAGGCACTGTTCCCTTCCCTAAAAGCAGAGTGAAGGGAGTGCACTGTAAGCAGAGTGACTCTAGCATCTTCTCGTTTCACAGCCGATGTAGAATACACAAACTGACCATAGAAACCTTGAAAAATCATTTGATGCATGTAACAAGAAGGGAAGAGAATCTGCTAACTTTGCTGTTGTCTCATTTAAAAACATAGAAAAAAAAGTTACATACTCTGTAGAACAGTGCAGTGAAAGTTGTGAAATTACTACTTTCTCACCACTTTGTTTGATGCACCTGTCTACACCATCAAAAAACCCGAATCTGACTTCTCTGCTAAAATAGCACCACCAATTTTGGCAGTGGTGTAATATTAATGCCGATCAGTATCTTCAGCATTGCTTCTCTAAATTTGTCAGGTTATCTTAACCTGGCAGTTCAGAAATATGGGGCTTCATTTGCTAACATTCACATTGCATCTAGTCCTTCTGCAGGGACACTGGTGCTGGCAATCCTGGATATGTCACATAAATACACCCTTTATGCAAGGCTTGAGAGAAAACTACGGCAGGCTGAGTATGATGCTCAGTTATAGCTAAGTAATTGTATTGACTTCTGTGGGGCTGCATAAAAATAACTGCTAGCCAAACTTGTTTCAGAAACTTAAACCTTTAACCACAAATGGTATGTGGTTCATTTTGCAAACAATTACTTAGCTCGCCAATATATTAATGATAAAAAACAAATCTCTCATATTCCCTAGCCAACAGAAAAAATAAACAGTACTAGAAAAGCAAAATTGCCTATGCAGGGTAAACAACACACAAATAAATTTGAACGGGAAAAACATATTAATGAATCTTCTTTTAAGAGGTAAACAAACTGCTGGCTTCTCGCCAGGGAGGCATGCACGGAAATGAGGCAGGGGATCCCTGTCAGCCCAGCAGAGCGGCTGACAAAGCCTGTTTAGTGTTGCATTTGAGCTATAGGAGAGCAGCGAAAAGGATAATGTAACACAGCTCTTTGTGTAATGGAGAAGTAAAAGAGTTTTATTTAAAGAAACACTATACTTATATATAGGGTAGTTCGTGCAACGCAGAATAGAAAAGGCTCATTGGTCTAAGCAGATAACACTTTTTTGAAAAAATGTTTTTTGCAAAATATCACGTCCTTCGTAGGTGTTTAATTATTGTTATAATTCCTAGTCTTTGAGCAGCCTGAGAAGCCCAGGGCTTTAAGGCTGCCTTTTCCCTGGTTCCCAGCAGCGTCCAAGGACAGTGAGCGCTGTCAGTGAGGCAGGCACAATGCGGGCGATGAGAGCCGCACGCCCAGCGGGGCCAGCAGCGCTGGGGAAGGGGCCAGACACCTCCCGGGTCCCACTCACCGCGGAGAGCAACAGCGGACCCGGCCGAGGCTGAGCTGGATGCTTTGGGACATTCCCGAGCGGTGGGGCTGGATGGAGCCAGAGCAGCTGAGCCGAGCTGGCAGATGATGATCCATGCCATGAGCTGCCCCGGTCCCAGTGGCTGGGGAGTTGATTACACTGCTTCCATACCCACCCCCACAAAGGTTTCCTGTTTAATGATCACACAGTCTGCACTTAGCTGGAGGGGCTATTTCTTCCCTTGTAAGGTTCCTGAAAAACCTGAAATGCTAAAGGAGATACAAAAAGTCCTACTTTTGCTCAAGTCAGACACCTTCCAAAGCCCCCTTGCAGATTAATGTAGTGAAACAGATTAAAAAGAGCTTTGCAGAGCTCTTGTCTTCACTACGTCTCGGTCCCACAGATCAACGTGATGATTTACACTGACACACTAAGAGAGGGGCACAGCCGGTGTTCCAGGCTCTGACACAGGAAAATGAAGTCTGGTGGCTTACAAAACTTGCAGGGTTATTTGAATTATCATTCAGGCAACATTCAGAGATATCACCTTGTAGATCTTCTGTGCTTGAGGATAAGTAAAGTAGTCACCCACTCATTAACAAAATAGGACAAACAACCAACATCCTCCAAATACATTGACACCTGACAAACTATATTTGAATGTACACAAAGCATGAAATTTCTTGTGCAGTAACAAGAATAATTAGGCCTTTGTCAAGAGTATCTGTTGATATCCTTGTGCCACTGCTGCATAAGAGGAGAAGCAGAGCATTTTTCTGCACAGTGTGGGAGAACTTCACACAGAGCGATGATGCACCTCAAACTGAGATGGTGTATCACTGCTTTATATATCAAATTGAGGACATTAACAGTGTAGAACAACAGAATTCATGGAAAATATAACTTGTCACAGGTCAGGGAGTTCAGTGGCTTGAAAGTGTAAAGATAAGTCCAAGCACAAATGAGGTTCTTCTGTCCATGGCCCCTGGATGTTTCTCCCAGTCTGCATGCCTGTAAATGAAGAGCAAAGATCGTGGACATGACCTGGTAATGGTGCAGTACATCACGTAAGTGTGATTGTCCAAAAACAAAAGAGCAAGTTTTCAAAATGAAAATTATGCTGCCTTGAGTGTTTTTTTGTGATGCCTCTTCTCTGGCTTTGAAGGCAACAGACTACAGCTGCCAAATTAGAAACTTCCTTTGGTTTTTATTCTCTTAGAACAGAAAAATCCTGGGGTCTGTTACCATCTGAGAAATACAGGCATAGTCAATAAAAAAATGAAATGTTTATACAGCGACTGTCTTTCCTGTGAAATAGTAAAACATTATTTGATTAAAATAATATAGAATCCAGCACTGGGATATTAAACATGATGCATCGCAGGCAAAGAAGAAAAACATTATCCCTCTTCTGTCAAGTCTGTTGTCTGTAAGAAAAGACTCTACTCAAAGAAGAAACATTTTAATACTTGTTCTTAGATAAATAAGTTTAAAATTTAACCTTTACTTTTATGAAACTTTTAGAGAAACATTCATTTATCTGCAGCTGAAATAAATACTGAATTGCTTTATTGATTCATTGGCTAGAAGCATAGACTAATTGTGAAAATTCCACTCTGCTTCCATTGACACATTGAACCAGAATTAAAAAAAAAAAAGTCATTTAAAAGCAGTCTAGCCTTGAGAAAATGGGCAGTCATTGTGAGGTTTGGCCTTCTAGAAAAAAATATTCTTCATGTATCCCACTTAAGAACCAAGATATTTATATGGAACAGCTTGATAGACATGATAAATAACTGACTATAATTACTATTGCTATAAGTACTTACTATAAGTATTGCTTAAAGGCAATCTTATACCACAATGCAGAACAGCCTTTAGAGGACATAAGGTTTAAAAAAAAAAATAGATCAGAAATACATAAACAACCTCCCAAATGAGTCTGAATCAGAGCTGCAGTAAATCACCATGAATGCAATGGTGGCATATTCCTAATGTGTGGCCACTGGGACCAGGGCTCCAGAGTTTATCTTTGTGCAACAGCTTGTGATATTTAAACTACAAATTGGCAGCAGTAAAAGGACAACTGGTGGTCATGTTGTAGCTGACCAGTAGTGAACTTACTCCCCAGTGTCTGTGTTGTCACAATACTTGATCCCAAGTGTGAGATAATTTAAGGCAATCACTGCTCCATAGGAAAGGAATAAATACCTCATAGTTACCTCTGGATTGGATTAAGTAAAATAATAGATGTGACACCGTTGCTGTCTTGTATCTCTTGTTTCTCCTTTATCCAGGTCGCTTGTTTAAGTGTATACTCATGTATATGAACCATGACACCTTCACCTAATTTCATCACACAGCTCAAGTAAAGGCATAATATACCCCCTGTCCCTGCACTTTCTTGTCCTTTTGCAGGACGATCCTCTCTCTTCAACATCTGCATCTAAATCAGCTAAATTGCCAGTAAAGGGCCAATAATGCAGAAATTATTTTTCTCCCCAGAGTAACTGCTCTGTCAAAGACAGTTGTAATATAGTGTAACATCAGATAATTAGATTATGCCTTGAAGACCTTCCTTATAGGGGGTACCAGAACACCTTTGCACAGTCATTTAGTGTACTTGTTCAAAAAGCCATTATGCCTTGGTGAAAGGACTATTTTTAAAGTAATTAGGAGCATAAAAGCATATATTAACTCTACACTTTTAAGGTCAGACTTTTACACAATAATATTCTAGTGGAGATGTAGTTAATACATCCCTTCATCAATTGATCTTATATTTTGAATTATGCACACACTTTAATTCACTTTTTGCAGAGAGAAATATAAGTCATATTAAAAGATCTAAGTCTGGATCCTTTTGCTCGAGCAAAACTTCCATGTTGAAGTTTGTCTGATGTAGAATGGCAGGCCTGGATGTTCAGCTCTGCAATATAACTCACACCAATAAATGAATTGTTCAGTACACCCACGTTTTCAGACAGGATCATTATTTAATGAGAAGGAAAACTACGTTAACGAGCAGTAACAGAAATTTTAAAGGTTGAGGCAGAATAATATACTAATGGTTAACTGCTGTCAAATGTGGGTGTTGGATTGAACTGGTCCATCTGCAGAAAGCTTGTTTCCAGCAAAGGGAATCCTGTTCCTTTATCTAGTCCCTCCTCATATTCACATTAATGGATGTTTCAAGGTGTGTCTAACTCCACCTTCTGCCTCCTCCATTTGAGACTGTAAACATAGCCTGATGTTTACATCCTCTTCTTACATAAGAGCTCGTATTTTAGCAGTAGTGCTCCACACCTTCTAGACACACCTTCTACATTCAGTTTAGCACTTACTGCTGCATTTTTATGATTGTATTTATTACTCACTTTTAGCAAAGGGGAAAAGAGAACTTGAAAAGAGAAAACACAAGGAGGCCCTGTAAAGAAATACTGAAGATCAAGTGGACTTCTCGAAAAGTTTTTGGCAGCTGTGCATTCAACACATGACACTATGTTGCCTAATAAAATGAAAAAAAATGAGGCCATAGCTCATGTGAAGCAATGTTATGTGCCATGTCCATCCCACAGGCCATGGTTTCCCCATCCCTGGACTGAACATTATAAAACATATGTTTAGTTGGATAGATAGGACACATCACATTGATAAATAAACAAAAAAAAAAGTTGGGAAAAAAAAAGCCCAACTGGGACCTATCTTTTCAAAAATGAATGATGACATTTTCTGTCCCTATTACTTTTTTGATCTCTCCAAGAACTGGCTGAAGCTGAAGTTTCTCAAGTTGGAAAAGCCATCTAGAAAAGACTGAAGCTGTAGTAATATACTAAAAGATTTGTTCGGTGATTTGCCTCCTACAAAGCATTAAGGCTTGCATTTCCAGCCAAATTTGTTCCCTTTACACTATTCAGCAATGGCTCTCCCAAAAGCAAACCCCAGAACATTCAGATTATTTCAGAGTAAGCACAGCAAGGACCTACACCCTTTCCTATTCCCATGGTATTTGAGAATGGAAAGCAAGCTGGATAACACCTGGACATGTATCAATCCTCCTCTGAACCATGTACCACAAAGAGTAAATGCAGGCTCTCAAGGAGGCTGGAAGCCATGGACTCATTCTTGAGAAGTACAGTCACTGGAAAATGACTGAAAAGCACCACTTTCAAGTCATTGCAAGCATTGCTGTGTTTCAAAGCATCCTACATCACATTAAACTGCTGAGGGAAGCAAGTATCCAAAGGTTTCTTTTATTTTCTGCTTATCACAAATTGTAGCTTCCAGAGAATCTGATACTGGATTTCCAGATGTCTTATCATCTTCATTCTTCTTCTACGGTATTGTAAGGTATCAGTCTCATAACCTGTTGACAGCAGAAAAATGAGGAAGTTCTTTTGGATAGCTGCATTTCTCCAGAGCAGTTTCAAAGACTGAAACAATTGATTTTTCTTGCCAAGGATGTAGGCACTACAAAACTCAGTGTCTCATTTTCTCTCGCCTAGAAAAATTTACAGCCAAGAAGGTCAGGACAGACGAGAGAAGGAACCAAACGTTCTCTCTTGGGGAGCATTTACATTTATTTCTGCACTTTGTGGCTTATATGGACACTCCAGCAGCTACAGGATGTTCCTACTGCTGCAAGAAAGAGAACTGCTCTTTTCCATTCAAGCCACTTTCAGAGGAAGGATCTCACCACAGTGAACCAGGTTTTGTCCTTTAAAGGCCAAGATGTACAAGTATGGTCCTTGAACCATCCCCAAAGCATCAGGCAACCATGAAAGTACCAGCTACTTAGTGGCAGATGTGGCCAGAAGAATGTAACATACATATTCCAAGGCAGGACTTCGCCTCAAATGAGTTTAAACACAAAAGACAGTGAGATCATGTCTCGCCCTTGCACCAGCAGGCCTTGCATCTGATCAAAGATCTGTCACTCTGACACTCTTGAGCTTAAGCAAAGGAGTTCCCACCCAGACTGCTGCAAAACAGACATCAAGCTTTTTATGAAGCTACTGTTGCTGTCCCCTGCCCCTCATTGCCACATTCCCTGTCAGGAGCCTGACCCACACCCATCACTTTCCTGGGTGCAAGGAACATTGAAAAGGGTCTACTGTCAGGTGTAAGAGACATTCCTACCGACCAGCTCAGGCTACAATGACCCTGAGGTGTCTCAGGCTGCAGCCCAAGCTCCCTGCATGCAAACCAGCAGCAGGAGACAAGTACAAATAGCATTAGGCTCCCACTCTCCTTGTACCAGAGAAATGACTATACAGCTTCTATAGGGCAAGGCTGTTCTCACCCAACAGGCAGCCAGAAGGACTCCCACAGTCTTCCCACTCACTATTAAAACAGGAATTAAAAATTAAGATGATTTCTTCTCCTAGTTATTTCCTCCAATACCCAAACTTTACTTTATAAAACCAACAGTTGTATCCTTAAACAACATTTAAAATGATTTAATGATGTTTCAGGAGTTAAAAGAAAAGCAATTAAGTGCAGTGCAGTAAGATTTATTCACAGAAAGTGTGTTTCCATTCAAAAGAGAATAAACTGATTTTACATAAACAACCAGAAAAATCCACTTCACCCCCAGAGAAAATAGGCACATGAATACGTTACTCCTTTCATAAATAACGTATTTTATTGCATATGGCTATTAAGGAGAGCATCCATGATCAATACAGACTAAATACAATACACTACTCTAGTTCCATTTATTCTGGTCTCCAGCAGCATCACATTTATCCTTATATACAGCGTGTACATTGGAAGACACAGCAAGATAAGTTAAGTCTCTTGTCATATCACAATAGCAAGAAATATATTTAACATCTTGATATCCAGAAACAATAAGTACCCAAAAAGAAAACACTGCTTAATAACTGTTAAGGTTATATAGCAAAAAATATTTTAAATTTAAGGTAAGTCAGGCAAAATGTACAAAGACCCAATATACATTGTGAAGTTTTAGCAAACATAACATTTATACATTTTGGTTCCATTCTGTAAACTAAATTAAGAATGTAAGTATTGCATATGCCTTTGTGAAATATACAGGATAGAGAATATTTTCTTACTTTGTCAAGTTGTTGTTTTTTGTTGGATCTTTTTTAAAGTTACTGTATGCAGTTTAGCCATTTGTTTCAGTGGCATGATTTCTTAATTGATACAGAGGGATATTCAAAAATAGAGGCGTTCAAAACACTGAATTCAGCAGGTACCACACTCAGTGCTGGCGGGGGGCAGGGAGGGGTCAGAAAGAAAATGTCAAAGGTATGCCGGTTTTTTTAGTTCCAAACTTGAACAAGCAGCATTTTAGAATGTCTTAGAACCATTTCTATCATTAGTATTAGAGAAAAACCTCAATCAGATCAGATATTTTAATTGATTTTAGATCTAATATTGTATTAACCTATGCATTGCTATGATTTAAGATCCCAAAAATTACACTGAAAAATAAAGGGTACCATGGAGTAGGGAAGGAATTAGTTTACATTCATCTTTGTCTTGTAATACAATCCTCAGTTCTAAAAATTCAGCATGTAAGCAGGAAGACTGCATTGCCGTTCATTGTATTTTTAAGACATTGACTCTCGTCTTCCTCAGAAGAAAAAAAAAATCCCAAAACAAGATAATGCATTGTCAATAGTGAAGTACGGGTTCCACCAAGCACAATGATTAAAGAAGAAAAAAAAAGAAAATGAAAGAGCCTCACATAACTCATAATTTAGTAATACTTACATGTCTATCAGAGCAGGCACTGGCGAGGTACCCTTAAAATGTACACAAACACTTCAATCAAAGGAGAAGCAAGGTGGCATGGCATGGCATGACATTCTGCTAGTCTGGTGCAACAGCTGTATGTGACTTTTGTGATGGTAGCTGCCACACCACTCAGATTTTCAGGCCACTGGGAATGTGATGCACAGTTAGCCTTGAAAATAACTCAGGACAAGTGACTGCTATGGTTCTTCTTCCCTGTAATAATGCCTGCAGCTACAATGGTGCTTTCTTGGTAAAAGGCAAATATCAGGACTTTATAGATGGCAAGACAATACTGTGTTAACATTAGCTCTTGAATCTGCCAGATACCCATTATCATCCCTGCATTCCTAGCATGCTTATGTGGATTTTTGGTTACAAGAAATGCAGCTAAGAACAGTTAGCTGACAAAAGTGAGCTTTTAAATAGAAGAAAAGGCTTTTGCAATCTGAAGTACCTACATAAACACCTACATAGAGAGGATTAAACAATTGTGTCAAAGGTACAGAGATACCCCTAATACAGGTTGATGTTTTTAACTTATGTTGTTTCAGTTATACATTTTATAATTTTTAACTACTCTGAATCCTCTGTCCAAGTCTGATTCACATAGTTTCATCCCATTTTAAACTTTTCAGGGCCCTACTTAGGCTTTGTCTGAGAAGTAAACCCTGCAGCTAGTGATTCAAAACCCAGCAGCAGCAGCAGCTGTACAAGTTGCAAGTTCAGTAAGGCTGGCGACCGTTCTTGAGAAACTCAGCACAGAGAAAAAGGAGTTCCTGTCGTACACCAATACTGCAAATCCGGCTTTACTTTGAACTGAGGTAGGTAGTACTGTCGTAGGCTTGAAATTATGCCAGTAAATACCAGATCTTGCTGCTTCAGCAGGTGTTACAGAATCCCCTAATATGCCAGAGAATAAATACAGTCTGTCCTTGAAGAAAAAGAAAATGAAGGCATTGGCCATTAGTTAAAGAGGCCGGCAGAAAAGTTCCTACGATTTAAAGAGCATCTCCAACTCCTGTCGAAACAGCAGCAAAATGGTAACATAGATGCCATGGACAGGTAATGAGTTAGGTAGATTGCCTTCCCTTCCTCCCAGATTTGTTGCACAGTTTAGCCCACAACAGTTAAACTACTGTTAGGACCAACACTAACAACAATAAAAAGTAAACGTTAAGCAGCTTCAGTTACTGAAAACAAAAATTAAAAAAAAAAAGAAAACAAATATGCCGAGCAGCTTCGTTGAATGTTGTACTCTGTTGTTTGAGGTCATGATGAGAAAACTAATTCCTTCACTCTGAAAAGAAAAATGAAAGAAAGTCAATCAAAGCTGCAATTTTTTATATATATATATATATATATATGATACAGACAACACAAAAAATAACACAGATTATTCAGAATAGGTTTTCATGCTGGAAAAAAACCAGCTGTTCAATAATTGCTTTCGTATTTGTATACACCATAAGGTATTGCAAAGGCAATGAAGGGATTTCCCAATCTAACACCACTCCCTTTTTCAGAACCTTTCAGCTAAGGCTCTTAGGTCAGCAAACCGCAAGGGACAGAATGGGTTGGAAAACCTGACACAAAATCTCCTCCACTCAAGTTGTGACCATCACAGTTTTTTGCATCAGTAGAAAGGAAAAGGGGTTGGAGAAAATAGGTACAAGTTGAACTCTGTATTTTTTGTCAGCTAGATATCACAAAACGCTTTCCATTTCCAGACATTAAAAACAAGATTCAGAAAAAACAAGTTACCTTGACTTTAGGGAAGAAGTCTACTGAAAGCAAAAGCAAAGTAGAGAAAGAACCTTCTTTTAATTTAGTTCTTTTATTTACTAAACAACTATTATTCCAGAAGTAAAAAAAATGAGTAGGTATGCAAAAGGAAGGAGTTTTCTCCCAGTTACTGACTACAAATCTGTTTTAAACAGTCAAGGTGAATTATGCAGTAAAATAGAAACTGATTACAATGAGACTCATTCTATTTTAAAGAATGTAGTGGGCTCCTTTAGCGTTTCTTCATTGCAAAGAATTAGTGGATAGTATGTGCCTACCTCACAAAGAGACATTATTATTTAATAACTCATAACATTAAAATGATTTGATAACGTGGCCATTAAAAAAATCAAAATTTAATAGCTATAGCAATTTTCTTTTTTGTATGTTGTCCCCAAGTTTACAGCTTAAAGGAAAATTTTAGTTACATGATGTATTACACAAGTTTTTCTGAAAACTGAAGTTATTTGGAACATTTTGGGAACACTTACTTAGAAAAGTCTATAGTTTTGACTGTATTGATACAAGAAGTCAGTATTCTATATCTTTTAATTCCTTTGGGACCATAAAACCAAAATAAATTAGATACAAAACATGGATGTCAAAGTAAGCCCAGCGCTCATCTGTGCAAGTTTCAATCCATACAAGCTTCTGATAAACCAATACAAAGCCTTTTCCCTCAAGTTTACCCCAAAACTAAGGCTGATGTATCTTACATATATGTAAGACTTGTTAGATTGCTTTGAATCTCTGACAGCTAAGGTTTACTTAAGGCATTAGTCCTGCTGAAGTCAACTGGATCCACTATATGATCAAATACTTAGGATATTACTTGGGATTTTATTTCATGCCACATCTTAAGATGAATTAATAGCTTGCCAAGACCGTAAGTGCCTCATTGCCCCCATCCCCATGCCATTTATTTGCTGCCACTCTTCTGATCAGAAACTAAGTCAAATCTATCCATTCAATCTTCAGTAAATGCATTTTCATTGTTTGTTCTGGACAGGTGTTTCAAATTAAGGACTTGAACTATGATGAGTCTGGGGGAGGGAACTCCAAGTCTGCCAACACCATCCCAAAGGGCTGCATGGGTGAGCATGGGGCAGGATGGGCAGCTCTCAGATGGGAGTTCCTCTTCATTTGAGGAAGAAACACTAAACAAACCACTTTGCCCCGTTTCTGTTCAGGGAAGTAGCACAGATGCATCACGTAGGCAAACAAGTGTTCAAACTCTGTGTTTGCTAACTCTGTGTTATTACTTTCCTCCTTCAAACGGAAACCAACACGACAAATAGATTTCCATTCCCCAAAGTAAGAATGAGCAAGAAAGCCAAATACAGTATTAAAAAAAAAATTTAAATC
The DNA here is from genome assembly GCA_026413545.1 of Cichladusa arquata. Taxonomy (NCBI): domain Eukaryota; kingdom Metazoa; phylum Chordata; class Aves; order Passeriformes; family Muscicapidae; genus Cichladusa; species Cichladusa arquata. Next base: position 24,056,920 of record JAOTQP010000001.1, read on the forward strand.
CTCAACTTCAGATACAAACAAGTATCTGAAGTACAAACAAGTTCCAGAATTATGCCAGTCTAGGGCAGACATGAGGGAAGAGTCTATCTGATGTTGTTTTACAGTATAGCAGGCACTGTCCAGTCAGAATTAAACTGGAGGAGGTGAAGTGGCTGATGCTTCAAAGCACTTCCATAACTGAGTTTGCATGCTTTTGTAGGTGGATGACAGGAGTGTGGGCACAAGCCTAGGACCTCATGATACAATAAACACATCAGCCCATGAGTCTATAATGATGACCTATAACTAAAAAAAACAACCCAAACACAGTCTTCAATGATAAAACTATTTCCTCTGACTTCAATCAGCTTTGAATCACGTTTTGAACAAGCTTTGATTCCATAAAGGAAAAATAACTACTGTTATCACTTGATCCATGTCAGCTTCAGAGGAAGCCTACTTGGAAAAAAAAATGTGCAAGTTCCATGCCAAAGTAAAACCAAAAACTAACCAAACAAAAAAAAAAAAAAGAATCAGTATCATGTTTATTTTTACCCCAGTATCTTTTATTTATTTCAAGCCTCAGATCAACATTCCACTCACACAGCAAGTCACAGCAGTATGAACCATCTTTATCCAGGAGCTCAAAATTCCTACAGGGCACAAACATATTCTTTGGTAGCCTCATTCCTCATGGGCATGCACTAATCAAAATACAAAGTCCAACACTGTGTCAATACTGAGGTTTCCTCTTGGTTTTGGGCTTTATTAAGAAAAGCATGCATGATCATTGTTGAGTTTCCAAACTACTTAAGTCATCTGATTCTATCAGTGCTTCTCAGGGAATAAATCAGAGAATAAACACACACACAAACTGCTATGAAACTACCAAATACTCACAGACTTGCTAAATATACTGTGAAGAGAACACAATGGTTAGTCAATTAAAGAAGGTCTACTCTGCCTATTAATTTTCAAAGTCACTAAGCAGCAAATACAATTTTTTTTTAATTTCTAAAAATAATTCTCATTTGCTAACAAGCACACAGGCAGAAACAGTTATTCATGTGGCTTGTAGCAAAACACGTTGCTGGTTATTCATAATCAGTAAATTTATTCCACTGGCAGTGTGACTGCCAGAGCACATCAGGCATTGGACACAGAACCCCCAGCTCTGCTGCAGGCTTCTGCCCTGACTCCAGGCAAATCACTCTGGCTTCATCCCTTTATTTCTCCTCCCCATGTCATGTGCCAAATCGATTAAGGCTGTGATTCTGCTAACTAACTTTTCCTGGAAGAACAATCCCATCGATAGAACCAAACTGGAGGTTAACAACACGTACATCTGCGGGCATCAGGCCAGGCCATTAGACAGCACAATGCAAGGAACTGAATCCCACTCACAGAGACACGTCTTTGGTACACCAGACACCTGAGAGAGGACATGTAGCCCTGGGCGAGGCTGCTGGCCACCCAGAAAGGGCCAGTGCACCCTCCAGCAGCAGGTTACACTGCCCTCCCAGCCCTCAGGCATGGTGCTGGCTGGGCTCCTGGCAGGAGATGGGTCAAAGGCAGCACACAGGATGGAGCCTGGAGCCTTGGCAGCGCCCTCCCCACGGCCACAGCAGCCTGTGTCTGCAGGCAAGTGCAGCAGAGAGGGGGCTGAGCGTGGGCAGGAAGAGCACAGGCCTGACGGTAATAAACTGCTGACCAGGCACTGACAGCAGAGGTGGTCTGGTTGCTCAGCCAGCCTCCACGGGTTTCCTCACTGCATGCACACACATCACAAGGTCACAGACATGGCCAAGCATCCAAATGCAGATGCAGCCTGACTGCTACCCAGGATACTACTGGGAAGTGCACAGTGGGAAACAAATCCTGACCTGGCTCCAACTATCATTGAGCAACACAATGAATACTGTACTTAACATCATAGGTAAAGATAACAGAACAACTCGTGCTGAGCTATGGCTCTTCTCAAGTAATTCCAGGGAACCCATGCTCCACTTAGCAGGACTACTCTTACCAAATAAAGCTGAGCACAGACACTCTTATAGGAACAGGTTTCAAACAGAGCTTAAACATTCACTTTACCAACACTTTGCAGGAAAACATGTAGTAGTATGCTCTAAAAGTTTACAAAGCTCACAAATAATATCCATCCAAAGAAAAATGTTTCCACATTTGATGAGAAAAACAAGTTAAACCATGAAATGAAAAAGCCACATTATTTTTATTTTATGAACAAGTCATGGTTGTTCATAATTGGAAACATGCTGCACCAAGTAACAAGGCTCTTTTGATATGTTATTCCATTAAAAACAGTACATGATGTTGTTCAGATATGTCTCTTGTTTTATGAATTTTAAAGAGCAAGCATCTGGTCAACATAGATTCTTCATTACAAATAATATTAATTTTAAAAAAAATCACTGAATTTCTTTATAATAGTAAAGCAGGTATTTTGCATCCACAGTAATCTAGATTAAAATGGGCTTCACAGTACTTTTGTGTCAAATGGTTAGAATAGTATCACTTTGAACTGCATTAATATGACCATGGGGAAAGATTAACTTTTAAACTGGGAAACAAACTGCTAGATTATCTGGAAAAAGATGTTGCATGTCAGTATCTGCAAATACCTTTTGGGTTTGTATGCCCAAGCATACTGTCAAGAGGTTAAAATGTTTGTCTGCTGTCATGGACAAATCCCCCAGAGATTCTAATGAGCATCAACTTTTAACCAAAAGGTACTAAAAACCAAAATCATTTGTATTTGATGCCATATATTTGCATGATAAATACTTATTTTACCTATGATCTTGCATTGGAGTTTAAGCAGTTAAGTCTATAGCAGAAGTACAGATGAGAATGTGGGCTATGCTTGACTTCAGAATTTGATGTAATTCATGTTTCAGATAATTTTGTCAAGGTTCTTATAGATTTTGTAGTACTATGTAGTACTAACTATGTGGAAAATAAAAGGATTAAACTTACAAATGTAATTATAATGAATTTATAGTGCTGGTCCAGAAATACATTTCCGTATCAATTATAATAAATACAGGCACTTCCAATTTAAAATTAAAAAACTAGACATGCTCATTTTTCCCAGGATTAATTTAATACAGCTGCTATTATATCTCTTAATTTCAGAGCTACAGCCAGTGTGTACTATTAAACAAATTCGTATAGATGGGATTTAATCCCATGCTTAGGAATAAAATAAAATAGACAGAAACCCCCCAACATAGTACTATCTGAAATATGGTCAATTATCCTCTTCCCGTGCAAGCTGGGTATACAACCATTCAAAAGCATTACATGAAATGAAACAAAATCAAGCAGCTTTCTCTGAGTAAACAAAATGCTAGAAAATAAAAGTGTTTAGTTCTTCTGCCCTGGGAGTTTAGTTCTGCTCCCCTGGGAGCTTGTAAGAAGGACAGAAACACACAGGCAGAAGCAGATGTGGAAGATATATAGAAAATTTGCCACTGGAGAGATTTGTCTGTGGCACTCAAAGAGGCACTCCACAGTACACACACAGCATTTAACCATCACGGAACAAGAAGTCTTGCTCTTGGTTGATGACCATTATCATACATGTGAAACTGCCTCCCACCTTACAGCCATCACACTGTTCCCATATCAGTGCAGATTCAAGATCCAACACCACAAACATGGCCTCAGTGCAGCTGTTGGCTTGAATTTACAGCTCCATTCACTACACCAAGGAGAGAGCACAGCTTTTCCCAGGTGCAGCCTGCCAGCAATGTGGGAACTCCTTCAATAGCACTTTGCACACAAAGTGAGGCTGGAAGTTTCTTAAGAGACAGGATTTTTGCAAAACAACATGCTCACCTTCCAAGTGATAAAAAGCAAGGGTGGAAGAGATCAGTGACTAACACACTGAAGTACCTACCAACCCCATCTCTGGAGACACAACAACAACTGAATCAGCATGCCTGCCCCAAAAGCACATACTAGGCAATACTCAGCTAAATTCTACCAAACTCTGTGTGTACCTCTGTATTTCTGATCTGCTCACCCCATGAGGACCCAGAAGCCAGCCATTCCAACTCCTTAGAGTGGAGAGAAGCAACAATTTTTCTGCCCTATTTTATACTGAGCTTCGATGAATAAGAGTTCTGAAAGATGTCAAACTCTGTGAGGTATACAACTTGGTATTCATTTTAGGAACAGAGATGATATACTTTTATACACCTTTACAGTTGCTAGGAAGTTTGCTCAGCTAGGATGTCACAGGCATATTTGCACCTATTCTAATTTATATCAGTCGTCATTAACAAGGTCAACAAGTTTTTACAAGGAAGAAGAGTTCTTGTGAAGCAGAGCTAGATACTCTCTCACAACTGCCAACTGAAATGCCATCAAAGTTAGTTGTCTTATTTCCAATGAGGTGGAAAAAAAAGTACAATCAGACTTCTGGTTCAGATCTACAAGTTAGAGCTTGACTGCCATTCAAAAGTTTAAGAACTGCTCATGAGCCACTAGGCTGAAAACACATGCCTAAAAACACAATATTAGAGTGTTCTCAAAGAGCTTAGAAGCATGTATTTTCCCCTCTCTCACTTGGGATAAAAAGCAATCTTTTCCACTGGTTAAATTGAAGAAATATTCACATTAAAAATTTAAATATTCATAGAAACAGGGATAAGGACTCATGCAAATTGTGGGAAGTCATGTTCAGTCTCTCTTTCCATTACAGTGGATATCTAATTATTCCACGAAAACTGCTGCAGTAAGAAAGAACAAGAGCACTCAACCAAACAATATATGGTTAAGACATGCCATAAGGTGGTGGGGGGAAAAGAGGATTGAGATATTTTTTCAGTCAGAAAGGTACTGAACACTGGTCAGTCACAGGTAAGGGCCCTTGCCTCATAAATATTGTGGAGAAGGGAACAGAAACACTACATCCAGGCACACTTTGAAAGACTAATCCCTGCCTCCATCACTGCCAAATGGCTTAGGCATCTAGTATCAGAAGAGGCTTCAGATTAACAAGAGCATCCTAGAGGAAGACATCTATTTTCCGGAGAGCACCGTGTTTTAAAACACAAGGTTCTCCTCAGCTTTCACCATCAAACACCCTCCTGTTTTGTAAACTGACCTTCAGACAGCTTACCAAGGAGACAGAGACCCCTGGCATGACATACACTCACTTAGGCATCTCACCCGCCACCTGAACACACTGGATGGGTCACACACTAAATGTTAGCTGGCTACTGCAGCTTTTGGACTTCCAGATTAGGAGATAGGTCCAGAGAAATGCATCTTCTTGCAGGAGAGATACACACGAGAGAAAAAGAAAGCAGGGAGGCATAAGAGGAACAACCTGGCATGCACAAGAAGGCAATCTTTTCCCTACACTTTCTCTTCTTGCCACATCCTCACTTCAAACCTTGAGCAACCTGAAGATTTTAAAGGATTATTTTCCAATTTTATCAATGCTTTCTTTAGAAATATTTTGTGGCCTCACCTTTGTCAATGTGAATCTGCCAGTAACAGAGAAGTAGGGAAAAGATGAAGCTAGGCAAGAAGTTCCACCATGTTCCATGATGAAAATACATTACGACTCCCTGAAACCATTCAGTGAACTGAGCAATACAATGCTGCACTGAAACAGGTTATACCCTCCTCTAATCCAGTTTCCCCTCTCTGACAGTGGGTCAAAAGCAGCTGCATAAAAAATTCAAGATATGGATTTTGCAAATGGAGAACCCAAAGTTGTCTTTACTTTCTAATGATTTACCTATAAAGACAAGCCAGCTTGTTAAAGACCATGAGCCAAGCTCTTCTTAACTTCCTTGGTACTGTAGACTAGCAACCCTTGGCACAGTGAATACTTTCTGAAAACCAAAATCACAAACTCAGTAGGGTTGATTTCCCATCCCTGTTGATTTTAACATCTTCACCTTTTTCAGCCTTAATGCTTATCACTCTACAGAAGCCCACTAAGTCTCCTCAAAAACAGCCACTCGAACACAATCCCCCAGCAGACCCAACCTGCTAAAGTATGAAAAATACTATGCTCTCAGAGCACTCTTCCTAAAGCTTCAAAGATATTTCTTTAAAAAGATCAAAAAAATTAGTGTCAATTACTTGCAACATTACTAGCTCCATGTAAGATGCACTTTCTTCCGTAATTGTAAGAGCTCTCAGCAAATATTTACTGAGATGGAGGTGTACTCTACTGTTTCACCAGTTTTTTCCTCCTCTCCCAAGTGCTCTTACACAGGTATCTTTGTTTCATTTTATGGCTCCCCATATTTGCTGCCAGCAAATATATTTATAAGCAACCAATTACACTTATTTTTCTAAAAAAGGCTCACCAGTACCAATATAGCATTAAAAAAAATACGTTTTACTTATAGCCATATATCTGACCACACAACTATATAACTGACACTATCAGCTTTCTGAAATTGTATTATGTTGCCACGACTGTTTCTATAAAATGACTTAAGATAGAATACTTTAGAGTTTGGCTCTAATCCCACAATCCTTAGCAGAGAATTCCCCTAAATTTCAGGGAAGTTTTGCAGCACATCAAAATCTGCATGCATTTTCTCCTACTGCCAGCATCCCAGCTCTTTAAAGCTGTTTAGGACATCTCAAATAGGTGTGATGAACACCCCAGGACATCTTATTAAGGAACTATAACTTCCTGCAGGAAATAAAGCAGCAGCTGAGACTTTATAAAGCTATCATGCTGTTCTAGAAGAACAGAAAGATCACAGGCACTGCCATGAAGAAATGCTTTGCAGAACACCAGTATTTCCCCGAGGCATCTGCACCCTTAAAGCCCAAGTTTGTCTGAAGTGCCAATGCCCTGATACTGTTGCATATTGGGATTGACCAGGAAATATACTGAAAAGTGTTCAGCCAACAGTGCAGAAGCTGCACAGCTAGGGAGAACACAAATCCCTTTTAATTTCACATTTACTGAACAAGTACAATATAGCATCAACTAACTAATGCACAGTCCAGGTCAAGCAGGAATACATAACTATGCCAGCTGATCCACATACAAGTATCAGTCTTATTTCAAGTCTTTTCCCTTAAAAAAAGACTCTGCACAGCAAAGTTGATCTCACAGGCTGCAGATCTCTGGAAGTTAGATGTTCTATTTATGCCAAGCATATAGGCTCCCTCTATGGTCAAGGGAGCTGGTTTTGTGCTGATCTCCAAGTCTGGCTTTGACCAGCCTCTTCAATACTTAAAATGCAACTGCATCCTTTTAATGACTGCTTACAGGAGACAGATCCTTCTTTGAAGAGGAGTCTTTTGGTAGGCTCCTAAGGTGCAAATGTAGGGATTACACAGTTATTATTACAGTTCTGCATAAAGTGCAACAGCATTGGCTAGATGAAAGAGAACCACCATATACTTAGAAATCTAAACCAGGAACACAGACCCTTAGGACATACTGGAGACACTTGAGCTGCAATCTGCAACACAGAAGACATTAAGCAGCTTCACTCATGACAAATACATGAAGGTCCCTTAAGATTCTCATGTCCTGTGGTTAACCTATAGCCTCTCCCTTTTAATTAGAGTTCTGTCCATCAGACCAAAACAGGATCCCAGCACAGCTGAATTTCACAAAACCCATTAAGAAAAACATAGATAAATTGCCTCCTTTGTAATATCCTCCCTCAGCTTGCAAATAATCCCATCCCATCTAGGCTAAACAACCCTACCAAAACATTTCTACAGCAAACACAAGCTGCTTGTTTACAAGGAAGAAAAAAATCAAGCAACCAAGCAACCTGAGGCACTAATAAAAGATACAGCAATTTTGAGGTATCACTTTGATACCTCAGTCTCTCCAACAACCATGATTAAAAAAAAAAAATCAGATTCAATCTACATTTGAGACAAGAGACCACACTTTCCTATAGAGCAGGAATAAGTCTTTGACAAAATCATATAACCATGTCCACAAAAGATATATGCAATAAACCCAGCATGAACAGGCTGTAAATGACCGATTTCTCTGTATCAAAGCTTTTCAAATTACAGTATAAAAGAGTCTGAGATCCTTATTTCCAGTAGCTATTTTTAGCTAAAATACCTTTAAAAATTAATTGAAGCAATTAATTATTACTATTCCAGAAAGATATTATGTGGTTACAAATGGTCAAAAAAAGGACCTAAGACAATCCATGACAAAGAGGAGAAATGGTTCTGAGCTTCCCTATTAATATCTCATCACTACTACAAAAAATCTTGCAAATCTTTGTCAAATTAAAAGTTACCACATTCCAGAAACAGGGAAGTTAAAGAATATTGTCACCATATACACCGAGAAAAACATATCTACTAGGAAAAATCCTCCAGTAGCACATGATTCAATGAAGAAACAGAATTTCAACCTTAAAAGACAGAAGCTAAGGCTGTTAATTCCAGCCATTACAGTCATAGCCACTGCATACTATATCCTGTACCACTTATTTTCAACGTTTTTCCTAAACTAAATCACAGAATTTACACAAGTTCCTCTTGCTCCTGAATTAATTTACAGTTGCCAAATATGAGACAACAGGCTTTTATGTATCAAGCACAAACAAGGCTAATTCTTACCTGGAATAAGATAATAATGTGTATCTGATGCAAATAATAAGTTAATATATTTTGAGACATACTGAAATGTTTGACTACAGAATAAAAATTAAGATCTTACTCAGGTATACACACACACACAACACAGCTATATGAATGAATAAGATAAAGACACTTCGCAGCCCAATAAAACAATAGGTTTACATGGTAAAAAAATAAAATTAAGATTGCAATAAAATTTAACATACAGATTCAATAAAAGACTTCTTTGTCCACTGTTTTGAAGTGTCAGCTGCTCAGGTAACCCATAGAAAAAAATTGGAAAATCCCTCAAGAAGTCAGGCAAAAAATGAGTGCCTTATAAAAGGGGTTAAGACACTCGACTAAAGAGGGGATGCATACAGTTCATTCCAGTAGGGATGGAGATTTTAAACGTGTCTCCTATGTATCCTTCTTAAAATAACTCACTATTTCCTAGGAACATGTTCTAAAGTTTCAGCACCTTTTCTTTTTTTTTATTATTATAAAACCTTCATTCTGTTTCTCCTATGCCTTATTAAGGATACAGCATATGCTGCACTAAATCATTGCTATTTTTCAGCAAAGGAGAGTAGAATACTTTATCAAAGTAAGTGGAATATCAGCCCAAATCTACTTGACACAAAATATCATGGAAATAACTCCCCGTATGTGTTTTTAAAACACTATAGTTGAAATGTTATCACCCTGTAAAAGTGACAACAGCCAATCTATGAGAACACAGAAAACTGAAAACTTCTACTGAGAAGTGAGAGGAATAGATAATATTGCAGCATTTTCTCTTAATATGACAACATAGCATCCACATGGCCAGTATGGCAAGTTAAAGCTTGCCATGTTCGTGACTGATGAAGCAGATTCAAGAAATAATTTCAGACTCAGAAGACTCTAAATGACCCCAAGATGACTCCATCAAACAGCAGCCTGGCATCCCAACATCCTACACAGCTCATTCACAGCACAGTCCTGCTCTCTCTGCATTCAGGCACACCAGTTCCACTGTGCTCACTCAAGCTGCAAGATCTAAGCTGCTGTTTTGACTTCCTCACACAGTCAAGTGTACATGTACTAAAATAAATGTCCATCAATTTACTTCCTGAGGGCTGAATCTGACTTCTATTGAAAATCAATAATATTTCACTACTATCAAGTTCTGATCTTTTTTGTTTAATAACAGATATACTATCTCATGTTACCATATCTTACAAACCTTTCAGTTTACTGAGCCCTGAATATTCACATTAACGGTGGGAAAGGAGTAGTGTGGGGGAAGAGAGGACCGAAACTAGAAATCACTTACTTTGCTGAAATACATCAGTGCATTTGTATCTGGAAATCATCCTATTGGCTAACATTCAACATCCAAGCATCATCAATTTATTTATTTATTTAGAGCCCACACAATGTACCATTTATATGAAAATACATCATTCAAGATTAAAGTTAAAAGCTCGTATTTTACTGAATTTTCATTTGACATTCGAACATTAAAACAGAACCATATAGTAAGTCACTTTTCTGTAGGTATCCAAAAAAAAAGCAATACTATCCTAGCAACAAAAGTGTAACTTTTCTTTTTGTTATGTTAAAGAGACAGTATTACTATATAGTTTATATAGATATATATTTTTATTGTTTATATATTTATATTTGTGTATATACAGTTATTTAGGTATTATAGTTATATTTCACTGATTTTGGCAGAACTAATTGCTTAGGAATGAAAGCAGATGCAGGGTCCACCCTCTTATAAATTTTACCAAATGCTTATGATGCAAAAATGAATGATGTTACAACACAACTGAGTGCAAATGACTTTCAGAACTTTACCTCCACCTTCCAGTTCCAAATCTCATTATTCCATCATAAGAATGGAATAGGTGTAAGTGAAAATTTTGGTTAGACACATGACTTGATTTTGGTCTGCTTTTTGAAGTAAACTAAAAACAACTCACTGAAGTTTTTGAAAAAATCACTACTAGAGGAACTAAGAAATTCACTCCGTAACTTCTCAGTAATTCAAGCATGGGAGAGATCACAGTATCTGAAGCAGTCAATTTGGTGATGTGAAAGTTTTGCATTGGCTAGAAAACTGTGAGGTTTGCATCTATTTGTCAAGTCTACTCTTATTCTTTTAAATAATGTAACATTGCCAGTTATTGCAAGTAAATTTTTATAGCCAAAATTATCTCCATCAGTGAAGGCAGAGTAAACCCAAAACATCGTTTTCTTGTTCTTGAGCAACTATTCAACACTATTGCCTTCTACAAGAGTTAAGCCTAACCCAGTCCCAAAAGACTGTCCTATGTCTTGCTCAAACAATATTGTGACTTCGGGTGAGAAAAAGCCTAGATTCAAAGCAAAACCAAAACAAATAAACAAACAAATCGCAAAAAAAAACCCAAAACAAAAAAAAAAACCAAAACACCAACAAACCAACCCAAAATAGAAAGTCTTCATAATTCCAATTCTCTACCTTACCTTGACAATGTCACTCAGTTTAATGAGGTAGACATCATGACAGTCATAAACACTTTTTAAAAATAATATACTGCCTCAGAGGACACTATGTAAGAGACAAATCTAAACTAGCTTAGATCTTATTTCATTGATGTGATTTTCCCACTGTTACTGGAATGATTTATTGATTTATCTTTGAAGAAAATCAAAGACCTCTGCCTCAAGTTGCACTTACAGTGGTGTTCTTAGCCTACTCTAAAGTACCTGTGAAACAGATTTGGAAATTGAAACTCAATAGAACAGTGAGTTTTATACCTTACATTTATCATCATAGCACATATCAAACAAATTCTACTAAAGCATCACTTGGAGAAAGCTTGGAAAATTCTCCAAAGTGCTCTACTGTTTCTAAGAAACTTCTGCTGTTTGTGATTATCAGCAAGTTTGCTATTTTGGCATCACACTAGAGCCCCAGTGCCTCCATTTCTGACCCCTTCAAACAAAAACAAGCTGCTCAACAATGTCTAATCCGTGCGTCATGTAATCCTGCTTAATACCCTACAAACTCTGGGTAATATTTGGGTAGTTTTTAAATTTAGCAAAGAACATCCTGGCCTAGTTCAAAGATACCCTTGCCTTGGGTAGTGTCCCCTAGAAACATCGCCCACACTAGTTTCAAAGAAGAAAAGCCAACGCACACAGACATGTAAGAGAAACGAACGAGAAATGAAATAGAGACTGTGGTCTAATGTCATAACGAAAACACATAAAATTACAAATCAAATTATTGAAATAGGAATGCATTATGCAAACACCAAAGACACCACTCAAACAATCAGAGAGACATGCTAACTTTGTAACAGCGCTCCGGGCCCCATTAAGCAGCGAGCGCACCCGACTGCGTGCTCGCAGCGAGGGCAGGCCGTGCCACAGAGGGCAGCGGCACAGCCAGCACAACCAGCAAGCCTCCCGACCAACACTGAGCTGTTCACACATGGCAGCTCCTGCCCTGCAAGAGAAACAGAAAATCCCTGCTCCGACACTTACAAGTGGCTCATGCTACAAACACTACCAAAGAGGTCTACACTAAGTCCCATTATCATTTTTCAGCATGCTGTCCTGACTGTCCTACCTAAGATCTCTCAGACGCTCGCTGAAGGACAAATATGTTCCTATTTTGTTTAGGCTGTCAGGCAGACAGTCTCCAATCATTAGCCTCTTGTCAACAGCGATGCTGGGATAGATTACTACTGTGTAGTGCTTGCAATGGCAGGTGCATGGCCCTGGGGCTGCCATCTGCCAGGAAGGAAGTGTTCTCCTCTAGGATGCTGAAGAGATTGACAAATAATGTAAACAAAACACTGAATCATTCCTAATCTATGCAATAAAGCTATTACATTACTCCTCTGCAGTGTAGATGTTACCATCAGAGGTGGGGGCTTAGATTTGTGGCCTGGGCTGTTTTTCCTAACTATTTTTGTGACTGATTTACTGAGATTAAAAACACACTCTGAAATAACTTTTATTTAACTGAGATGGGCAATTCTGAATTTGAAAACAAACAAAAATAAAACCCTACCATCAAAGATGTTTATTACAGGAAGTATCCCCCCACTGTTCACTTGTAACAGGCTTCTTTCTGGAATGTGTTTGCCCTGCACTGTGAGCAAGAACTTGATTTTTTAAACTTATTATTTTTGATACAGCTATACACAATTTGAGGTCATCATCACTGACTAAAAAAAAAAACTGTCAATGTTTTGAAGTGTTTTTTAAAGCAAAAATAGGAACAGAACTCCAAGTATTGTCCTTGGTCTTTTAAATTAATTTCTAAAAGGATTTCTCATCATCAGGTTGAAAATCTTTCCTAAACAGTCCCAGTTTAGTGTCCAATTTGTCACCTCAGCTACCAGCTAATAGCATAACTCCATGGAAATAAGGAAATAACTCACCTATTCTTCAGGAAAGTTGCTCATTACTGTTTAAGGGGCTACACAGAGATTACTAACTACTGCTGTGTTTGAGCCAGCCTCAAATGTTACTAGATGTGTTAGCACTTTAACACACCAATAAATACTTTTAGGGGACCCTCTGTAAAGATGTAAGCAATCTTTGCATTGATTTTTCTGTTGTTTGCATCAGACTTGTAATACCCAAGTCTTAAAAGCTTGTGTTAACTACAAAACAAGCCTGCAACTGAGGGGGGGATTCATTCTACCTGTGTTAGTGCGGAAACTGCAAATGCAATCTAAACCAGTAATCCTGGCTCCCTCCAAAGCTGACAGAGATGCAGGGGGAAATGCAGGGTACTTTGTCCCTTGCATTTAAAAGATAACGGGAGCAGTCACATTTGCTGTTTCTGTTTACTGCTGCTGGTTCTCCAGAGCCCTGGCACACTGACTAATCCAAGAAGCCCACATGCTAGATAGCTAAAGGCAGTTGACACAAACACAAGTGTAAAAAAACCCAAAACAACAACAAAACAAACAAGTTTTCCTTTGAAAACTCTGCTGCCAAAAAGCCAGAGTTTTCAACAATCAGCAACAAGGGGACTATTGAGCTGAACTTGGCTTGCCAAAGCTGACACACTTGACCCCCTACATACATATGCACAGAACTTTAAAAATAACTACATGCCAGACAACAGACACAAAGAAAACATAACTGAACTTTAGAGGTCACTACACCATCTTCTAAAAACTCAAGGGATAATACTGATTTCCATGCATACACAGATCACTTCTAAGCAAACATTGTAAGAAACTACAAAAAACTCCAGAGTTGTGAAACTCTCATAAATACACATCCCAATTTAACAAATCAGTCAACATACACACTTTAAACTGCTATTACACAGAGTTTATCAACTTCAAACTTCCACAAAATTTGCTATACCAGGACTAACACAATGAACATGGACAAAGAAAAAAAACCAAACATACGGACAACTAATATAAAAAGGATATTATATTTCAACAAAATCAGAAGAAAAAAGCAACAGATATAACACTTTTTTAGATGTTTATTACTTTAAAAAGAAACATATTAATGATGCTTTTAGAGAAATAGACAGAAAATATCTGGACGTACCTATGCTGCCATTTAACTGCTGAATAGAGAGGGAAGTTAAATTACATACAGTAACTGGCTAAATTTTTCAGTGGATGCTTGCTGTGTTTCAGCTTATAAACCACTTCAGCATTCCAGTGTATTTAACACTATTTAAAAATAAAGCTAAATCAACTTGAAAGAAACACATGCTAGCCTCTCCTTTAAAAAAAAACAAACAAAAAAAAGCAAAACAAAAAAAAAAACCCTACCATATAAAACATGCCCTAATATTCTTTCTGTTCAAATACTCCTTTATTCTTCTTACTTACAAATGAACGTTAGTCTCTGCAGCTATCTTGAAAGAAATCAAGTAATCAGAAGCAATCATCAACCTAAGCATTTCCTCTGCCTTGAGCAATGACTGTACTGGTTCATTTTAGAACAAACCCACCATTCAATTTGATCTATAACAATTTATCTTAAATGACTCAAAGTAACCATGACATTCCTTCTATGAGCAGGATAGCTAAACATAATTTAAAGTATAAAGCAAAAAAAAAGTCTAATAAATGTCATGATATTCTATCTGCTTGTAACAAGCAGACACCCATATAATCAACATAATTTAAAATATTAAAAGTTTCATTTAATCCTAGATAATTTCAGTTTACATTCTGTGTTTCACAAGTGGCACTGCTAGGTTTAGATCTAACCATTTTTTTTTGGATACCTGCAAAGTGCCTTTTGAAAGACAGTAAGTGAATTTTGAGGTGTTTAAAAGAAAACTTTAAATTTTTAATTCTATGTGTGAGGTAAAAATTCAAGCTTTGTAAGTTATTAAAAATAGCTCACTTCCTTCTGCAGTTAGTTTGATGCTCTAACAAAATTTGACAGTAAGAGAAACTACTAAAACAGATTTATTTTAAAATGAATTGAAAAGATGTACAGATTTCTAACATAGCATATAGTTCTTTCAATACTTTTAAGAAGACATTTTAAAGTTAGCATTAATTTTGTTAAAGAGAAAAATGTTCTCATGTCACTCTGAGAACCAAAATTTTTTGGCAGTTGACATATGAAGAGGACGTCAAAAAAACAACTTACTAATATAATTCATTGTGTAAAGTAATCCCAAAGAAAAAGGAAATAAAGTTTATTATGCCTTCTACAACCTAAAATGCCATTAGAAAGACAGAGGAAGAGTTTTATTAAGGTAGGCTGTTTTATTGTTTAGGTGCAACCATAAAACCTTCACAAAACTAAAAGCTAATTGACAAGGTGAGTGCAAGATGAAGATCATTATTACCAAAAATCACCTTATTAGATGCATGACAGATGATGACTTCTTCAAACAAATCAAGGCAAAAGAAACTGACACAGGAGGGAAAGAATCCTCAAGGCTTTTTGCATTATTACAGGTAGTATCTGCTCAGTCTTAGAAAACTAGACCAACTACTAAAAACATTTACAAGTTAAAACTACAGAGCACTCTGTGAATGGAAAAGAGAACAAAATTAAAGATAACCCACTCTGGTGATTTAGATTAAGGAAAATTCCCTACTATACACCGACTAAATTTAATTAAGAATTCCAGGATTACACACAAAGGGTAAAATCTTAACCCCACTGAGACAGAAACAAAACCCCTATTTGACTTCAACTTTGACTTCAGAACTAAGATCCATCATAAAGTCTCATCATTGCTGAGTGTAATCTGTCATAAATATACTGGAATAAATAATTCACAGACAAACGAATATAAACATCTCCATAAATAATGAAATCCATACACAGCCCATATGTTTCTAAGCCAAAGAGCAGTCATAATTTAAGAACAAAGGTTAGTTATCAGCAAGTAGCAAGTTTTAACCCACCAATAACAGTATTATTTTATTTACATATCAGATGAAGGCAATTGTTTCTCCAACTCCTAAACATTTGCACATTTTTAGAAAACAGTAAAAGTAAATGAAGCGATAACTTCAAGCAACCTTTTAACTGCTCTGTTTTGACAACAGCTGTGGATGCACTCTTTGCTCTTGCCATGACAGGATAATATGGACAGAGATTTCCAAAAGCAAAGCACTCCCTACAGCAGAGGCAAGTTACTGATAGCAGAGAAATGCACTACATGTGATAGCCAGCCACCTTTAAATTATACAAATTATTTCCCTTAAAACATTTATTCACATGAAAATACAACTACTGCTACAGACCATAAGGAAGAACTCAAACTGATTTTTACATGCATTTTGCACAAATCAAAATCCTTAAAGAAGAACTCGACTTTTCTTTACATGTATGTTGCACAAATCAAAACATTAATTTTCTGAGAAAGTAATTACAAGGAGCTTGTTTGTATATTCTGTATCTCAGAATCTCCTGTTCTAAACATTAAACAGAAGTGGATTTTCCATTTTAAAATTACTAGAAACCACTCTTGAAGTAAAACTACTCACTTTTCTAATGCAGTTAAAAACAAAGTTTGAAAAGAGTGCAAACTAAATAAACAATGCTGACTATATAAGCTCTCTTCTGCAAATCAGCAATTTTTTCAGAATTAAATTTTCTCAAATACACCCAAATAACTGCTGTTGAAATAATCTATGTGCAAAATACAGTTTTCTTTAAACAGAATATGTTTCTCAGTAAAACATGAAATTCTTAGTAGCCTCCCAAATCACAATGTTTGAAACTCAAATACATTAGCAAAATTCTGGGTGACCCTTTTACGTACTGGCACAAGACTTCCATAAACAAAACCCCAGTGTGAAATCCCAATGAAAACCAAAAGGGAAACTAGGAAATTTGCAGAAGTTTATTATTTGATTAAACTTAAGCCAATGAAGTCGTTTATGATGTCTTTCTCCTTTCCCACGCTGTGACTTTCCCAGTTTGGCTGCCACAAGTGCAGTTAACCTGATGTCCCGTTTTGGTACCCAACCCACTGCTGGCTGAGGATGCTGCTGAGGTGAGGTTCTTCCTTACTACCTTGACCTGACTCTGGCTCCATCCATCCATCCATCCCTGCATCCCATACCTCTGAGTGCACCCTACAGGCTGGCACCCTTCTCAGGGAAGCAAGGTGCTGGAGAAGACAGCCCACCTCCTACAGATAGGGTCAATCCCAACGAGCCTCCCCGCACCACTCCTCCATGTGATCTGTGTTTAGAAGCTTATGGGAAAGAGGAAAAACAAACACACATGCAGATTAAATATTAAAATAAGGCAAGCCTATAACCGTCCTTGGACAAACACAGGCAGCAGCAGCGAGCCCTCTCCGCTGTGTACCACATTAGCACGGCTGGGTTCCCCGCACTATCCTTTTGTTTACAGGATGGGAAGGACGGCAGTCGTTTCCCCCTCCTTATCTCCCGCCCGCCGCTCCCATTCCCGCGTGCCGCCTGCCGCTATCCGCGCCGGGTTTTCCCGGCAGCCGGTGCCCGCCCCCCGCCCCCCCCAGGGTCAGCAGTTTGGGGAATGCTGTGGAAACAGCCCTTTCCCAACACCGGGCTTCAGCTGCAATCGGGGCTGTAGGTGGTTCAAGACAAGCTCCTCGTTTCTGCGAAAAATCCGTTTGCAAAGCAAAGGGGCGTGATGGTCTGCTGGCGCCCGGGACCGCCATCCATCCCAAGGCCGGGCAAGGAGAGCGGGGGCCGCAGCATCCGCACCGGGCTCGGGCAAGCCACAAGGATCCTGAAAGCGACCCCAGCAAAACTAAAAGCAAGACACAAACAAGGCTCTGCCCTCAACCCTTCCAGTCATTCAGAATAAGCCTTCATCTTTTCAAACTCTGACATTGCATTCAACAATCCTCTCGTCTTAATTAGGTTCAAAGCTTGCTCTGCAAACGGTGGATCTCTCATCTTTTCCATCTTCCTGTACTTCCTATCAAAAGAGAAAATATTTTCTTCTTCAAAATCAACTAGCTACTAAGGAAACACAAAGAAAAAAAAAACTTGCAAGTTTACAAGCTTCTTCTTAAAAGCTTCTGCTGCTCACTTGTGATCGATGGACTATGAACAGAGAAGCAATACAATACACCTATTCTCCTCCAAGCAAATACTACATGGCTTATCATTTCACCCAGATATAGCCATAAACATGGATTAAAACTATCTATGCATAAGGGTTTGACTACCATGTCTTGCATAAATCCAGGAGAATCCTTAGAAGTATCTCATTAACTTTTCCTCCTTTGAAAGACTGGCTGGTCTGTGCCCTCCTCAACCAGCTCCAGTTGTGTACAAACCCTCACTCACTGAGAGAAAGTGGAGTACTATTCTGGGGAAGGAAGGGAATTTGTTTCTTTCCTTCTTTTCTCAGCACCTAATTAAAGTAATAGCTATATGCTAAAAATTGAAATTCTCTCTCACACTAAATTCCAGATTTCTTCAGTTTGACACCAAACATTTGCAATCCATGAGCCATCAACTGGAACACTGTTACACACCAACACAGGCTGGGCCCTTAAGTGAAATATGGGATACAACAGCTCAAGCATACAGTGACTTCTGCAAAGAATTTCCATTCTTTAAATTCACATTCCATGCTCACTATGACTTGCTGCTAAACTTTTGCAAGACAAAGTATTTCAAAACCATGATATTAAATTTATCTTTCTCAACTTGATGTTACAGACCTTCTCAGCTAGAGAGACAAGTTTCTGTAATCTGATGTCCTCAGTCAAACAATCCTGTTTTTAACTCAATCATTTTACGTTTTTAAATAGTATTTAAAAGTTGCATTAACATAAACTATTTAGGTCACTTTTTCTAAACACTTTTCCAGAATCTTAAGAAAACTCTGAATACAGCCCAAACATAGAAACTGTGTAAACAGCAGCTTCTCATGGGATACCCAGAAGTAAAAATACGTAATAGTGGCACAGTAGTATTGAAACATGAATAAATATTCCAAAATTAAACTTTTTTCCTCATACAAAGGGCCACCAAGTTCCTCCAGGACTACTTATTACAGGCCATGTAAAAAGGGATAAAAGTGATCTTTAAGGAAGCCAAACAACACACAACTTTGTGATGGTAAACACAAACACGCACAGCAGAAACTGTCAGACATAGCTACTCACCTTTTACAGCACTGGCTTCTTTCAGGTTGTGAGACAGAAAGTCTATGCTGGCATAGGTGCTCATCTCTACTCCATTGATGCCCCCATTCAGGAGGTGCCTAGCTTTCAACCTGGATTTGTCACAGTTTGCCAGGGACCCATCCACCACATCAATGGCGATGTAGTTGAGGCCATTCTGGAAGCCAGCCGACGTCTCCCGGCACATGGGACTGCTACCCTGCTCCTCCTCCAGGCCTTCGCTTTTCCTGAGGGACACGTTCTCCACCGAGGCCGAGTTGTGTCTTTTGGGGTTGTGTGCGAAGGAGGGGGACACTGGGGTCACAGTGGTGGTGGAGGAGAAAGTTTCTGAGCTGTGCCTCCTCCGCCCCTGGGGATCTGCCCGGATTACTTTGGCCCCCCGATTCGGGTCTGGGTGAGGGCTGGAGAGAATGAAAGCCTCCACCCCAGAGAGGGTGAGCCTCTTCACGCCAGACGTGGGGCTGGTGACCCGGGCACTTTCTGGTTTCTGAACGATGGGTTGAGGTGGGGTAGTGGCCATGCCAAAAGTCATCTCGGTGTAATCGCCACCATCCGATGGGCTGGACGAACAAGCCACCTCCACAGCCGCCTTCAGGTAGCGCCCATTGGGCTGGCTGGTGCTGGAGGAAGAACCGGGAGAGAGAGCTTCCAAGGAGCCAACTGACACCGTGCCCGACTGGGAGGGTGACTGTGACCCGAAGTCAATGTTCATGTAGTCAGAAAGAGGGGAGCGCCTCTGTCCCGTGCCTGAGCCCAGGGAGGAGGCTGGGCTGTCAGCAGGCAGCGAGGGGGGAGAATAGACGGCAGCATCCCCGAAGTCAATGTTGATGTATTCACCGGGGCTCTTGGGCTCCGGCGGCAGAGGGTGCTCGTTCATGCTGGGCAGCACCGTCCGCAGGGTCTCCAAGGAGAGGCGGCTGGGCCGGGCCACCCGCTGGCACCGCTGGCTGAGGAAGCTCTCGGTCCGGCTGTGCCGCAGGGGTGAAGGCACCGAGTGGCTGGAGGGGGCGAAGGTGCCTGCAGGCAACTGGCTCGCTCCACACACCGCCTCCTCCGGGATCATCCTCCCCGGGGAGTTCATGAACACGTACTGGTCGCTGTCCTTTGCCAAGCCCTGGCTCTTGTATGAGCGGGGTAAGGAGCTGTAGGAATAGCAGCTGGGCTTTGGGGGCTCACTGGACCCATGCCCTGAAGGGGCAAAAAAGAAGTCTGGGGGGGTGAGGGAAGGAGCTTGGGGACCATTCTGGGGGTCCCGAGGGGACATATTGATATAGTCGCCGTTACTCAGCCTTCCATCTGAGCTCTCCACAGACAACTTGGAGCCGCACCACATCCGCATGTACCCGCTATCGTCAGGAGAGCTCTCCCCAGGCGAACTGGTCTTGTAACTGCTCCCATTTCCCGGGGACCCGCTACCCACCCCTGCCCGGGGCTGCAGGATCTGCTTGGGGGCGGACACGCTGGTGGGGCTCATGGGCATGTAATCATCGCTGCCCCGGCTTCCCTGCCCTAAGGACGCAGCCACACCGGGGGTCATGGGCATGTAGCCGTCATCATCTCCTCCTCCTCCCCCCACTGCCGGCGGGCCTAGATTGGTGCTGCTGCTGCCGGAGCTGCGGTGAGAGCCGATCTCGATGTCCCCGTAGTCCTCGGGGTAGGGGGTGTAGGTCACTTTGGGGGAAGCCCCGGCTTGGCAAGAGGAGAAGAGGCGGCCGGCGCTGCCGGCGAAGGTGGCGCGCATCAGCGTGTACTCGTCGAGGGAGGCGGAGGAAACCTGCGGCGCGGCGGGCCGCTGCCGGCACGGCGTGGTCAGGGAGTAGGTCCGCTTCCGATGGCACCTGTCGCTGCCAGAGTCGGGGCAGGGCCGGTAGCAGAGGCGGCCACTCGGGGGCCGCTCCATCGCCATGTATCCGTAGAGATCGGTGCCGCCCCCCGAGTCCCGCACTGGGGGGGTTTCCGCCACCGACTCGGGGGTGTTGCTGCGGTTGCTGGCAGTGGAGGAGGAGGAGAAGGGCCGGAGGTCGCCGCCTGGGCTGGAGCCGTACTCGTCGAAGGACATGAAGCCGGCGTCGCTGGGGGAGCCGGACACGGAGGCGCTGCCGCTGGACGGGCGCTGCGGGTGATGCGGGTGGGCAGGCTCGGAGCCGAGGCCGCTGCTGGAGGAGAGGCTGATGGGGCTGGTGGCGGAGGGGGGCGAGTGGGAGGCGGGCATGGACATGGAACGGCTGCTCTGCAGCCCGCCGCCGCCGGCCAGTACCGGGAGCAGCTTCCCCGCTTGCCGCCCTCCGCCGCCGCTGAGCGTGTGCGAGCGGCTCAGGGGGGTCCGCACGGGGCCCGGGCTCATGGGGCTGCCGGCCGCAGAGCCCACCCGGCAGCCGTCGCCCTCGCTGGCCGTTCTCACTCGGCACGGCGTGCACTTGCTGCCGGCGCCGGCAGCCAGGCTGTCGGTGCGGGAACGGCGGAGCAGGCCGGTCTGGCTGGGAGGCAGGTTGACCAGGTGATGGTGCCGGCGACCGGGCACGGTGATGGGGTGGGTGGCGGAGGCACCGCTGCCGCCGGGCCCGCCGGCCCCCCCGGAGGAAGAGGAGGAGGAGGACTGGCTCTTGCTGCGGGGCCGGAACTCGGACAGCTCCTTCAGCGCCTTCATGGCCTCCAGGATGGTCTCGTGAATGTTCTGGGCCACCACCGAGTCGTCCGCTTGCATCCAGAGCTCGCCGGGGCCGGTGGCGGCCGAGCGCCCCACCTCGATGAAGAAGAAGCTGTCGGAGTGGCCGCAGCGGCGGATGTTCATCAGCTGCAGCGTGACCGAAGGCAGCTCGCAGTTGAGGCGCACGAACCCAATGGTGCGGGCCGAGAGGCAGAGCCGGTGGACGCCGGTGAGGTTTTTACTCTGCCCCAAGCCCTTGGGCTTCAGCGTCACCTGCCAAACCTCTCGGTAGGCAGCGGTAGCCGGCGCGATCAGCCCGTAGTTAAGGTCTTCGCCGGCGGCGGCCAGGGAGGCGGCGGCCGCGCCGCAGGAGGCGGAGAAGGGGGAGGCGAGGTGGCGATAGGGGGACCCCTGGCAGGCCGCCTTGCCCTCGTTGAGCAGGTCGGTGAGAGCCCTGTACCAGCCTTCCTGCTCCTGCTCGTTCTCGGCCGCCACAGCGAAGTACTCGTCCTTGGTGTAGAGGGCGATGAGGTACTTGTGCTTGGCGTCCGCCCGCTTGTTGATGTTGAGGCAGGAGTCCAAGGCGATCACCCGCTTGGGCGCCCCGGACTTGTTCCTCCATTTCTTCTCGCTCTCGTAGTACTCCAGCCGGGCGCCCCCCGCCTCCTCCCCGCCGCCGCCCGGGCCGCGGAGCACGAAGAAGCGCTTGTGGCCGTGTTTCTGCTTGCGCAGGTACCCGCACTTCCTGACGCCCTGGTTGTTGTTGTTGTTGTTGTTGAGGTTGGGGCCGGGCGGGGAGCTCAGGGGGGGCAGCAGCCCCAGCACAGCGGGGCTCGCCATCCCCAGCCCCGCGGCGGGAACGCCGCCCGGCTCCTCTGGCTGCTGTCGCCGACGCTGAGCGAATCCGGAGCCCGAGCGCCGCGGGGGGAAAGGAGGAGAAAAAAAAAAAAAAAAAAAAGGGATGAAGGAAAGCAGGTAAAATAAAGTTATTCCTTCGTAGAAGAGCGCGGTGCCCGGAGCCGCAGCAGGATCCTCCGCTGTCACCCCTATGCAGCGGGTGCTGCCGGCGGCCGCCCGGCGTCCTCCCCGGCTCGAGTACCGGCGACGCTGCTGAGGTTCCCCAACCGCCGCTGCTGCTGCTGCTGCCGGCGCCGGCGGGAGTTTCGCCGTAAGTAACACATCGCGCACCGAGTGCCCCAACTAAAGAGCAAAACAACACGTGACCGCCGCCTCACCGAGGCGCTCACACACCGAGACGGGGCGGGCCCGCCGCCGCCGGCACCGCCCCGCATTGGCCGCCGGGCAGCGCGAAGGACGGCCGCGGCCCTCAATGGGCCGGCGGGGCGGGCTCTCGGCAGCGAGGCGGCGCGACGCCGTTGGACGGCGGAGCCTCGCCCCCCACCTCCTTCCCGCCCCTCCGCCTTCCCGCCCACAGCCTCCGGCCCCCCTCGGGCGCAGCGCAGCCCGCCGCTGCCCTCCGCTCACACAGCGCGGAACGTGCCGGGGGCGCGGGCACGGCGGGGAGTACTCGGCGCGTCCGGCGGGCCCCGGTGCTGCCCCTCGCCGTCCCTCGGGGCACGGCGGGTCGCCGGCGGAGCTCGCCCAGGCCATATCAGGTGCTGCGGAGCCGCCGGGCGGAGCTTCCGGCCGTGCGCGAGCGCCGGGCGCCCCCCGCGCGCCCCCGCACACACGCGCGAGTGCGTCAGCCCTGCCCGCACACGCGCGGCGGCTCCGCGCGCTCCTCCGCGCGCTGTGTCACCGCGTTGCCCACGCCGCCCCCGCCCCGCAGGGGCTGCCGCTGCTGTCCGTGCTCGTTAAACGGCGCTAATTCATCCGGCCGCTCGGCTTTAGTGGGGAATGGGGGCGGCGTCCGCATTTCCTCTGCAAACGACCCGGCCCCGCTGGGGGATCGCGGGGATTACGGAACAAGCGGCGGCGAGGGCAGAGCGGCCCCAGAGGCCCCCGCCGCCCGCTCCTTCACCGGGGGCTCCGCGGGGCGGGGAACGGCGGAGGCGGGGGTGCGAGGTGCCGCACTTGTTTACAGGGGAGCCGCACGCTCGTCAGCGGGCGGGCCGCGCCCGGGATCAATGGAACAGGATCTGTTTCCAAAATGTGGGATGTCCCTACAGATTAGTCATTTAGCTATTTTTTTGGGAGGGAGTTGT
>JAOTQP010000001.1:24097302-24110041 GCA_026413545.1 Cichladusa arquata
AAGAAAGAAAGAGAAAGAAAGAAAGAAAGAAAGAAAGAAAGAAAGAAAGAAAGAAAGAAAGAAAGAAAGAAAGAAAGTAAGTTTGTTATATAATCATAAGGAAAAGAAGCAGCTGAGCTCAGAATCTTCAAGATACAAAAATTATTTTAAACCATTAATTTTCTATACCAGCTTTGGAGTTGAGCACTGAAGTGCTTCAAGGTACAAGACCTCAGTCCCCCTTATGTAAAACAACTTTTAGATGAAGTCTGCTGAAGAGCCTTTCATCATGGTTACCCTTCTTTCCCATTCTACCATTTCCATCTTAGACACATGCATGTCTAACAGGGCAACATTGTGTGGCCTAACAAGTAGAAGGTAAGTTAATTGTAACAGCAGATACAGGATGAAAAAAAAAAAAGGATAGAATAAATATTCTGACTTATTTTATTATACCTTCAGTTTTGGATTGAGTTGTTACAAATCATCCAACTCTAACTACACAAATATTTTAAAAACTGTAGAGATTCTCAGTGTTTTATATCTTTAGTGACAGCAGAATCCTAGTTATTTAACAGATTACTTTATACTGATCCACAGGTATTAAAAAAGAAATCTTCAGGCAAGCACAGTTCCCTATTTTGGCAAAGATATTGTGCAATTAAGGAAAGAGCTACATTTTATTATTTTTTGCACAGAGGCCATTTCTTTGGTAATGACTACCTGTTCCTTTTTATCTTTCTCATCCATGCTACATTGGAGCAACCACAGCCACAGGTGCCTACAGTAGATGAACACCTGTCCAATCTACACAAAAAGGAAAGGAAATCAAGGGGTAGAATGTTTACGAATTCTCTGTACACAACAAAGTGATAAAATTATGGAGAAATGGAAAAAAAAGGTAAATTTAGCATGATTACGAAGAGAGTAGATAAACAGCTTTTCCTTTAGAAACAGCTTTTGCAGGAGACAGACAGCAGATAAATCTGTTCTTTTTTCAAAGATAAAATCATTTGCTAATAGTGTGTCTACTGAGGTAGCAATTTACAGGTACAGGTTTGTTCTTTGACATTCCACATTGCAAAGCAGCAAATGAAATGTGATAGTGTGGGACCCTATAAACTTATTCATCTGCCCAAAGGGTTAGTGTGTTTCTGCAGTTCCAAAGAATATTTATTTTCTGCTGCTTTCTTGCCCTAGTTAACTTATACTTTCTGAAATTTTTTTCCTAACCTTGCTTGATAATATTAAAAGCTTTGCAGAATTCAGTAAAATCCCTGTTGTGTGATATATTAAAAACCTTCATATATACAAATTTCCCTACTTTTACCCCAAGAGGGCAGGCATTTTGTTCACAAATCTGCACTCATTTCACAACTTAATTGTGAGCATCACTGACTGTAGTATTTCTGATCAGATGGAGGAGTTTGCCATCACTACTTTATTTACTTCTCAAAATTTCTCAGTGTTTCTCTTTACTTTGCTGTGAAAGAACCTATAGAGATTATCTCTACACAGAAAATAATTTTCATGAGGCAGATTTCTCCAATCAAGCATCCAGCTTTTGAGTATTATTAATGCACAATTTAAACTCACCCCATTTGGTTGAGAATAAATGAGCTTTTCTTTCCTTAAGCATCGTTTGAAAGTCTCCAAAAACAGGGAAAGCATGGGTATGTGGGTAAGCTAAGTCTTTTGAACAGACAAGAATAATCATACCATTATTGTTTTCTATATTTGCCCTTAATGAAAAAAAAAAAAAGCATTAAATAGTCTAGCATTTCTAAAAATTTAAGTTTCTTGGACCTACTCATCATGTCATTTTAGTATTAGTAAGTTTCCTATAGTGATCATCTGTGATATCATAGGAAAATGTTACCTTCTGTTAGGTACAACATGAAGTGAGAACAAGCTTATCTGTCACATTAATGGTAGAATCATAGAACTACCTAATGACCTAAACAAAATTAACTAATTTTAAATACTTAAACTCATCAATAAATTCCTGTGTATTGCCAACTCATATATGCCAACCAGATTTTTAGTTGTTGCATGCAACCCATTCACAATAAACCTGACCATTTTTTCTGTGGACTTCTCTCTGCAGAAATGGTTACCAAATGAGAATAGTGACTCTACAGATGAAAATAGATGAGTATATTTCACTAAGCCAAGATAAACTCTTTTTGACATGTTCTTTTTTTACGGTTGTGGGACAATTTCTCCATTTAAGGCTCTTGAAAGTTAATATTCCCAAATCTTTTGAGATTGCTGGCTGTCTGTGTTCTGCATCACTACTGAGCCTCACCATTTCATAAATTAATTCTTAGTCAGTTCCTTTCTCAGCTTCAGCTGTGCACATGTCCCTGTCCCTAAGGTATGCAAATAGCCCCAGGAACCTCTCAGTGGTCCTCAGTGCTTCTTGCCTGATGATCAATAGTCCCTTAAAAACAGAGCTCACTTTGAAAGCTGTGAGGAAATGAGAGAAATCATAGAAACTACTACTACTGCTTTCTGTACTGGAGTATTCACAGTGAGCAAGCATGGAAAAAAACAGAAGGGTAAGGCAATAAACCGTGGAATCTCCCAAGAATGCAAAGCAGCAGTGTTGTAACAGCTGTGTAGGCATAGCAATTCCAGAGCACTGTGTGTAGACATGATTATTCCAAACGTGAATTGCATCACCGAGGATAATGAAACACCCTGGACATACTGCTCCCTGTTTCAGAGACTTGTCATAGATACATAGATGTCCACAGCAAATTTCAGTTGAGTGTAGAATTTAGGTCTCTTTTATAAGCTTTGTGCTGTGTGGAGAGTTAACTGCTGGAATGCTTTTGAAGTAACATGACAGCAGATTACAAAGACTAGTTCTTTGCTGCTAAAAAAAACTACAGTGTTTTTCCACAAAAATCACTTGGATATATCAGATATACCAAACTGGAAACACAGCCAAGTGCTGGATACTTTACCACAAAGTTACTTTAGCAAGGTCTGCCCTGTCGTCTTAGGCTGGGTCTGACCTTGGAAAATTCCCCTCAGTCCAAAATTGAAGTGCCTTATCTTGACTATGTTCTTAGGACAGAGAGCTGACACATGTTGGTTTCTCTAAGGTAAAAAAATATAATTAGTTAATCTTTTCAGCAGTAAAGTCCAGATCAATGCAGTCATCTTCAACATGTATCTCTGCAAAACCAATGTGTTACCTATGTGTTATATGTTGTCAGGTGTTAAATATGTTCTTCAGTGTGCTCACTATTGCATTAAAACTTGATTAGCAGCCATGGTATGGATACAAAAAATGTCTGTCTGGTGGTGTCTTTATGCACCACCAGACTAGTTTTAGTAAGATAGATGTGAGTTTAAACAGACAAAGAGGTTGATATAACAGGTAGCCTTGGTAGCCATACAAAAGGGCAGCAAGGTGCTTTGTCTTGCATCCTTTCTATACCAGTGAAACACCAAGGTGAAACCCACTTATGTTACACAGAAGTGGCACAGCCTGTTTGACACTTTTGCACTGGTGCATTTACACAGATAAAGCACTTTTGTTGCACTTACAGGATGCCCCTGTCTTAAGAGAGCTTTCTGGGAAGGCTATTCTGACAAACCTTTCCTGACATGGATTTGTCTCTTTTGTATGAGAGCAAACTTTCAAGTGTACATTTTTATGATAAAGTAAGCATGATTTTTCTCATTTATTTTGAATCCAATAATGACAGGTTGAAAATTAAAAATGCCCTCCTATACTAAGAAGGTGCATATCAGGGACAGGAACTACAATAAATATGCTGGCTTCAAAGCTAATTAAATTTACCTTAGTGTATCTTTTCCCCCAGAGACAAATCCACGGGTGCCAGCTCCATCAGTCATTGCCTCACTCACCTCCCTGACCTATCTTTAAAACTAGGAAAAAGAGCTGATCAGCTCCTCTCCATTTCAATTTTGTGCTTCCCAGCTTGAAGATCTTTTTATGTCCTAGCTTCTGGCATGATGCCTTCCAGTCTCTGGTCAGATTCAGCAGTGGCAGCTGCTAGCAGAAAATCCTCCTATTGAAGAGATGACCTTATGTGCTCCAAACACTGCTTTCTCATTCTGACTAAGTCACTTCTCCCTGTTCAACATGCCTGCACTAACACCATGATGCAGATAGATAGGTTGCAGGTGTTCTGGAGCAAAAGCTGTTATTTAAAGGTAAGAGATTCTGCATTTTAAATTTGAAGTGATGGTGAGACAGTCTTTTTTACTAAAAGAAATCAACAGAATTTCACACACAGCATCCAAATTTTATTTTGAAATCAATGCCACAGTATCCAACCTGACTTCCTTCTTAAAGATCTGCTGTAAAATCCTGTAATGCCTTGTGAATAATGTTAGTGATTCACTCCCATGCAAATCTCTTATTTTCCAATGCAAATATTGCATAAGGGGGGGAACAGTGCTCTTAAAAGCAAACAAGACATAAACCCATTTCATTCAGATTATGATTGTGTCATAAATAAGGCTCTGTATCCACTCGGTTCAAATCGGCCTCCTTAAGCAGGCTTGCACTCGTTAAATCCTGTCTGTGACCTCAGGCAGCCTGTTCTAAATGCAAGACTCTTGCATGTGTGAAGAGAGGAGCTTGAAAAATAACACTGAACTGAGCTAAGGGGAGATCTATTTGGATTCATCACATCTATGGCTGGACTGCCTTTGTAAATAACACGTATTTACATATGTTTTAAGAACGGTCGGGTTTGCATATGGAAAAGACAGTCACAAGAATATTAAAAATTCATTCAGGTGTAGGTGACCCACAGCCATAAAAATACCCTGGGTGCTTGTCCCTCATATTTTACAGAAAATATAGTCAGTGCATGCCTACTAAAATTGCTACATTTTTTTCTATCCGTTTTTTTCCCCTGCACCATTCTTTTTTTGTTTTCTGCTCATCATACTGGCTTGAGTAATGAGTAGATTTGATGTATACAGTTCACTGCATGAATGTATATCTGAAATTACTATCATTACTGAGGGACAAGCCAGGAGCTTTAGGAACTTTCCAGCAGTACAAGGTATGGTAAAGTAAAAAAGGTTGCATACAGGCGAGTGATTACTTTTAAACAATTTTTTTGGTCATGCTTTTCCTCACTAAAGCATACTTGTCAGGTAACAGTTTTTCTAGATGTTAACCTGAATTTAATCCTGCTTGAAATTGTATAGTTCTATTAGCCATTTAATTTTAAAATGTAGGGATTTTTCCTACTTTGGGCTTGGTTTAGGGCCCCCAATAAAGTGCTGGAAATCTCTTGTGGTTGTGCTGACACAATTAAGGGACTTGACTCATGCTCACACAGGATTCTGACTCAGGAGCTAGAATGGCTTATGCTGGTGTGGCTGTAATATTTCCTGCTCACAGTCATCTATTTTGGGCTACCTTTCTCCCTTCTTTTTTGAGTTTACTCACTCCACTGCAAGATGGGCTAGGCTCTTTGGGAAGCAGCCATAACCCCAAAGATTTTAGGCTTGTCAAAATAAACCATCACTGATACGTGCTTCTTTAATTTACAGCCATTAGCAGCTTCATTCATTACTACCATCTATAGATGGTTAACACAACTATCATTGTTGTGTTGTGTTGTGTTGTGTTGTGTTGTGTTGTGTTGTGTTGTGTTGTGTTAACCAAGCCAGTTTTACCCAAGAAAGATTAAAGGGGATAATGAGGGAAAAGAGGGAGGTGTCTGTCCTGAGAGGATACTGAGAATCTAGGGTATTAAAACATTACCAGAGTGCTGCTGTTTCCAAACAGTCCCTTATAAACAGTGTCAGGACCTGAACACGTGTTCAGCCTGAAAATCACCTCCCAGCTAGGAGCCAGGTGGATCAAATACAAGCCCATGTTGGTCCAAAATCTGACAGTTTATGTTCACCTCTATGAAAAGTTTATGCTGAGCTCACTGACTGCTGTAAAGTGGCTGAGGATCACTCACTGTTATGTATGGCTGTTTGCCTGAGACACTTGTAACCTTGGTCAGGGAGAAAAGGGGGGTAGAGAAGCAGATAGCTGCAGGTGACAATCTCTTTAGATGCTAGGGTTCACTTGTCATCTTTCTAAATTTTCAATAGCAAGAACAGGATCAAATGGACATCATGTGACTGTGTAGAGTCCTAACTCACACTGCACAGTTAGTGTGGAAAATCCACCCTCTGCTTTCAATGAAGAGTGGAACTTGTATGTAGAACATAGTCATACTGATGAAAATAAACCAGTTTGAATTATCTTTGCCTAAAGGCTGAGACCCAGTGAAAAACATTTTTTTTTTTGCTGAATTTAGTAAATATACATTTTGGTTCTAAGTTCTTAGACAAGTCAGAATGGATTTCTACAGTCTAGAATTAAGAGTAAATTGGCAACTCAAGTAACACTTCGTATTGGAAAGGGTAATATATGAACAGGACGGATTAAATTGACAGGGAAGATGAACTATATGACAGCCACTAGAACATCTTAATGATAACTTTGTTCTGTGTCTTATTTTTCATCAATTTACTAGGAAATAGACTTTTTACAGGACTGTTCTTCTTATGAGGACATAGCAGCCTTCTCAGGAAGAGTCTGTAGAGCTACTGGCCCTGAAGAAGACAGAGGAGGCAAGAAAATAAATGTGATCACGGTCTGAAGGTGAGTTCTTTGTCCAGGTCACTGCACACACCATTTGCCACATGAAATGCCAGAGACCAAGCCTGAGGCTCTTTAATGCTAACTTAATCCTTAGAAAAGAGTTAAGAAAAAGGCTCTTTTCTTCATGAACAGCAGCCATCCAACTGCATAAGGATGCCTTAAAGTAGAGTGACACCATAAAACTTGTGTTGATTCATGCTGGAACAATTCAGCACGTAGTGCCCCTAGGATGTGCTGCACCTCTCTGGGGATGCCACCATGCCCAAAGTGAAACAAGTGTGTTTGCTTCCCAGCCACACCAGCCCACAGCCAGCACATTAGGTTCAGCTGGGATGGATGGCCATTTAAGCCAGTCTGCCAAGCTTGAGGCAGTGGCAGCTGAAGAGCAGACCTGGTGTCTATTCACTTAAGTTTACAAAGGGGTAACATTTTCTTCCAGAAGAGCAGAGCAGCCAGCAGGAGCTATAAACTATTCTAGGTTGTCCCAGCTGTGCTCTTTTTAAAGTGCAGCTTTTCTTTTTTTTGCTGCTATTCTGCATTTTCAGCTGATGCCACTTACCTTCCCCAGGTGATCCTGTGTGAACAGTTACTGCTGTTGCAGTTGGTGTGGTCATACCCAGCCAGAACATGGGTCTGGTGCTCTGCTCCCAGTGTCACCATAGCAATGAGCACCTGTGCATCTGAGACACAGCAGAAGGTATCTTAATGTCTTCTTCCCTAAGAGTCAGTTGGCCCTATGGCCATTACACAGTATGTTTTGATTGAGAAACACTAGGAAAACTAGGTTTTGGTAGGCCATCTATAATTACTGTGTTGCCTACATAGTGGCCACCTCTGAGCTCATGTATTTAAGGAGTTTTTTGCCTTCTTCAAGTTGGAGAGTGCTCTCACCCAGTTCCCTGGATAGGAACAACATATGTTTTTTTCTCTTCACATTTAGGAAAGGGGAAAGTTTTTAGCCAGATGTTGCTTAACAGAAATCAGAAACCTCCTTGAAAACTATCAGGTAGGTTTCAATTAATTTATTTATTTCAACTCAGTTTAATGGATTGGCAGCCTAGGAAGATAAACAAAAGACTCTTCTTGCAAGTGTTGTATCACCTGCTGGAGAAAGGCTCACCAATGCATCAAAACTCAACTCCTCACATGATTAGAGAAAGCCCTGTTACCACATCAGAGGCATAAGGTATCAGAAACAGTTTAATTCAGTTTGAAAAGTCTGGCCACTGATGGAGCTCATTCTCCTGCCTTGTCCATGGCCACATGTGCTGCTGTGCCTGTCATGCTGGCACACAGGTGACACAGATCAGTTTTTTGCTATCACTAAATGCTGATCTTGCCAAACATAAAGTTTCTGTTTCACCCAGATCAGAGGAGGAGACGTGAAAGCATTATCAGGAGAAAACCACCACTTCAGCAGTGCAGTCTTAGATCACCTCCCCTACACAACGACTGACTGGCGACTCCATGTTCAGAAACCTGATCTGCCTGTGGGTAAAATTCTTTTGAACACTTTTTAAGAAAAGACTTGGTGTAGTCAATTAGCTTTTTATAACATCTATACTTTATAATACAACAGTTATAGAACTTACAGAGTTTTCCAAAAGTTGCTAGAATTCTAAATATTCTAAGTTTTGGAGCATTTATTATATTTTTCCATGTTTTTCCAACTTTTTTTTTTTTTTTTGGTGATAGTTTTCCAAACACTATACCTTCTGTGAAGAAGGTGTGATTTAAGTCAGATGGGCCCATGATACTAATTTTTGGACTGCACATCAAAAGCAAAATGGCATCCAGGCTGACTTCTGTGCACGTGTGCTGGTTTTATGCTAATTGTCAGAAATTAGCTTATACAATTAACAATTAAACTACACTCAGATCTGGATGTTAAACTACTCAAATCAATATTGAGCTCCTAATTATACTGGTAATTCCTCTGTCTAGCATATCTGTTGCCAGGAGAGTATTCTTTAGCACTGACAGTTCAGAATGTCACGATAGGATTAGCCAAGTTAGGAGTTACGCTTATTGTTTTGGCTCTGAATAACTGTTATAAAGTTTAAAAACTTGTGAATTATTCAAAACAATGCTTTGTCCATCTTGCACCAAGTTCTCTCCTGAAAACCAGTGCTCATGTGTTGTAGCAGCTGTTGACATAGGTTTATTCTTACCCAATATGAGGCTGAATTTTTCATTGGTAAATCAGAGTGTGCCTGGATGGCTGATGGTATAATGGGGAATTACATTTCAAAATGACTTCAAAATTATTTCCTTTACACTTTTAATCATTTAATAACTAAGTACTTAAATCTTCAAGTGATCATTTGTATTTCATTGTCCTTCCTTTTCAGTACTAGGTAAGAAATAATTAGAAAGCCATCTTCTTTGTGGCTCTTTTAATTTTAAAATAATACCTATTATTATGTATGTAATCAGAAGTAGAGTGGCCTAATTTTAAATATCTAAAATTAAAATGAAATTATATCTCATAGATAAGATAAATTACTAAAAGGAATACTGTGACTTTTTTGCAAAAGAATTCCTTTAAATTACTCTAAAATAAAAAATCTATATTAATTTTGCCTTGTATTTTATTCTGTATCTTGTATTCAAAATTTATTTTATATCCTTAGGTTATTCTTGTCTTATTGACAGAAATGCTACAATGAAGTGTAGAAAAAAAGTCATAACTTTATTTGTGTGTCTCATAAATATATTCTAATATATAACTTAAATAAAAATATTTTTGACTGGCAAAGCTAGGAGTAGTTGTAATTTCGCATTTATGAAATGGAAACATTTTATTGTAAACATATTCTAGTTTCAAAATGAATGCAGAATGATTTTTGGTATAATTAGCACACACACTTGGAAAGGTTCAGATAAAATTAGAATTCAGTCAAGATGAAAAACTACTTAAAATGCACAAAAAGGGACCCACAATTAGAGACTGGAAGGAGGTTATGCACAATAGTGGGAATACATAATTCAAAATGTCACTCAGCACTCTACTTTGGAATAATATTAGTTGTACACTGATTCTCCTGTTTGGCAACTCAGAACGTACTTTGGCTCAAAACAGGAAAATAAAAGGTTCTTCACATAGTTCACATGCTTCACATTCAACGATGGTGAAAAATGGAACATTTTCTGGCTGGTTTGGGAGACATCCTTTTCAAATTAAATAAGGTTGCTGCCTTTCACCTGGTTATGACTCAAAAACATAATTCACCAAGGCACAGGATTCTGTGCTGATTTCTTAAAGTCCTCAACCTATCTGCCCTAACATTTTAGCTCATTAAGTAATGCAACTTAACATGGGCTAGTTTAAAATACAGGGAAAAAAAAACTAAAAAGCAGGGAGGAGAAAAAGCAGAGGAAGAAAGTTAAATGAACATATTATAGGCATTTTAAATGTTTTCAGGAGTCAAAAAACCCCACAGTTATTCTTACCTTGGAGTTTCATTCAGATATTTCCTCAAGGCTTTCAGAAAAGGAGTGTTGAGGAGAAAATAGCACAGGGTAGAATAGCAGGAAAATATAGCAGAAAGGACAGTATAAGTGGTTATAGAAAACTGGCAGATAGTGACAGAACTAGAGCAAATGTCAGCATAAAAGAAATCAGTATTAAGGCCCTGAAGCATGGAGAAAACTGTCTGCACACTAAACAAAACAGTTTACTTAGGTTTGATTTATAGATGTTGCATGATGAATTTCAGTTGCTGCATGAGACATTTCTCTTCAATCCAGACTTTGCCGGTAAATTAAAATACCTGATTTTCAAGCAACCCTTCAGAGAGAGAGCATTAGGTAACATATGATTGATGAGTATCTATAGTGTTATTTAAATTAATCTAATCTAATATACTCCCTAAGTCAAATACTCATTGAGTCCATTGCACTTTCAAAAGCTGAAAAAAAAAAAAAAGAATGGACCAAAACACATTTTTAAAGACAAGTTAAAACATAAAAAAAACCTTTAAAACATACAGCTCTCAGTTTTGCCTCATGTTTTCAAGCAGCAGCATGGTTACTTATTTTTGGGTGGTTGGTGATGTGTCTGACCGTGAACCTTTCTGGATGTTCTGAGACATTGAAAATTCCTCAAATCCTGACTCGTACCATCCAGCACTAACCTTTCAGAGCTCTTTAGTTTCTTGCGACCATTCCACATGAAATTGCAGTGCAGCCACTGATACTTGTTCAAGGAGCAGTTCTGGCCAGAGCTGGTCCTTCCTCAGTTTGTTCTTTGTGTCTTTTATCCATAATGACCCACAGAAGCAGCTCTGGGGTTTTGCCAGACTAGTTGCCCAGAAGAAGTTGTCTGTTTAGAGACTGAAGTTGCAGTGTGCATATGAGGACAGGGAAAAATGTAATAAATTAGCAAGGTAATGTAAATACATGTAGTTAATGGCTGAGAGAGGGATTGTACAGAAGCCCCTGTCTTCATTTTGGCACACCTGTGAGCAGATGAGAATACAGAGTGCCATGGCATGTTTTGGACATTTAACACATAAGACATACCTCACAGACCTTCAGAAAAATATGAAACAAATTCCATCATATAGCAAGACTGCCTGATGTGGTGAGGCCCCCTAGGACATGGGGAGATGTTCACTGCAGAACATACGGACTTCAGTGTATTTTACTTTATAGCTGCTTAGCATCACCTCTCTCTGAGATGCCATTTCTATGGCAGAACCAACTATGTGAGTATTCTTCATCTGCTGCAGTGCAAAGCCACTTAAACTAATTAAAGCCAGCTTTCCACTGGAGCAAATGAAGTGTCTTTATGTAGTCAGTTCTAACATAACTCTACGCCAACCTCCAATAAAACTTTTTAACTACTGAAAGAGGCAACTTTTTAAATCAGTCCATTGAAATTCTGTTCTGGTTACCCAGTCTACAAATAATCACTTCCTGCAGGTCACTGCAGAAGTCTAACACCAGCTATGTCTTAGCAATGGCTAAAAGTAGGGAATTTACCTTTTCAGCAATTCCACCTTTATTCTTAGTAATTCCTGAGACAGCATTTGGAAGCCACTTTGACTTTTATTTAGGTGGCTTCTAAGGCCATATTATCTCATTTGGTCAGCTCTTTGATTTATTGGTTTGTTTTCAATACTGATTATAGGATGCAGTAGGCCTCAGTGTAAGCATGTGGCAAAGTAGTTGCCTAGTTGGGGATACAAGAAATGAGAGTGTTTAGGAAATAAAGAAAATAAATGAAAAGACCAACATAAAACTGCTATTTTGAGTTGCTGTCAGAAAATAAAATGCAGAACTTCACCTACCATGAAAATTTTATGGAATGAATATTAATGTTATGAAGAGAAGTAGGGTGGATTTGAATTATGTATTTGACTTGTCCCTGGAGTGAAGAGGCTGACACAGACTTGTAACTGCATTATCTATGGCCAAATTTTAATTGAAGATGATTGATTGTTGAGCTTTCTGTTAATTAACCTCCAATTCTGCATTTTCCTACAGAATACCCTTTCAAAATAAGTTTTTAAATTTAACCATCAAAATACAGTCATGAATTTCACTTACAAAAGATACCTTGTCCTGGAAAAAGAAAAGAATGCATAACAAATAAAATACAACGGGATTTAAGCTCACAAAGGTTTTTTCATGAAAACCAAAAATTATTTAAATTATATAAATCTAAGCTAGTTACTCACCCTTTCAGAAGCCCAGTCCTCAGAAGCTCATAGGAACCTGGTCATTTTCATACAGAAGTAAGCCCTCACAGATCCATTTAAATAACAGAAAAATAAAAAAATAATTAAAAAAAAATTATCCCTGAAAACCTCTCCCCTCATTTAGTTGCAACCAACTATGTTTCCTTTGAGCTTTTATTTCAGCCCTTATTCTTGGATTTCAAATTAAGTACATATTCAATCACAAAATAAAATTTTATCATTGGCTCAGTATGATTTGCTAACAGGGTTGTGCACTTTGTGTGATTCTTCATCCTGGCATAACACAAAGGTCAGATTGGCAATATGTGTCTCAGCCCGAGGTGTCTCCTTAGCCCTGAGATCACCTCAGGAGGACATGCAGGTGGTCTGGAACCCAGCTCTTTCCGATGCC
>JAOTQP010000001.1:24110141-24136268 GCA_026413545.1 Cichladusa arquata
CCTGGGAGGCCTGGGCTGTGGCTACGGCAGAAGGGGCGGCTACATCTGCTAAGGACCCTCAGCACCACTCCTGACACGGAATTTCATGCTCTGGAAACAGCTCCTGCAACCAAAGCACCTTGGCTGATGGTTGCCCTGCTTGCACCTCACATGATCCCTTCCACTTATTTCTTTTGTCTTTTCAGTCTTCTGCCTCAATAAAGTACTGTTGCATCAAAGACTGAGATTACTCTGCTCCTTTTTGAATTCCAATGCTCTCACACCCTCACCCAGCACACTTCCAGGAATGAACATACCATTGAGGTGGATGGAAATGAGCACAAAACCTTTCTTAGCAAATAGGTCACCACCAGTAACCACCAAGATTCCTATGGGAAGCAGGGACTGGGGGGACACCTTCTAAAATATGACACAAGCCCATTCCCTGATACAGCAAAGGATTTGACCCAATTCTCTCTTGGGCATAAAACTGGAAGAGTCATTCCATGCCAACACATTCTTGACAAATTCTCTTCCCAGCAGGACTCTTGAATCCTCACCACAAGTAGAGCAACTGTCACTGCCCGAGGTGTCTCGTTAGACTTGAGATCACCTCAGGAGGACATAAAGGTGGTCTGGAACCCAGTTCTTTGCGATGCCTGCCGATGAGAGACTGCAGGAGGCTGTTCTTACAGGTTTTCATGGTTGTTTATTATTCCTTATCTCAGGAATTCTTTGCCCAGCTAACAGCCGTCTGTTCAGCCGGGCGTCCAGGGCAGAATCTGCCTGGCTGAGGCAGGACTTATCTTTTATAGTCTAAATTACCTACTAGGTATTTACAATTGACTCCCAATACACTTCAATCTTATAACATGGTCCAGCTTTGTTCCCATCCAATCGAAGGATGCCAAGGTGGCACTCCGACATGGATGGCGTGGAGAAGAAAGAGGAAGAAGCATACCACGCCCCAAGTCCTCCATCTTGACCACGAGCCCCTTTATATAAACATTCTAGAAATCTACTTATTCAACATTCTAACAGTCTAATTTACACTCTATTTGTTCTTGCACCTTGCATTTCTTCTCTTAATTTTGGTAGATTGTTCCAAGGATTTAAATTCAGCGCCTGAGACACCTGGGTCTCATTCAGGGGTCTTTGAGACCCTCGCCAGGGGGATTTTGAGACCCCCAGGGAAGCCAGGGGAACACCCTGGCCTCCCACAAATATGAATGATTAAAATAGTTTTCCAGGATAAGAAAGGATACTTGTTTCCTAATGCAAAATAGCTTCTTTCAAAATCTATCTATTCTTTCAGTTTTGTGTATAATGAAGGGACCTTCTGCATACAGTGACATGAAGAAAGGGAGGGATTACTCTCTAGTCAATACAGTGAAAACAAAAACAGCTGTTCTACATCTAATCAGGTGTCATGCCATCACTCTCCAGCTGCCCCACAAATAGCACCTTTGAAGCATCTTGTCAGTGACAATCTAATGCAAATTTCAGCACCTTTACTTCACAGTGCAAAACAGATCATGATTCACAGAAAACCAGAAGGAAAACAAGGCTGTTAAAATGATTTACCTGTTTTGAGATGGCATACTGCTCTGTTCAGATTGAGATTTAGGGAGGGATAAATCTAAACACTGAATACATCCCAGCTCTGGAGGACTAAGCCA
Source organism: Cichladusa arquata (assembly GCA_026413545.1). Classification (NCBI taxonomy): domain Eukaryota; kingdom Metazoa; phylum Chordata; class Aves; order Passeriformes; family Muscicapidae; genus Cichladusa; species Cichladusa arquata. The sequence continues at coordinate 24,111,800 of JAOTQP010000001.1, forward strand.
AATTGTTTCTCTGCACTCCATCAGTGTGGGTCCAGGAAAAGAGATAGACACCCCAGACAGTGATCACCTCATTTTAACCCTGGTGTCAGAGGTAGTGTGATGAATTGCTTCCTAAGGTACCTTTCCCTTTTCACTGACTACAGGGGAAGCACAGACTAGACATCTTATTTTATAAACTAAAATCAGATGAGATTAAACTCAACAAACTTCGTGGGAGGTGCAGAGAGAAGGATCAGGAAAACATGAACAGAGCACAATGAATGGATAGTTGTTCAATATTTCTTTTTAGACTCACCTCTCAATGTGTGCCCTATCTATTATTTACTACTCTCCATCCAAATGCAGCACTGAATAGAGAATCACTCATTTTCTCATGGGCTTTCCCATAGTACTCTCATTGTAGTGCTCTAGTTCTTCACAAATATTAATGAATTTATCTTCCTGACACCCTGGTGGGGTTGTTATTTTTTTTCTTGTGTGTCATGAGTGAAGGCACTGAAAAAAAAGAAAAAAGGTCCTCTAATGCTGTTTCCCCATGTAACATGCCCTTCAGCTGGATTTTTCAGACAACTTGGTGACTTCAGGGTTTCATAAAGTCAAAGTACAGTTCCTGTTCACTTCTGCAGCAATTATTTGCCACCTGAGTAGTCTCCAAGTGTTTTAACATGGATACCCAGAGAAAGATGAAAGGAAAGCAGGGCCACAAGTTTTAAGTTCTCTGCCATATTCATGACACACTTTCCAAGATCTGCAACCAGATTTGGACATTTTTCACCGTTCAGCTGTTCACTGTTCAGCTTTGACTCATTCCCTGTCTGAACGTTCTTCCTGTATTTCCCCTCCTGGCTGGGAGATCTGTACTTTTTTGTGCTGTGAACAGTTGCACTCAATGATCTTAAAGGCCTTTTCCAACCTTTATGATTCTGTAATTCCATGCTTCATATATCCTCAGACACAAGCAGTCACAATCCAAGCCACATCCCAGGCCCCTTGCCGATGTGAACAGGTGCTGTGCTGGGCTGGGGACAGCAAGGGCCATCAGCAAGTTAAATTAAAATGCCAATAAATCAAATGTGAGCATTGGACCCCGACCATCGACATGGCTGTCACTTCTTTCTCTGAAAGAAGAGGTGAACAGGGGTAATTATCTCTTGGGTGTCCAGGCCATGGCAGAGATCACAGGACAATGTGCACCATGGCATGGATACCCATCCTGCTGGAGGAGCTGTGCCTGGGCAGCAGGGAATTGGCATCTCAGTGCCACCTGGCTTCAGCAGCAGGAGCTGATCCTTGATCCTCTTATTTAGCACAAACACTCCTCCAGGGCCATGCAGTCCTGGCCACAAGACAGAATGCCCTGCAGAAGGGTGTGACTGTCCCCTTTCCACAGCTCTGCTCCATGGTGTCAGCCTTGGAATACGTGCATTGAAGAGCACAGTCACATTTTATGACAACTCTGGTGGTAGTGTTGTGGCTGAGATGGGCTAGAGGCACAAGACCAGCAGAGTTTGCAGGAGGAAATTCAATTTTTTATTAATTGTGGAATAATGAAGAATAAATTGTTAATCACCTGGCTCTAAATCATGCTTGTGTTTCAAAACCAGGGTGCAGTTCATTTGGTATTAAACAGCCCTAACCCCTGAAAAACAGAAAAAAAAAAAAAAAAAAAAAGCCTTTTATGTTTATGAAAGGATTGCTGCCAGAAAAATGTTTTTGCCAGTGCTGCGATCTGTCCAGACTGTGTGGCAGGGGTGCACCAACTGGATATGTTAAAGAGCAAGCTTTATTATTTCAGTGAATTCCAATTACTCTATCAAAATAAAACAGACTGTTCCTCTTAGGAGGAAATAAAAAAATGTTACAGGAAGAACTTAGAATGAAAATCATCAATATCATGGTCTTGATTTTAATTTAACCAAAGTTAAACCATGATAAGCACAAATAGTAAATTAAGAATAAACAATGTTTATAAAATCAACATAAGTCTTGACTTGTAACTTGATATAAAAATAAGAAGTGAATAGGATATTTAGTATTGCCAAGCTAGTAGATTTCTGAAGTTGAATATGGGATTAATCAGAGTCCATTAATCTTACTTTTCTGTCTGACCACATATAAAGAAATTTTACTTTTTCAGCCTCACTGATCATTTTTACCATTTACATTTCTTAATTCACACAAAACACTCATGTACTGCTACATTCCTGCTTTTAATAGGAATATTTTCAGTAAGAAACTATACAAAATATAGATTTGACATTGCACTGCTTCTGTCTTCACAAGCCCTTCTTTATCTTCGTATCCATTAGCTGACTGTTTGCAATATGGATTTATTTCAGTCTGCTTCTTACACCATCAAGGTCTTTAAATGAAGTTCTGCCCCTGTACATGAAAAGACTTCTTAATTTGCAGTTTAATATTATACGAAGATTAACAGGAGAAGGTTATTAAGAGTGCAAGGTTATTAACAGTGTGTATAATATTATTTGAAGGATAGCAGAATCCTATGGAATCCCATTTCAGTATAACTTTATTAGTGACAGAAGTATTCTGTGCTTTTTCTTACAAGGACCTACAATAAATTACTGCAAATCAGTATGCATTTTAATCTCCTTTTCAGCAAGCAGTTGACAATTTTGTGGTCTATTAGAGGCCGTGGTTGCTCAGAGTAAGTGTTGAGAAGTGAATGTACTTTACCATTGTCAAAGCTAATAATAGTATCACTATTATTTCAAAATACTTTCTTTCTGGTTTACTTAAAATCATTTCAGATACACTTGGAATTTTTTGAGTTTAAGCCTAGCATTCAGTACACTAATTTCCTAAACTCTGATGAGAGCCAGATCCCATAGTGTCTCACTTGAGCGTAATCTAGGAAGAACAGGGGAAGCACAGAAGTTATATCAGCTAATTTGGTTTGTAAGATTCTAGAGATGATCACTTCTGACTCTAAATGGGGCTTAGAATTAGATTTGTTAGCAGTTCTCAGCAGAATGTCTTTGCCCCCCGAGCTCAGTTGATATCAGGGATAGTTCAGGGGTGTGTTTTCCCCTGCCTTGCCTGGGAAACCCTCTCAACACTGCTCACAACACCTGCACTGATGGTTCCACCATCAAACCACATGGCAGGTGCAGACATCTTCAACTGCCTGGACTGTTTATAAAGAAATCATAAAGGTCTAAGCTCTTAATCAGCACCTGAGCTGAAAACACCAGAGACTCAGAGGAATCCACTAATGCATCAAGAGCATACACCCACACATACCAAACAAAACTCTTCTTGTCCAAGCCAAGGGAATATTTTCCCTGTAAAGTTTCAAAATCTCACAGTTGTTCTCAATTCTTATTCCTGTGAGACTTTCTCATAAATTTCTTGCAAAATCAACCTAGGTGCACAAAGATGAACTTTAAAAACACTTGTTCTAGTTCTGTACTAGAAAAATAAAAGAAGAATTTGCAGTTGAAGGATAGACGTATCATAATTTCATAACCAAAATATCCTCAACCCTAGGAACCTTGTTTTACCAGCACTTTCTTTGTTTAAATTCCCTGCTGCACCACATCCTGTGGGATGCTCATATAGATGAGCCCCTGGCTGCTATCAGTGCTTTTTAATCTTCATATTGTCCAGCCCTACTCAGATAAGGGCTGTAGTGCTATTTCAGACTTCATTTTCTCTGGTGACAAAACCAATTTAATAAATTTCAGTCCTTTCTCACCCCAGTTATTCGTTACTTCCTTTTACCACAATTTATCACCTCCTTAGTTGTGCCCGTGTTGCAGGACAATGTGTGTTCAGTGCATGCTCTGAATTAGATTAGTGAAATAATCTGGGTTGAAAAGACCCCTTTTTTTTTTTTCTTTCTGAAGCATTTTTCTTAGCTTAGAACAGTTTGTTGATTCTATTGAGTAAAATGTTATCAAACACTCCACTGGCAGAGCTGAGATAAATATCAGTAAGGGAATGGAAGCAAGCAGCTTGAGAGGAAAATATTGTCAGAAGGAAAATTGTTCATGTCCCTCCATCCTTAGAGACTGGAGAATGAGGAACGCCTGTTTTCTATGATATGGAAACCCTGCAGTGCAAGAAAGCCTTGAAAGCAAATTTAGTCATGACTATGACATCCACAAATATCAAGAGCTCTTAAAGTCTACCAAGTACTTTGGAATTTTTTATCCAGAACAGAAAGTTGTTACTTGTTTCCTAATTTTATTGTCTACCCTCTGCCTGGGTCCTGAATTTGCAGATCTGTAAGAGCTGACTTTGCAGTTCCCATTTGAAAAGCTATTTTTTTTTTTATTCAGAAGAAGGTTCTGCACCCTCATCACTCACAACACTTTTGTTACACGGCTTCTTTTTAGCTAAGAGTGTAAAGTCAGCTGACACAGAACAGACAAAGCCTTGAACACATGAAACATGACATTTGTGAAACACACAGAACTTCTGTGCACAGTGCAAAGCAGCAGCCGAAAAGCCCATGGCTGAAAGCCCAACGAGAAATGATAACCCTGGAGACACCTCTCTCACCTCTAGGCATAGGTAATAGGAATGGAGAGTATCCCTACCCCAGCTCAGAGGGTCACACAGGGCAGGGCTGTGGGGAGCTGTGCTCTGACAGCACCAGGGTAGGAGCTGGCAGTCCTGGGGGGCTGACAGGGCTCCTGGGCCCTGGGCAGGGCAAAAAGAAAGAATGAGTGAAAGTGAAGCCAGGGGAGCCCTGGGTATGGGCAGGGAAGGCAGCTTCCCTCTGCCCTTGGGGCCACAAAGGGCAAAGAGTCGGGTCAAGGAGTGATGGGGTGAGGGAGGATAAGGTCATGCAACGAATCTGCCAGAATGCATTCGCCATGGGTTAGGTGAGAAATTGCAATGAAAAATCCTAGCAGATTTCACAGTTTGCTGAATGCAATTTGTTCTGATATTGATATAGAAATAAAGCATACTCTATGCCTCCAAGCCACTGAAAAGCAATCATAAAATTACTGCAACCAATAAACTTACCACAATGGAAACAGAAATGTAAAATAAATTTTTAAGGCCTTCTGTTGCCTCCTGTGAGAGGAGGGTTGTCTGCTCTATTTTTATAAAAATCACAGAAAACATTTTAGACAAAATTTATTGCGAATATATTTTCATTCAAGCCTGACTGATCCTGCTTCCTTCCTCCTCCCACTGCATTCCTGATTTGAAAAAGCTGGGTTTGCTATGTGAGTCTCTCATTCTTCACCTTTCCCTTTAATCTCATGGGATTTTAATCTAACTTCTTTGGGATATTAGTCCCCAAGGGGAAGACAAATATTTTTCTCCCTTCTGCCTTATTTTATGAATTTACATAAGACATTTACTCGTGGTGTTACATCAGCTTGTGCCTAACACAGGGTTTGTGCACCTCCAAACCTCTGAATGGGAGGACTCTGTCCAGAGAAGCGCTGGGATGTGGGAAGGACCTGTCATACCTGTTACACAGCTGCTGCCCTTCTTGTGCTTTCTTCTGAGTTTCCTTCATTTCAGCTCTTTCAGCAAAGAAAACCTACTCCCACTTTTCTCCACTGTAAACCCTACTGTACATTGTTTGGAAATGGTTATGAGAAGCTACAATATAAGGTTTAACATTTTATCTTGAATTTGAGTTGAAATGGGTCCTTGGCAATTCTCTTACTGCTGCTTTTGGACAGTTTATATTTTTTATGAGGCTGGATCACATCAAATGGCTGCAACATACTTTTCCCTCAGTGATAGTTTCTAATTACTGCTTAACTGTAAAACTGAATGAGGAAGTAGATGAGCAGTAGAATGACAGAGTTCAACAACAACATTCAAAATGAAAAATAACCTCACTGGGGGAGGTGGGGGGCAGGGTGGAAAACAACAACATGTGCAACCCATTTTATAATTCAGGACAGTCTTGAACATTCCAGCTATTGCTTCAGCTTGGAGAACAAGAGGCAGAAAAAGGCAGATTACCAGAACACCCCAGCTTTAGGATTTGTATGAAGACAAGGTGATTTATTTTGTTGACTTTCTCTACTGAGATTTATGTTCTTATTTGTTGATTTATAATTATGATAATGGTTCCATAGGTCTAATACAAAAAGTCTTTCATTTCCAGGTATCACTTTGAAGCTGTCATTTCACAATATGCAGTCCCTAACCACTCATTCCTGCCTCCCCATATTGTACCACCTCCACAGTTGTGTCAACACAACTGTTTGTGGAGCTGCAATCTAAGCTGGATCACTGAACTGATCTGGATTACAAATAACATTTGCTTTGGAGGGGACAGGGCGTGGGAATGAGCAACTGGGGGCAGAAAAGGGCCAGCTGAGATGGAGAGGAGGAAAAAGAATGGGAAACTAGTCTTACCACTGAATCTGAACTATTGTGAAACTGAATTCATACTCATCCTTTAGCTAGCACAGCCTTGCTTTTCACCTAGTATTAATCAAATTAGACATATTGAATTCTTGCTCCCATTACATTTATTACAAAGAAGAGGATAAGTTCCATGAAGAGTTTATGAACCATCAGTCAAGACTACATTAATCCCAGGTACTGTTCCTGCTCCACCAAGTGAGTCAGTAACAAACATCACTACTGCAGATGCCTAACCCAAACCTCGGGGAGTTCAGTGAAGGTACACCTGGCTAACTGAGCAAGACTCAGGGAGTGAGTTCTAGCCCTGATTTTAATCACTGCCACAGTGGTTTGGTAGTTCACTCCCCACCTCTGCACTGGCCTGTCACATCTTGCTTGTTAAGGCAAGTCTTATATAAGAAGACTAACCTGAAGCAGTGTGGCTCCAGGTCAGAGGAAACACGTGCTCTTCAGGCCAGTTACTCATTCCTATCCCACTTTTGTTATGCAATATTAAGAGCCTGACTGCCCTTCTTATGCTTTCAGAAGGCTTCAGGTCAGAATCCAGAAACTGGATTGCCCAAACAAGTTATTGATATTTGAATGAATACTGAATACTGGAAGTTGGAAAGGGGCTTTTTACAAGGGCATGTAGAGGTAAGGTAAAGGACAGTGGCTTTAAACTGAAGGAGAGTAGAATTAGATTAGATATTAAGAACACCTTCTTTTCTGTGAGTGTGGGGAGGCACTGGAATAGGCTCCCCAGAGAAGCTGCAGACCCCCATCCCTTCAAATGTTCAAGGCCAGGATGGATGGTGCTCTGAGCAGCCTGGTCTAGTGGGTGACATGCCTGCCCATGGTAGAGTTGTTGCAACTAGATGACTTTTTAAGTCACTTCCAACACAAACCATTCTATGATTCCATGAATTTCACACAGAGAAGTGAAAGCAATAGAAACACATTTGTAGCCCTGTGTATTTTGCTTAAAATAGATCTGGAACTAAAGGAATTCAGGGGCTGAATTAGAAGCTGATTCCGTGAAAGGATGATTCCTTCTTGTAAAAATTACCCAGTGATTACCCAGTGTGATTACCCAGTGTGATTACCCAGTGACCTGGAATAATAATAATTTAATGACACCAGTATGTTAAGTAAACGATTTTACAACCAAACAGTTGAGTGACCTACATGCAATTCCTTATTTATAGCACAAGTATCAACAGTATGTAAAATTGTAATTAGATTATTTCTCATAGCTTGGTCAAAGAACTGCTAAAATAATTGTTATGTCATCAGCTTGAATAATGATTTTGTCGTGTCTTAAAATATTACTTTATTGGTTTATGTCAGCTTTCTCAAAAAGAACTGATAAACTCTTATCCCAGCCACCCTATCAATCTACATAAATAAAAACCTAAGAAATTTTCTAACTTGTAACAGTGATACAGTGTAATAATTTGACTTTTGTTATCAAAGCATCCTTGGGATTACAGATAGAATCGAAGTGTTTCTCTTTAATAGAAAAATATAAGATCTTATGTCGTCTTGAGAAGAAAATCAGCATTTCCTACTTTCCAAGTAATTATTACTTGACTAGCCATAGACCCACAAGTAGCTGTGGTTTTCAGTTTAGCCTGTTCTGTACTAGGATAGAACTAAGTACAATCTAAGTTAAAATATCAGTCATGGTGAATGGAGAAAAAGAAGTCAAGATTTATGATTTCTCTGAATGTCTGCCTGTGAACACTGCTGATAGTGGATAATGTTTATGGACAGACACATTCATATGCTCTTACTTAATCCTGCTTAAACAAAGGTTATTTTGGACAAGGTTATGATTGTCTCTGCTATAGACCAATTAGTGCTCCACGTATTATCTTTTGACAAATGTGCTATGTAATTCCTCAGGTATTTGGGCTCCCATTAGAAGCATTTGAAAGTGAATGGCTCTCCAGAAATATTTAATCAAGCTTGAATTTACCAGGACAGCTACAGACATAACAGGTTTCCTTCTAGCACAAAATGCCACTGTATGCAATTTTTCCTCCTGTACTGAGGTGGAGAAATGTGACTGTCCAACTCCTGCTTCTGATCCTGAAAGTCTTTACCTTGTTAGTAAAAATCATCACACTTCTCATTCCAGTTTCACTCACAGCCAACAGACAGGTAAATTACAAAACCAGAATTTACAATACAAAATTCACACTGCAATTGTTTTGCACAGAAGTAATTGCCAGATTCTGATCAGATACAGCCTGTGTCCTTTTGGAGGAATTAATATACACCCTCAGTCTCAAAGAGCAGTTACAGAAGGGAATGAGAGTATTTGCCTGCCTGCAGTGCCTCCTCATTTTTATTAGATCTGAAAAATGCTGTCATAATGGAAAAGAAGATCCAGTGAACAACAGCTCTGTAAGGGTGCTGTATGAGTAGACATGTATGAGGAGTTCAAAGACTATGATTTAACTGGCTCACAGAAGTAGAATAAACAGAGCAGGATGATTTTCCAAATTCTGGAAGAGGAAGACCTGCAGTGTCTAGAGTGACAAGCAATTTCTGGGCCATGGTTTCACACTACCAACAGTTTACCTGCAAGGTTTTTAGTTCCATGTTCAACCTCACAATGTGGCACCACAAACAATTTTTCAGCAGTGCTGACAGTCTGTTTTCAGCCTCATGCCACAGTACAGGGCAGCCTGATAAAAAAGGGAATAGAGTATCTGAAGACAGTTTTTTCACTGAGCACTTTATGCCATGAAAACACATCTTGGGTACCTTTTCAGATATTCACATTAGGCAAATGGAAATAATGGAAAACACAAGTTCTTAAAAATTCAGACCTTTAAATAATAGCTCATAATAAACTGTCAAAGAAATTCCAAAAGGAAAAGTATGCCACCCAAGAAGTGTAGAGATTATTCTCTATGGATTTTGGTTTGTCCTAAACAAGAAATTGTGTTCTAATAGCCTTTTCTGATGTACAGATATCTGTTAAAAAACTCTGTAGAAAAGTGGTGGTTCCATAAATAAGACAGAGAAATGAAAACCTACAATACATTACTGGGAAGTCTGATCAGAGAGATTTTTAAAGCTGTAATTTTAAGAAGTCACTGCGGACAACAGCTGAAGTTACTGCAAAATAAATTAATTGTTGAAACAGATGGCAGAAATTATATTCCCTTATACATGGAAAAACAAAGTGAGAATTGTTACCTAGAAGCAAAGTGAGACCTATTTGTTACCTAAAAGCTGTGGATTTAAGCCAGTTTTCCAGCAACTTCATAACAAATAAGACTTATACAAAGCATAGGATATCCTGTGTTTCTAAATTTATAACTAGAAAAAAATTGGCAATACTGTCAAAATACATATATTTTACTTCAAAATTTAGCTGCAAGGTAATACTACTGGTTTAGATTCAGTTTAAAAGTTACTTTTAGGAACTCCAGCATACTGAATGGGAAGCACCATAAATCCCATTCCATTACCAGTGAAAAGCTCAACACAGTTTTATTAGTCATTAAGAATAGTGCTCTCAGTTTCTCTAGTGTGAGTCATGAAGCCAAGTAGGCAATTATGTAAAACAGCTCACGGTAAGTATAGAATAAAATAAAATGGATCATTTTGGTTACAAAAATCTCAGACCACTTTATGAAATGCTATGTTGTTTCTCCCATCAGCTTCAGTAAGTATTAAATGTTGTCTGTATCTCAAAAATTAGGGCTTGTTTTGCTAAAAGTTATGTTGACAATTTTTATAGTCAGATTACTGTGTATTGCTAAAATTTAATTAAATTTTATTAATTAATTAAATTGCAAGATACTAATAATAATCCAGGAAAATGAAAAGGAACAAGATGCTCAAGGACTAATTTCCTCTGTAGTGTAAATCAGAGGAGTTGCTACATTTCAAAGACTTAATATTAATCCATATCTGCTAAAGACTTAATTCTCTAAGTACACAGATACAAACAACACTTCAGTGAACTTATTTTTCTGCTGAAGGTCTACATACAGATTCCTGCTCATCTCATCCATTCCCACTTAGAACAATCTGCATGTTCAGAACCTACCCAGAGAGACCAAGAGTAGGGAAAACAAAGCCATAACTTGTCAAGAATCAGACCTGGAACTCTGGGAAAGGAATCTTTCTTTCCATGTTTTGTTGCACTTGAGGACTTACCTATTGAGAGTATTTTTCCAGGCTTCAAGCAGGAGCTTCTCAGTTTTCTTGCAGAAAAGCAGCAGTTTGGCCGTGGTCCCCTGGCAGCAGGAACATGGTTGCTGCAGAGCACAAAGAAGGCCTCAGAAGCCAAAACACTGAAAGGTTCTGAAAGGTGCCAGATCCACAAAACTAGGAATTCAGGTGGACAGAGGGCTAACAGAAAAGCACCTGGACTTCCACTGCTTTTTTCAAAGCTCTAGAAGGAGATGGTGCCCATGTATACCACCAAAGGCTGGTTCTCACCAGTAAATCCTGTAGAATTATGGCAACTGGCAGAAACAAGACAAGTTTCATGTCTGAGGAAGAGTAAGACAGAGTAATGACAAGGATAGGCTGAACTGTTGAGAAATTAATGTATTTTAAAGTGTATATATTTCAGACAGGAGGTCACTTCAGGAGGGCCTTGGGAGTAGTTTAACCGAGTAACTTCATTGGAGAAGGAGGAGAGAGAAAGCTAAAATTATATTAAATATTTGGGTAAGCACTTACATTTTGTCCTTTCAAACTAGCATCTGGAGAAATAAAAAAACTAGCAAGAGTCTAAGAGAAGTGATCTCAAACTTTTAGGATCAGATCTGTCTGTTTTAACACTTCAATTTTATTTGCAGACTGCCCTGTGCCTTTTTATTATAAAAGTTTGTGGTAAGCAGTCTAAATGTTTTCAAGGACCAGAAGCAGACAACTTATCACAGTCTTTCCTTACTTAGTCTGTGAATGGCATAATTTTAATCTACTGTTGATTATAATTTTAAAATATTTTATAGAGAACTTATTGGACTACTTTCAATGGTCCTGAAATAAAACTGCAGTGATGGCTCAATAGTCTTGAATAATGGTTCATGTGATAAAGTCTATCTCTACAAGGAAGTCTAGATATGTCTTCCCTAAACTCATTATCCAAACCACCTCCAAGTTTGTATCTGATATACCAGGGATTTTATTTGCTGTCTTTGGAGCTGAGCAGCAAATTTAATACTATTACTTAAATTCTTAATAACTTTAAATAACACTTTGCTAAATTATTCTTTTAGAAATGTCCTAGCTATCCACTAGAGGAGACCATCAGAGAAAGCTTTATCTCTCTTCTCCCTTCTTTGCTAAAAATTCACAACAATTATTAAGAGATAAAGTGAATTGTGATAAGCATTTCCACTTTGTGATATCAAAATTTCTCTTCCCATTTCATAGAAAAACTAATTACTTAATTTGGTCATTAGGAGGTAGATCTTAGAAGGGAAAAATGCATACATTTGAGAAAATGCAAACCCAAATATATCACTGAAATTCAGCTAAAGGGTACCAATGTCACAGGAGGAGCTGGTAGGGGACACTTTGCATTCTGCATCTAATCACCTGGCATGTGTCAGCATCTTCAAGATTACCCCTCATCACATGAGAGGCATCAGTTTCCACTGAGCATGGGAGCTACTGTTACAGCAAGCTTAAACCCAGAATGGTTATGCTCCCCCATTTGTAGCAGTATTTAAAGTATTTGTGCCTATCTCATAAGCTTTTTCTGGCCTAAAGGCTTTTGCTGTTTTACAGTGCAGGGTGCATTGTGTTCTGTGCTCTGGAATATCTCCTATCTGTTCTTCACACACAATTGAGACATGAATCATTCCATAGCAAGTCAATTACTACATTACAGATTTTCCCTTGTCTACAGTTTTCTTTCCCCTCATATTAGAATAGCTAAACCTTTGTCTCTACTTTTATTATAACTAAACCTTGCAGATATTTTGTCTTAGTTGCCTTATGTATTTTGTATTAAACCAAGGTATAATAATAAAAATTTTTAAAAATTCTTTTATCTTTTCTGAAAATTGATACTCCCGGTCCCCCTTGAAGTATACAGCTATTTAAGAGACTTCTGAACACATGGTCTTGAAAGACTTTTGGCATACAATAACAGCATTTGAACTCTGAAACAAAATCACCTTACAATGTCATAAATTATTGAGTATTGACATTCGTATCACACAGCCTTTTCCTGAAGCTCCAACAAACAGGTCCATATATCTTTTGAACTCATAGATTTTTTTGCTATCAAGTTATCATAATATGTTATACAGTATTTTGGGACAATCACTGAAGCACAATAAACCACACAATTCGCAAAAACCCCTTATTTTTATGTCATTAATTGAAAGAAGTCAGTGGGCTGTGTTCCAATGGTACCACCTAGCAGCACCCAGTTCCTCTGGACAGAGTGGATTGAAGTTAAAATACGACTTTAGAAGCAAGACCTTTTCCACACTAATTTTAAAACATCTGGAAAAGGCAAATATATTACTATGCACATACTTACATGAGTATATGTTGTTTTGTGTTATACCATTTATTTATAAGTGGTATAGTATTATATATTACAATATCATCATTGTTTTAATTTTAGTACTTGGCTGGTAGTAAGTTCACAGCAGTAGTATTATAAATAAAATGAAAAGGCCACCTTCCATCTCAGACAAAAAAAACCAAAAATACCCCAAACAATGAATATCAGTTCAAATAAATTCTGCAGACCATGAAGATACTATTTGTATGAAATTACAAGTGACTTGATCAGGCACAAGCCAATGTGGGCTCACAAAGGAAAAGTCCTGTTTAACTAATTTGATGTCTGTCTCTAATAATCTCACTCATCGAGTGGATGAATGGAAGGTGGGGAATGTAGTTTATCTTGATTTTCATAAGGCCTTTGATACTACCCTTCATATCATCTTTCCGTACAAGCTATGGGATGAGCAGGGTCTTAGTGTGCAGCATGAGGAACTGGCTGAAGAGCTGAGCTCAAGGGGCTGCAGGGAATGGGGCCACATCACACTGCTGGTGACTGGTCACTAGCAGTGACAGCCAGCTCTGTTCAATGTGTTTACCAGCAATCTGGGTTCAGGATTGAATGCACTGCCAGCAAGTTTGCTGATGATACCAAACTGGGAGATGCTGTTGACTCCAGATCTAGATAGACTGGATCATTGGACAGTGATAATTAGGATTAAATTTAGCAAGTCTAAATGCCTTATTCTGCACATAGGATTGGAAATGCCACACACAGGTATGAATTTGGAGAAGAATGGCTGCAGACCAGCCCAGCAGAAGGGATCTGGTGGTGCTGGTTGACCGTGGTTTCGGTAGGAGTCAGCAGGAAGCTTAGGCAGCCAAGTGGGCAAATCCCATTCTGGGGTGCATCAAACTCAGCACCACCAGTCACTCCAAACCAGGTGATTATCCCACTGATCTCAGCACTGGTGGAGCCCCACCTGGAGTATCTGTGTAGTTCTGAGCTCCACAATTTAAGAAGGATGTGAAGGTCATCTAATGTGTCCAGTGGACGACAACAAAGCTGGTGAAAGGTCTGGAAAGAATGTCCAGTGAAAATTGGATGTGAACTTTGGATAGGTTTAGTTTGGAGAAAATGAAAATGACAGGTGACATTGCTCTCCACAGCTTTCTGAGGAGGTGGAGAGCAAGGTGCTGAGGTCTTCTTCCTGGGGTCCAGTGATAGGATGTGTGGGAAGGGATAAAAGCTGCATCAAGTTAGGTTCTGACTAAGTATTAGGAAGCATTTCTTTACTGAGAGGTTCCAAGCCATGGAACAGGCTTCCTAGAGAGCAGGTGATGCCCCAAGCCTGTCAGTGTCTAAGAGGCATTTGGACAATCCCTAAATAACAGCAGTTAATATTTGATCAGGCCTGAATTTTTTAGGCAGTTGGACTGGATGATCATTTAGGTCCTTCCAACTGAAATATTCTGTTCTGGTGTCTCATATATGCTATTCTGTTCTGTTCTGTTCTGTTCTGGTCTGTTCTGTTCTGTTCTGTAGATGCAATGCAGATATACAGTTCTGGAACCACAGTAGATCCCAGCAAGACATAACTCAGTTCTTCCACTTTGCATTGCACCACCTGCTGATAGAGATGTACCACAAGCATTAAAAAGAAAACTAAATGGAAAAAAAAATTCTGAAACACATGCCCATCATTTATGTAATAGATTTGTGACATACTTATTTGTGCATTCTCACAAAATGCAGCCTCATGAACTGTAAATATGTGGTCACTCCAGGTTTATTCCCAGAAAACATTTATTTCACAACCTCATGTATATGTGCATGCAGAAAATAGGCAGAGATTTAACGTATTACTTAGACAGATGTTGTAAATACCTAATCATTAAGTAAAGGTAGTCTCATGGTGATTTCAGTGGATGGTAAATTCTATGTACATAGCCCTTAAGCAGTCATTGACAACCAAATAGTAACACACCATCCAAAGAAGGAATATGAATTTACACAGCATTTGTCACCAATATGGAATATATTTTCTTATATTTCTTGCTTTTATAATCAATAATTGTACGTTTTAGTTAAAGGTCTATAGTTCATATTTACATATGGAGGTGCTTTGAAAATCAGCTGGTAGAAAAAAAAAATGTTTATTTTATTTCTTTATTTCCTTTAGACAACAGAAGAGAACGCAAATAAAAGTTTCTGCAACTTATTTTGCACCAGGCTGTAACATTTCTGCAGTGCATTGGCCCACAAATCCCCCATTTACATTTCTGTTGGTAAACAAATGGAAGATCACTGAGCTGTGATAGTTTCCAGTTCAAACACACCAAAACCAAATTTAGGTATGAGATGGATGCGTGGCTTTCATGCACCGCTTTATCAGCAGGAATTAACCAGGTTTGCCCATGCAGAGCCAACATTCCACTCATACCACTGGAGAGTAAAGCTACTGAGGTTACAGACATCTCTTCTGATGTTTCAAACTTCAATTAGAGATATGGTTGGCAGGCAGCAAAAAGCCTAGGCAGTATAAAAGGCCCAGAAACTGATATAGGAGCTTAAATTAATAAAAGGTTTCATTCCATTGTATTAACCCCTCCTTTTCACAGTGAATTCGTGGAGCTCCCTGTTGCTGCAGTGACAGACTTCAGCAGCAAAACTGAGCACTCTTTGTGTGCAATGTGCATCTTCAAGTTTAAAACGAACGACATTGTAGCTTAAAAAATCAGGAATAGTCACGAGATACAGGCATGGATTTATGTGGGAGCAGTAGGAAGACCATTTTGGCAGCAAGTTTTATCTATAACCCAACCACAAGGCAATGAAGATTAAATACATTTGTCAATAGCCACTGATGCAAGCCAAATACAGTATTGCTTAGAGAAAATAAACACTTGGAGTTCTGACAGCCAAACCCACCCTCAAGGCAGGCTGCATTTAGGAGCACACCTATGTACAGCATTATGCCACCTGGCAAATGTTAGTCTCTTTTCCTCTCCATGTCTGCAAAGACTTGGAATCAAATATTCTTCCTGCAGTGAGCTCTGTGTGCACGTTTTGTATGTTGTTTTAATTTTAGTACTTGGCTGGTAGTAAGTTCACAGCAGTAGTATTATAAATAAAATGAAAAGGCCACCTCCCATCTCAGATAAAAACAATACAAAAATACCCCAAACAATGAATATGAGTTCAAATAAATTCTGCAGACCATGAAGATACTATTTGTATGAAATTACAAGTGACTTGATGATTCAAAAATCTATTCCCCTTAACTTCAAAGAGCAGGTGTATTTAATATGCCAAAATACTAAGTATACCTTCTAAATCTGTTGTCCTTATTCCAGCATGTTGACAGCAAAATTAGGGAAGAAAACATAAATTAAGACTTCTGAAACTGTCATGATGTGAGAATGCCAGGAAGGACAGGAACAACTTGAAGTCAGTGGATTTCTGTAAAAGATAGAAGCTCTGTCAAAACATAATAATTTAGATTTTAGAGAGAAAGGGAGAAGTATTTCTAGGACAGAGTGAAGAGATTCTTTCAACCAGGAAAGGCAGTAGTCAGTGAGAAATGTTCTATTAAATTAAAGGTTTCTTCCCTGTTCTCTGTAGGAAGTGGGAACTGAGTGCCAGATTCATGTCCCTGCTAATGTCCAATTGTACAAGCAGCAAAATATCAATCAGAATTTCTGCTTTCATGTAGTGCTTAATGCCCTTAGGCCTCAGAAGAGATGCCAAAAGAGAGTATTTGTCTATTCACTTTTTGGACAAACTCTGGTCTATTCCTGCAGTTCTTGTCTCAGGCAAGATTCCTGGTAGTGCCAGAGTGTCAGCCATGCCCATCCTGAGGGCTGAGATAAGGTAGGTGGGAACAGCTCCTGTCTTTGGTGGATCAGGTCCCTTTTTGTTAACAGGACATGTGTGAGAGGTAGAGCATTTGCCTGGGGAAACAAAAATTTTCTTCCTGTCATGTAAACCAAGTACAGCAGCCAGATATTACCTTAATAAATAATAAACTGTGAAATGCTCAGAGACAAAACAAAATTGATAACATTTTTTTTTAAATGGAGAGGAGGGAGGGAGGAGCAGAGCTAGAAAAAGACTGCAGAAAGCTTTTAAGCCTTAACTTCTAGCAAATAATTGGCAGCAAATGTCTAACAATTTATACGAGAGAATAAAAATATTCATTGTGTGTGTATGTGTGTTGGCTTTGAGCAGCATGGTCAGCCTCCAGCTAAGGAGCTGTTTACATCTGCCAGCCAGCAGCCAGACACCAGCAGGAGCTGGCAGAGCCCTCGTGGGCTCATTGTGTGTGAGCCCAGCCAGGGAGCAGAGCCAAGGCTCCTGCTCCAGCCCTCCCCAGCAGCAGCTCCCTTGGAGAGCCAAAAATGACCTCCCCACCTGCTGCCCGAGCCCACAGAGGTGCTGGGCTCAGCTTCAGGTTCAGGTGGATGCTGCTCCCCACCCTGCACAGCCTCCTGTCACCGCTGCATTCTCTGCCAGGGGCTCTTTGACAAAGTCTGCTTCACTCAAATTTTTCAATGCCTCAAAGTTTCAGCCTGTGGTTCACTAGCTTTTGGTATATTACTGCAGTCCCTATATGCAAAGCAAAATAAAATTATCAGAAGACATTCTCTCATTTCCTTAAATCTCCAAGAAAATTTCTCTTGAGCTCAAATATGCTGTCAAATGTGTTTTTACTGACCTGCCTATTTTATTCAGATAAGTCCTCTAGAAGCAAGATATGAAAAATCATTTTTAAACTCACTAGGAAATGAGGTGAGGAAAGGTGAGTTGCAACTGAGATTTTCACAGATTTGAAAGGGATTTTTGTACTTAGAACCAGGAAAAAAAATAAAAAGAAATTAGGTTTCAAGGCTGTTAGCAGAAAGCCATGAAATTTTAATAAGTTTTTATACAGTGTTCCCAAACACAGCAGTCAAGAATCAAGAAAAAAATGAATGAGATTGGTTTAAACATCAAAACCTATGATAAATTTGTAGTTCTTTATACTTATGTCTGTTTTTAAACGTTGGGCATTTTTAATAATGATGATGGATAGGAAACTTCTAATAAAAAACTGGAGAATCTTCTATGTCTAAGGGAAATGCATAATGTTAAAGAGAAGCATAAAATTACAAAGCTCTGTAAACTGAAGTATTATCTAAAGTTTTGGAATTGTGGCATAAGTTGAGTACTAGAAATTTCTTTGTGATAAGAGATAATTTGGTCATCAGAAATGTTGATGTCCAATTTCAAAGTCTAAAAAGTTTCATTTTGAAGGTTTAGGGGTTTGCCTATAAAATAATTCAGAGCAGAGCTGCAGAAAGTGTTTAAGCTCAAACATGATTAATGAAAAAGTGTTGTGATTTATTTTTGTGACTAGCCTTAGTGATAAATTAAGTCTGGTGCATTTCAGAGCTCAGCACATGCTTTGTAAGTGTGGTGAGTGAGAAATTCTTGAGTGCTCCTCATGGAAGCAGAGAAGTTCATCCTGCTCCTATGGAGTTTCTGATGTTCTGATGACAACAGGGAGGAAAACAGAGAAGGTCAAAAGCTCTATGCCCTGAGGCATTTCTGGGGAGTGGAAACTGTGCTAGGAGTAAGCTCCTTCCCACTTCCACAGGTTTCTGCACATTCACTTCTGAGGGGAAGTCTTCCAAAGTGCGGGAAAAATAAGTTTAAAACAGAAAATAATCTCCTTGATCTATCTGAATCCTTCATTCAGTAAGTGAATGAAACATAATTTTTAAGTAGGTAGTGAATGACATTAGCAAATGGATAGATGGGAGCAGGAGTGGATGAGTGATGAGACAATGAGTAAGTGAGGAAGGAATGACTGGTAGGTGTGATTTGAAAGGACATAGCCCAAAGCTATCTTACAGCCTTAACAGGACTCTCTAGGAAAAGAAAAATGAAGCAGGAGAAGTACCTGAGTCACCTGCACCACCAGCTGTTGTCAAATATTTCACTGGCTTTTTTCTTACTTTTCTTCTTGGGTTTTTGGGGTTTTGTTTGTTTTGTTTTAACATCAGTGTCTTTGATGCAATGATTGTACCAATTAGGCTTCTGAAATATACTGCCAACCCCAATTCCAGTCCAACTAGGACTTATCCACTTGCTTGTCTGGGAACCCATAATCTCCAAATGGAGCTTCTAGATGCACACATGGGCACCTCCAGCTCCAATAAACTTACAACACAATTTCTTGAAAGGCTCAGTCTTGTTCTCACTGTATCTCTCTGGGACAGCTGAGGCAGCACTCACAACTATCCCATCCATCTCCCAGCAGTGACTGAGCAGGACAGATATCTGTGTTACCTCTGTTTACAATCTGTCCTACAGCCATAAACAGAAAATGGCAGACATCAGTGGGGGGTATGTGAATGCTAATCTTACAGTTATATATCATATATATATACATATATATATAGACAGAGTTATATATCACATTGGAAATTACAGCAGTAGAGGATGGATGTCAATCCCATTTAAACTTCTTTGTTACTATGGTTAAACTTTGAGCAGTGTACAGCTGGGACAATGGCCACTTCCAGCTTAATCTATTTCTAAATGCAAGTCAATGCCAAGATTCAAACTGTCTTCAGCTGAAGTCAATATACTGAAATCTTAATAAGTTTCAGGCTGTTTTGTGACTGAGTGACTCTTGCATATTACCACAGATGGTAACAACCACTTCAAAATTATTTGAAGTTAGTTTTTAAAATATCCTCTGAAACATAATTCTGTGGGACTGGTAGTCTAACCAATCCATGTTTATCAAACGTTCCCATAGGAAATCTGACTTTCATTTCTAGCATCATTTACATGTAATATTAGTTGGGAGTGTAAAGCAGTGCATCAGAACAATATTCGAAAACAGTGTGGCACACTAAAAATCTCCAATTCTTTCAGTGTTTTCCAAAGTACTGAAAACTACGGTTTTTATCTTAGCCTTTTTTTCCTTCTGTACTGTTGACAACCTTAAGCAGAGTGTGACCTCCTTTATGGCTGTATGACTTACACAAAAATATCTAAAGTACCCAAACAATCCAGAAATTCCACTTTCAAAGGTAACACCTGTCCCTTTTGCATCTAGTTCTACTTTAAGGAGATTTAAGACTTCAGGCCTTCAGAGAATAAGATTTCTGTATGAATGTGGGCAATGATGCATAATGAATTTAAAAACAGAAGGAGACTAACATTTAGTTAAAAGCACTTTTGGATAAGACTGCTTGTTTCTTGATGCCCATGACAAGCTCTGTAGTTTGGCATGTCTCCTTCTGTTGCTGCTTGGAAGATTTCCCTAGGTAAAGTAGAACCTGGTGAATGATTACACAGGGTTACAGAAAATCACTACCCACAGAATGCTGCTTCAAGAACATAAGCAAGAGAAAAGTCACAAAGTTTTTTCTTTCATTCCCATCTTTTGGTAGTAGAGAAGGGAGCTACATTGAAAGGAGAGAGAGAAAGAGCCTTTGTCAGAACAAAGGGAGAAGAGAGGAGGATACCTACTCAGCTACTCTTGAGGGGAAAAAAGGGTTAACTGTTTTCTGGACCAAACACTAGATTAAGCAGCAAGTTAGGACATTCATGAGGATAAGAGAGGAAAAGACATTTTAAAATTATGACAATACATGAGTTAATAAAAACTATTGTGCTATTCAGGACAAAAGTTAACATGAGATGCTTGCTAATCCTGAAAATAAAGATTTAAATAGAATCTGACCCCCCCAAAAAAAAAAAAAATCCTCAAACACAATGCTGTAAACTGCTAACATTACATGTTTTAGACTACCACAAAGCTTTATAAAGGACTGGGCAATAATATTGCACAGAAGTAAAATGAGGATGAAATCACAGCTGCTCCAGCTCTTTGCTTGTTCAGTGGTCTTCAGTAAGAGTGACTGCAGACGTCTCTGCAGAAGAGAGAAAAACAGGGGGAGTTTTTTCCTTCACATTGGTCAATTGTGAAATTAAAATCCTTGAATCTCGAACTTTTTTTGATTTTTATGACCTCATTACCTCACCAATGCTTACAGTAGAGAGTGCTGTATAAAGCATATTTCCTCTCTAGAAACAGCACTGTTCCTCAAGTAAGGTGATTTTTGTAAGAAAGCCAGTCTGGCAGTCATCCTATTACAAAGCATCCTAGTGAAAGCAAATAGAAACCCACAGCTCACCAGGGAAAAAAAAAAATCCCTTCTGCTTGTGCTGTTGAGCTTACCTCCATCAGCAAGAAAACGGAGTACGAAATAAGTCTTCTTGTGACGCACAGCTCAACATGGCTGGAGTGTTACAATGTGCTGCTTGAGTCATCACTGACAGGGTGCCAGCCTTACATTTGTTAGAGCAAACACAGCTCAGCTTTAAATTTCCATGCTGTTACACAACTGTGCTATTACTTAAAGGACTGCTTGTACTCAAACAGTAAAGGCCATCTATTTTCCTGTTACTGTGCTGATACAATTGTCCCTACCACAGGCACATTTTCATACACACACATATGTATTTAAATACACACATACATTGCAGCATTTTAACTGCTCTGAGGGTATTCTCACTATTTGGCCTTCAAGGATCATTCCTTGTTTTTACAGAAGTTTGAGACTTGAGGCTCCTGCAACTAGTGAGGGAAGAGGTGGCCGTGTAGTCCAGCTAATGATGTGATTCAATTCCCTACCAATCTCAGTAGTCAGCAGGATCCTCACACTGAAATATCAGAAAGCAACAGCCATATTTGCTGCTGCTTTCTGAAAGGGTAATGCCATTATAACTTGTCTCTCACTTCCATTAACCAGTTATTAGCACAGTCATTGCACTTGCCAGGTCTCTATTGGCTTTGTGGGAGATGCCCACTGATAGCACTGTGTACAGAAAAAATACCTGCAGTAACATTGTTTGGAGAACTTTTGGCAAACACATTACTACTGAGAGTAAGTTTGGTTCCAGGTTTCATTAGACACCAGGTTACCTTACAGTCTAGAAATGACAGGTCCTAGGGCCCGTGTCCAGGAAATCCCAGGAAATGGTTGTGCCTGGGTGTCAGCAATGCAGTCAGAAGGGAGGAAAATTGGACAGAACCTCCTGAAATCCAGGAAGGGCTGGCCATGGGGCAGCTGCCAGCCTTTAGATGCTGCAGCAATCAGCTTACTTCCTTTCAGAGCCTGAATCAAGATAGCAATGCTGTTCCAGTTTAGTTTATCAGAGCAAATCATATGACTAATGATTAATCATTCAAGTATTTATCACTTCAGTATAATTTCTGCATACTATTATTGGGGTTGCACCTTCACTAGTGTGGCTCAGGCACGATTGGATCTGGCACTTGGGGAGCATCTTTCAGCAAAGAGCTTAAAGAGCTTGAGAGCTTGAATACTGACAACAGGTGAGGCTGCTGTTGGCTTGGAAGCAAGCAGAGGAACAAGGCACAACAGCTGTGAGAGAAAGCAGAAGCAACACAATTTGATATCATCTCCAGACTGCCCCTTGAGATCATCCCTGCAGACCCAGGGCTCTTCATGCCCCATGAAGGAGAAGGGAAGAAGGCTGGGGAAGGGGCTGTGAGCAAAGGGCCTGAACTAGACTGCCCTGAGGCATGTGCTGCTCTGGCAGTGATGTGACACTGTTTGTACAGCCCCTGTACAAAAGCACTCCTCGGGTGGCTGTGCTCCAGCTTTCCACCTTACCATATGTTCCCCCATGCAAGCAGCACAAACACTTGTGACATCTTCTTTCCTCAAGGAATCCAAGGAAGTTTGTGCCTCACCTACTCCAACAGGATTGAAGTGGAGGGAGAAAGCAAATTCAAAGGTAGGCAAATTATGCTATGTCTTGAGCATCCCAAGCTCATATTTGTCTTTTTTCTTCTCAATCCAAATGGTGGTAGGCAGAATTTCTGGGCTGATTGTGTCATAGAACTTTTCCCCTGCTTCAGCTTTTGGTGGAGTTGAACTTTCACCTGATTTTTGTTATGACATACCTGCTTGGGGACAGTTAATGCTGGGAAAATCCTGCTATCATACCTGTATTTCTGGATTTCCCCACAGCCTTTCCACCAGCACAGTTGACTCTCCCATTTCATTTTTGTGTGTTTGTCTAGGCAAGTGAACTGCAATCATTTCTCCAGTCTAGCTCCTTCCCTAGCCTTTCCCATTAGTTCCTTGGTGTTCAGGCTAAGAAGACTTTTGTCCTACCAAATGTGTGTGAGTGTTGGGGGGAAGAAAGTCAATCCTTTCTCAGCTCCCTAAGCCAAATTGTGATTCTGTCAGATTACTTCAGGGAGTTTTCTTCAGAATTTGTTGCTACTGATCTTCAGGAAGCCCACGATCTACCTTTCCTTCACCCACTGTGAAGGAGGAAGCAGGGGCTACCACAGAAGTGGAAGTAGAGACAAGTATGTAATACAGACAGAAGAATTACTCTTTGGCCTATTGTTGAAGGCACAAGAAAGTATTTCTGGATTCCAGTCCCTTCCTAACTTTAGTTTAAATAGAATAGCCATGGGTTGACATACAGAAATTGTACTGGAAACAGGAACAAAGCACTCCATGCTTTCAAGGCAAGGCAGTAGCTAAATGGCAATCTAAAATTGCAGGCTTGGTCATACACATTTGAATTTTTGGAGGTTCTGATCCCTGACTTACATCTTAGCCCAAATTATAATTGTGCCTCCTTGTGAGTCCTATCACAGAGCAAGCAGTTTCTACCATGTTTACTGTTCACCAGTTTTGTGAAAGTGTAACAATGAATAGCACAGCAAATATGAGATAACAGTAAGACCCACTTATTGTTGTAAGAAACAGGTTAGATGGCCACCAAATAAACAGGAGCAATTAACTCCCCTGTCTTCCAGCCCCACCATCTGTCTGGGAAATCCTTGGTTCCTAGGTACAATCTCAGTCTTTTTGTCTACTATTACTGATGTCTCATCCTCATAGGAGGAATTTAACTTCACATTCTGCCTCATTCTCTTCAGAACTGAATCCTCTCTACTAGGTAATCTAATGTCTCATCACTTTGGGTGACATTCAGACAGCTGTTACAAAGTTCGTGCTCTCAAAGTGCCATGTGGCCAGAGGGTTGTCTTTTGCCTTCAAGTACCCCCTACATAAAGACAGAGCAGGACCAAAGTCCTCTGGTGTGAGGTTACGACCTCCGGTGCTTTAGGCACTTACTTGAATTAATGATGATCTTTATGATTTAAAGATCAGAAATTGCCAGCCCTGTGTTTGTGCACAGATAATGTTTTGCCTGGACAAGCCAACATGATGCACATAGAGGGCAGTGCCATGGTTACTCTCCTGCTTCAGGCTACACCTAGCATTGGGCATTCATCAGCTGGAAAGAGCCAATTTAGTGACTCAGTAGTCATTGTGTCTCCACAGGGCTCTCACAGAGCAGTAGCACAGCCCTGCCTTCCCTGTCACCCTCCCACTGTGACACAGTGCCCCAGGACACCCCCTTCACACACATAGAATCACAGAATCACAGAATCACTAGGTTGGAAGAGACCTTCAAGATCATTGAGTCCAACCCATGCCCTAACACCTCAACTAAACCATGGCACCAAGTGCCACATCCAGTCTTTTTTTAAACACATCC